>CM034708.1:15417749-15448498 GCA_020142125.1 Phrynosoma platyrhinos | reverse complement strand
ATGTTCAAGTCCCATTAAATTCAGTGGCAGAGTAAAAAGTTATCCCTTATGTAAAATGGCAAAATCAAGGTTTACTTTTTGGAATTTATACATTTTAAAAAAATATTTTCTAGCCGTGGATGCTTGAATCCATGAATAATGAATCCATGGATACAGATGGTCAGGTGTATAGAAAAAGGAGTATCCCATTTAAACTATAATTCCACAGTCTGGGAGCAGCCACCCAGAAGGCTCTCTCGCATAGCTTCACCAAACATGCCTGGGATGGTGGTTGAACTGAGGGAAAGCCCTCCAAGGATTTTAGAGCTCACGGAGGCTCATATTGGGAGATATGGTCTTTCACATAGTATGGATCCAAGCTGTATAGAACTTGTATGGGTCCAAGCTGTATAGAAATCGGTCCTATATAGCAATTTGAATGGGGAAGAGGGAAAGGGATTTTGAATATGACAGAGATTTTGTTTTGCTGTTAGGCACTTTGTCTGGTGTCTAGGCTGCTACTAACAAAAACAACTCAAGCAGCATATCTAGATATATGGACTTTTCTCTAGATATATTAGGGCCTGTTGGGTCAGATACGTTTCCTGGCAGAAGGGAACCTTCCTCCTCTTCTAGCCCCAGCCAGCCAGCCGGTTTGGGGTTATCCTGTTTCCCTCTTCACATGTTGATTCAGCAAGTGACTAGGGCTTTCTTCTTCAGAACCCTAATCGTTCTTGATTCTCTTGCCCTCAGTCTTATCACTTCATTTCAAAAGCACCTCCTAAACCAGTGATGGTGAACCTTTTAGGGGCTGAGTGCCCAAACTAAAAAGCCTTCCGGCACTGGGTGTTGCCCAGTGCTGGGAGTGGGACTTCCAGGGTGGGAGTTCTTCCCCCTTCCCTCTTGGGCCTTCAGCTGCCTCTCGAGAGACAGCTGAAAGCCTGGAGGGTGAGGGGGGAAGGAGGAACAGGTTGTACCTCTTCCTCTTTCTCCCCCCATGCTGTCCCTGGGCCTTCAGCTGCCTCTGGTGTGCACCCTTTCCTCCTCCTCCTCCCCCCATGCCGTCTCCAGGTCTTCAGCTGCCTCTGGCATGCTTCTCTTCCTCCTCCTCTCAGCCCTCCATGTGCTGGGGAAAATGGCTTCATGTGCCATCTGTGGCACAGGTGCCATAGCTTCACCATCACGGGGTCCTAGGGCTTATTTACAGTTGCCAGAATACTCTGGACTTCCCCCAGAATATTCTGGCCCTGAATTCACCCTGAAACAGTCCCTTAACTTGTGGATTTTCATTTCTTTTCCCCAGCAATGATGGGTGGCTGCTTTCCCATGTAGTCCTCATTCATTGCCTAGCACTGCTGTTGACATCAGAATGAGGCACCCAGCCACACTATCGATACTGAGTGCCTTGTTCTGACCACAGAGTGACTCGCACCCACAGCAGTGATACCAGGTAACAATTGGGAACCACAAGTGAAAAAGCAGCTACTATTGTCACTGACCCCTCCCCCCTCCGAAAATCCACAGCAAATGGTGAGTTATTTAACTGCGGATTAGGGGAAGAAGTCCCAAATCAGGTACAGGCATCATGAAGATAGTCTGGACCTGATTCAGGGTTTTGGCATGCATTGGGTAAGCTTACTGTTCTTTTTTGTTTTTATATTGCACTGTAGCAACACAAACTATTTTTTAAATAATTTATGAAATATCACACATCACCTTCCCGGAAAATGTGTGTTTTGAGGATTATTGTATAATAAAATATAACAATAATATATCATATGATGATAACATAATGTTGTCAATATACTATCAATATTCCGTCAGTGTGGAAAGCAAAGATAATAAATGCATTCATGGTTTTGGTTTGGAAAGCAGAGGAGAAGAACTTTGTCCAAGAGGGGACTGAACTCTGGGCCAGCCTTTTGTTCTAGAGGTCTACTCCTTTATAATCTAGCCTAGAAACTGTGCCAAATATCTTGGTAGCTCTAAAGAAAGATAGCATTTTATGTTTAACAAAACAATGCATTGTGAAAGCTGTCATGTTAGATTGCTGTGATGGAGAAGCTGCCTGGAATTGCTGAGACAGAATTCCCTTTCATAACTGATTTAAAAAACAAAACAAAAAACAAAAACAAAAAACAAAAACAAAAAGGATTTGCAAGTAACATCCCAAGCCCTCCAAAAGTAACGTCATCACAGCCTTAGACACTGGACAGTGTTCCAGGACCCTGGCAAACCCAAGCTGACATTTGCTTTGGGTCTTCATTAGCTTCCAGTGGTTGGGCCAATGGAACAAATATTCTTATTTTGCACTTTGCCAGAGTATTCTGGGAAATCAAAATGGTCACTGCTGCTGCAAAGAGGTTACAACCCAAGAGTGAGGTGTCAACTGAAGTAAGGGGGAGGGTCATAGAATGACATTTTGCTGGGTATTTCCTCAGATTTAGAACTGACCCTGGAAGTCCTCAACCCACAAGTATATAACTTACATTATTTTGAAGAAGGATATGAATCACAGTTACTAAGTACGGATGTAATTCTTCACTAATTTCACTCACAAAGGAAACAACAAATTATTTTATCAATTTTCTTCCTGCTGTGAGAAAGTCTTTGAAAACTGTGAAGTTTTTGAAGAATATTCAGAGTTCAGGATGTAAATCTACATAAAATTTGGAGAACATACTGTTATCAGCACATAGAAATGTGTAGATTTTACACAGGTTAAGTTCTCAATTACAGTACTTTCTGCACAGGAAGTATGGAAACT
Source organism: Phrynosoma platyrhinos (assembly GCA_020142125.1). Lineage (NCBI taxonomy): Eukaryota > Metazoa > Chordata > Lepidosauria > Squamata > Phrynosomatidae > Phrynosoma > Phrynosoma platyrhinos. The sequence continues at coordinate 15,445,752 of CM034708.1, read as the reverse complement.
ATTCTTTACACACACACACACACACACACACACACACACACGTGATTTTTGCACAGAGTACGTCCCAAACTGCAAAGATTCCTGTCAGTCCAGAATTCTTATCAGAGCTGCTAAACACTTGAGAAACATGGGGGGTGGGTGTCTGACAATTTTAAACACATTTTTGGACATTCTTTCTATCCCTATTGTTAATAGAATAGGTATCAATGAGAAGCCTCCCTGCTTTAGATGACTCTGCTATGAACATGTCTGGTGACCATAAACCATCTTTCCCTGTGTTAACTCTCCAGGAGGTTTGTGCTCTTTTAATTTATTTAAAGCATTTTTGCCCATGGTTTATGAAATAAAGTATTAAAAAACAATAAATTTAAAAATAGCTAGAGAGACATATTGAAGTATTAGTGCAATACATTTGGAGGACTCCAAGTTCGGGGGGGGGGGTAACTAGTGAAAACAGTAGGGGTTCTCCAAGCTAGTGGCCAAGATGGTTATTTTTTGTCCTTCTTTGTCTTTGGAGACTTGGCTTTTATTGGTAGTGGCACCTTTATTTATTTAGAGGGCCCTCCTAGTCTGAGACCCTATACAAAAATCCAACACAGTTCATTGTAGCATTGCTGTGTATGTTATTTTAGCTTTCAGGTCAATTCCCATAAGATGTCAGGCAGGAGGAAACTAGTCACTTGCCTAGAAGCTGGTATGGATCTCAGTATGGTTGAATATGATTGAGGGCCTATTGCCTGTTGTCATATGTCAATTAACAAACACCTGTCTCACCCTTAAATCATCTCCTGTTTTCTAGCCTAAATGGAATACTACAGCAATAATCCAAATTCTTGTTTTCTTAATAATCTACCTCACTTCAGAGCTTAATTTGAACCAGGTCTCAAAACAGGGGTGGTTGTTGGATCTGCTGCTGTAGGAGTGCCGGATATGCTCAAGATTTTACGACTGGTTTTCCTGCTGCTGCTTTGAGCTCATCCAATGCTGGATTATAGTTCATCATGGCAGAGCTCCCATTGAGCTCAGGTGTGGAAGGAACTGTGGTGCAAATCCAGAGTATATTCATCCACATCTAGATGTCTTTATATAATTTTTTGCCTGCCTCACTCTAGAATCAGTGAAGCAGTAGTATAGAATAAAGTTTCTTTGTGAATACATAGAGCTCAGTAAAATAAAATAAATTTGATCCAGCATTTTACAAAGAGCCCCAGATATTTTGGACTGAAGAGAAAAACTTCAAGGGACACAGTTCTGTCATTTCAGTCATACATCCTCTAGAAATCAACCACTGTCATCTAGCTACTTCCAATCTGATGGTGTCTCGCATTCCTTCTTGGTCTCAGTAACAGCTGCAGATGGATGACATGGACCAAAGACCTTGGCTCTTTGGCAGCTTCTTGAGTAACTGATAATAGAATATCAATACTGCTTTTGCGCAGAAGTTAGAATGCTGTTCATTAATTGCCTAATCGTTGCAGCATGTCCTTGAATCTGAGACCCATGGTGAGGAACAAGATATCAATACAACATGAAATAAAATTTTAAAAATACAAACTGCATATTTAATTATATCTATTCACATCAGTTTCCAAGGTTTTATTTAATTTCTGTAAATGATGTCCTAAACTCAAGAGCAGCCTTCCTGAAGCCGGTGCCCTCCAGATGTATGAGACTTAGGGCCTTTGCAGACTGCCAGAAATAGTGCACATTAAATTGAGGCACTGCCCTGGCTCAGTGCTAGGGAGTCATGGGAATTGTATTTTTTTTCTGAGACATTGAGCCTTCTCTGTCAGAGAGCTCTGGTGCCACAATAAATTACAGTTCCCATGATTCCCTAGCACTGAGCCAGGGCAGTGCCTCAATTGAATGTGCACTATTTCTGGCAGTCTGCAAAGTCTCTTAAACTCCCATCATTTTGCCTGCATGATGGACATTGCTGTCCCATACATTAAGAAACAATGTAGTTTGACACCAGTTTAACTGCTGTGGCTCCATCCTACAAAATCCTGGGAACTCTTTGGCAGAGAAGGCTAAAGACCTTGTAACACTACAAATCCTAAAATTCCATAGAATAGAGCTAAAGCACTAAAATTGGTGTCAAATGTCATTATTTGTACAGTGTAGATTCACCCTTAGAAACCTCTGGGACCAGCAGCTGATGGCACCTGTCCATAAATTGTCACCTTCTGTAGCACTGCTGTAGCTTGCATTTTTCAACTTTCTCTGCTGTTTTATATGCACTGAGTGAACATTGCAAAGTAAGACAGCCTGCTCCCTTGGATATTTTTTAAAAAGCATATAAACAAGGTACATGGAAGGTGTATATCATGTTTTTTTTTAAAGTTAATTGCAATTCAGGAATTGTGATTGTGATAAAAGTAAGGTGCACACTCCCATAGGCCTTGCTTTAAAAAGAAAAAGAGATACAGTCATTTTTGCGTTAGCGTAAAAACCACTATTTTTTAAAACCCCCAAACCCCAGCAGCAAGTTGAACCCAGGAAATGTCCCAAGGGTTCCATGTGGTCCCCTGGATCCCAAACATTGCCTGCTCTTGTGCAAGTTGGACACAAGTTCCATGCATTTATATAAGGTAAGTGTTCAGGCCATCCTACACTGACTACGTCTGATGAACTTTTTTAAAAAGCCCTGAAAACAGCATGTCTGTCTCCCAAATCATCTCTTTGCTTGGCTGGGTGAATGTTGGAAGGAAAATGGCCTCAGGTATCTCCACCATCTCAATAATTGTGAGATATAAATACACTGACTGCCTGTGACAGATTTTGACAGGTTTGTTTTAAAGTCTAAGAGAGATGGGGGCAAAGGGAACTCAAGTGAAAAAGGGCATGGGATGATCAATACATCTTTGAGGAAAAAAGCATAGTGTAGTGAGGTGAACTAATCTTGTATATTCTAATGGTCTGCCAAAGATTGATGTCACAATGGTGGAATGCCCTTGGTCTCCCTCAGCAGAACCATGCTGCTCATTCACTTTCATTCTCAGATGTAGGAGGATGCACTCTTCCTCAAAAACCATTTTATAGAATGGATTGTTTGGTCCAGATAGATGTCAGTGATGGAACAGTGTAATAGGAATTTACTGGTTCCAGTTCAGAGATATTCTCCCTGTGTTGTTTTTTTTAAGTGAAAAAAACTCAAGCTTCTCCAATTTAGCACTATACATATTTTAGATGCAGCTTTCCTCACATTCCACTACTGGCAATGCCAGCTGGGGCTAATGACAATGCTAATCCAAAACACCTGGAGGACACCATGTTGGGAAGTCTGTATTATATGGTTATGAGTATGTTTTGGTCTTCTCCTGGGAAGGTATGAAATGTCTTGAGACCCAGCATGATGCAGTGATTTGAATGTTGTATGATGGCTCTGGAGACCAGGGTTTGAATCCCCGCTCAACCATTGAAACCCACTGGGTGTGACCGTGGGCAAGTCACACAGCCTCAGCCTCAGAGGATGACAATGGGAAACCTGAATAAATCTTGTCAAGAAAACCCCATGATATGTTCGCCTTAGGCTTATCCTAAATCAGAAACAGCTTGAAGGCACACAATAACAACACCAAGTTTCTTGGTCAGATCCTAACTTAAACATGAGGGATGTACGGACTTCTTCTTTTCCTCATGGGCTTCCTCCTTTTCCAACAGATTTCCTCCTTTTCCCATTTCCAACTCCATTCCATGTCAGTTCCATGTAGATTTTTTAAATGGCGAAAACACTAAACAGATTTTTGAGGGTATTTTTAAATATGCATTAATGAGCACATGCTGTAACTGAAGCTGTGCACCACTCAGAAAGGTAGGTAATGTTTTTAGCACATATTTCAAATGTACATAACTTGTCAAACAGGCTTTTTGCTTTAATGGAATGTGCTCAAGGCCAGAATTGTACTACCTTTTAATTGCAAATTGAATCCATTTCCCTGTTTGATCTGGAAGATGCAGATTGTGTAAATATATTGAACAAACAAACAACAGCCTCAACACACTGAATTTCTTACACATCTCTGCTGGATTTTGATCAACCTGAGGCTTACTTTTAAGATGATACTAGCATATCCTTCCTTCAGTATTCTTGGAGCATCTTCACAGGTGCTCTGTTGATTCTTGGTATTGTTATAGGAAAGATGCCATGGCTCAGTGATAACATTCCATTCAGAAGACCTCAGGCTTAGTGCCCAATATTACAATTAAAAACAAAAACAAAAGAACAGTGAAGCAGGCGATGGGAAAGCCTATTTCTGCTGCAAACCTTGGAGAGGCACTGACAGCCAGAGTAGACACAGCTGGGCTAGATGAGCAAATGTATAGACTTAATATAAGGCATTGTAGCACCTTTGAGACTCACTGAAAGAAAGAAGTTGGCAGCATGAGCTTTAGTAGACTTCAGTCTACTTCCTCAGATGCTTTTACCATAATAACTTTACTTTAATATAAGGCAGTTTATTATATTATGAATAAGGTTTTGTTGTGAGTGTGAGAGTCTATGTTTCAAAGTTCAGAAGCCCAGCCAACTAACTTGATTGATGAAAACGTTTATGTACTCTGCTACATTAGGGGAGTGTACAAATAAAATCTGTTTAAATCACTTAAAACAATTCAAAATGGATTTTTTAAAAGATGTAAAGACACTAAAACATGTTAAACAGTTTAACAAAATAGTTTAAAAGTTAAAACGGTTTATTACCATGCATATGCACCTTTTAGAATAAATCAAACCTTAAATAACATAAGTAAACCAGGATTCAAGGGCTACTTAATGCATTGTATTTTATCCTTTGTACACCTGGGCACATAATGGTGTATAAATATTGCACATGGTATTAGATTACTATTTATACTGTACATGGGATAAAGTGTACAGTAGTAGATATTCATTGTATGTACACACAGCCCATCCTCAGCCTACCTCAACCTCTGTTTTTCTTCCATCTAATTGTTCCAGACATTCTGGTCTAAGTCAAGTAATAACGTTTTAACAATTGCTTATTACAATGTTTCCTCCATCAACTTTACCATCATCGATCATCCAGAAATCTCTTCCTGTCTGAAATGATTCCTCATACTAAATACAGGTCAGCACATAGGTTACCTCTCATGTGGTGTACATTAAAACACTATATACTGGGAAAGTGCTAGAAGTAAGTCTAGCAAGTCATGGCAAACTTTGCATTGGGTGTTGGGGGCAGGGAAGGAAGGAAAGAAGGACTTGTTCTCTTAGTCTTGCCACTATTAGAGGTATATCTGGCAGGGGCATGATTGAGGAACTTTTCAGTGACTGCTTCCAGACACTGGAATTCTCTGTCAAAGGAAACTGAGGGCTGAAACAGATAGGCCAAAAGTGCTGGCTTTGGGCTGATTTGAGGGTGTGGCATTCAGATGACCCATGCCCCTGGATTGGGCTGAAGCTGTGCCATGGCGGCCCAAACCTGGCTGCAAAGGAGTGCAAAAAAATGCTCCTTGCTGGTGGTCTGTTGCGGACCGCAGCGGTAGCCGGCCTTGAGACTGTAGTGTCTGGTCACTGTGATTCCACACTGCTCAAGGTGCACTCACGTGTCTGCTTGAGGCCTAAGTTTACCTACTGGCTCTTTCTTTAGTACCTTCTCCACACTCCTGGGCTTTGGGTGTGCTGATGTGTGCACAAGTGAAACACACATAGAATACCTTTGTGCTGAGCCAGTGAGATGCCATGCCAGGTGGTAATGGGTGGAGATGGCTGTCCAGGCTTTATAAGTACCTCACATGGAGCCCCTGGTATCTGTTGCAGTTTGGTTCCAGGACCCGCCATGGATACCAAAATCCGTGGATGATCAAGTCCCATTATATACAGTGGTTTAGTAATATTATATAAAATGGCAAAATCAAGGTTTTGCTTTTTGGATTTTTTTTTTTTGGGGGGGGTGCTATTTTCAAGCCTTGGATGGTTGAATCAGTAGATCCAGAAGAGGGCTGACTGTACAAAAATCTGATGTTCTCCTTGTTTTGAGTTTGCCTCCTTAACTGGAGACCAGCAGAAATAGCAATTCCCTGAGACTTAATCTATGGCCTGGGGGGTTGGCAACCCTGCCACAATAGAAGATGCTAGTTGCATTTGTTGCCATGGCTAAAAACCATTGATAAGTCCCTCTTGCCCTGTGATTTTGTTCAATTTCCTTTTAAAGCCATCTAAACTAGAGGCTGCCACCACACTGGGTGGTCATGGATTCTGTATGCTAATTATGTGTTGTATAAAAGAACTACTTCCATTTGTATATCTTGAACATACTGGGAGAAAGTAATGCTTTTGTTCTGTTTTTGTTTTTAAGTCTACCCAAAATGTACTGCATTCCTCTGACCACTGGTCTTGATGTACTTGGAAGGTTTGGGCTTTAAAATGGCTTAAAAGATTATGGCATTTGTAAATGCTTATCTTGTCCAAAGAACTTAAGGCAGCTCAGGCACTTAATACTGTCTTAAGGTGTAAAACTATGCATATTCTTTTTGCAACTGATCTGTCATTGTACATAGAATTGTCTTCTTCCCTTTGAAATGTGCAAATAAGACTCGTACATTTAGGCTACCCCAGGATTTCTCCTCCTCTTGATGCTTTTTTAAAACTATTGCTACATTTTGTTTGGCTGTTAACAATAAAATAACAGAGTGGGAAGTCAGTTGCAGATTCAGAGGACAGTAATAAAGAATGCCCTTCTCGATCTTAGACCATGGAAGGGAAAGGGGAAATCACTCATGTACTTACGATTCTTATATTATGGTCTAAGATTGGGCTGGATAAATCTGTGGCCCTCAAGATGTTGTCAAGTTACAGTTTCCATCACCCTTCAGTGTTGGCCAGGTTGTCTGGGTCTGATGGGGACAACACTCATGTGTTTATAATGAGAGAGATTTGTGGCCTAGATCTATTGCCAAGGTGGCTAGGCTGTATCATCACTCATCTACTCATGATTCTTAAATCATAATTCTTAAAACATAAATCTTAAACTGTAAGTCCTTGGTTGGGGATACCTAGCTGTTGTGAAGATACAACCTCCATCATTTGTGGCCTAGATATTAAGATACAGTTTGCATCATCCTTCCCCATTGACAGGTTGGGCCATCACTCATGTACAGTGGGCTCTTGTTATATGCTGGGTTTGGTTTCAGGAACCCCCATGAATACTGAAGTCCATGGATGTTAAAGTCCCATTATATACAATGGTGTAATAAAATGGTATCCCTTATATAAAATGGCAAAATCAAGGTTTGCTTTCTGGAATTGACAGTTTTGGGAATATTTTCAATTTGTGGATGGTTGAATCCGTGGATAAAAAAAATCCATGGTTAGGGAGGGCCAACTGTATGCATAATTCTTAAACTATGCTCTAGGACTGGGCTGGGGTTAAAGCCAGCATGGTGCAGTGGTTTGAATGTTGGACAATGACTCTGGAGACCAGGCTTCAAATCCCAGCTTGGCCATTGAAACCCTCTATGTGAGTGCCTGCTTGGGAGACAATGCCATCCTATGAAGATATCTTGCCAAGGAAATCTTGTCATAGGTTTGCCTTAGGGTCATAGGTTGAAATCAACTTGAAGGAACACAGCAACAACTGAGCTTGGAAAATTTGTGGCCCTCTATATGTTGTTAAAAAACAACCTCACAGTCTTTCCACTGTTGTCCCAGATTCCTGAGCCTGATGGGAATAACACTAAAACATCTGGTGGGTGACACATCTCTCAACCCTGATATAGGTAAAGCTGTGGATTTAATTGACAAAATAAAAATATTAAAGATGTCCATTCTCATTTTCTTTCATGATCTTCCATTATAACAATCAATGATAAAATCATTGATAAAATGATCCCAAAATACCCATTGTTATAAAATCCCAAATACACATTGGTGATACATGGCTTCAGACTAGGCAACACAGTTTCATCCTGGGAAAATCATTGAATTTTGCCATATGAGGAGCTTTTTGGCTTTACTGGGCAGTGTCAGAACAAATTTCAAAAGAAGAGAGGTTATGTCTACAAGGGAGAACTGAAATTTGTTTTTTTGGGGTGTGGGGTGGAGTTGGGAACTCAGTTTTCTACTTGCATCCTTCTGGGTACTCCAGAAAATAAAAAAAATTATGTTCCATTTGCAAGACAAAAAGAGAAGCTTCTCTTGAAATCCAGGTTGCCTCCCCCCCCCCCCCCCCCCCCGTATGATTTTTAACATCTCTGCCTGATGAAGCCAGTGAAGTTTCAAAAGCTTATAACATGTATTTTTTGCATTTGGTTAGATCAGTAAAGGCATCATTGTTTTGTGGATTTTGGATGTTATTGAACTGTAAAGATTGTTGACTTATTAGTATAGAAAATTAGTTTGTCTGTTGGAAAAAGTACAGTATATTTGTTTAAGATACAGTCTAAAATCTATGCAAAAGATTCTAAAGACTTACAGGCCACTGAAACAGTTTTAAAACAGGCTGTCATGCTTTCATTCTCGGCCACTCTAATAGCCATTTTTGTACAGCTTTCTCCTTTTTCAGCTTTTTCCCCATCGGCAACAACAGCTGCTTTATGCTTTGCTGACACTGCATGCCTTTGAAGAGCAGAGCACTGCTTTGGAAATGGTACCATTCTTAACAATGGGAAGTGGCCCTCCCCGCTGAACTGGTATAGTCCGCAAGTTGTTTTATTTTTATCTCCATTGAAGTGCAGCCAAGGCAAGTCATGAAATTATTGAGTGTGGAAATGTGTCTCTGTGGCTGGACTAATGCAAAGGTCTGATTGAGAACTGGAGGAGTTAGCTTGGCCTTGATCGCTCCATTCATTACTTCTAATGACAGGAGCTTCATTTATGTGGCATCTGCTTCAGCCTATAGAAGTAATAGCTCTGTTTTGCTAATGTTTCAGTAGAGAGCCATTTCACTCCCACCCTTCCAAACCCTTCCAAGATAGATCACAAACAAATTACGTATGCTCTAGTCTTATAACTATGCATAATTGTGACAGAGAATAGAGTGACTTGCTGTGGCAGAGCTAAAGCAAACCTTGCGAAGAAAAAGTGATGAGTTCATTATACCATGAATTATGTTTCCAATCTATTGGTCTTGTAGGATTTTTGATGGTGGAGAATCTTCTTTAGCTGTGGCAAAGTAAGGGACAATGTTGCACATACATGCCCCATGTTTCCTTTTTCGGTAGTTTCTCTTAAAAACCAGAGGGCTTGGGGCTTGGGAAGGTTATCCTAATTATATTTCCAGAGTTTGAGAATGCATTTATGCTGCCCTGAGACAACTTCTGCTCCTCCCATCGCCTTGGAGAACATGATCTGTTGATGTTAATCAATGAATAGCAAATAAGCTTGGAAAACCAGGGTCACATTTGAATTTCAGAATTGGGATGGATCTGCCCCTATAATGACATATTAGGGTTTTTTTTTTTTTGATATGCAGTAATTGTAATGGATATATTTGCATGGATTAATATGCAGATAAGCACATTCCTTCCTGGATGATGGCATTGTTCCTCTTGAGGGTCATATATTTATTTATTGTCTATTGAACACAATAGAGATATAGAATGCATGTAAAACGTAACACCGGTACATATAAAACAGATATTGATGTTATAATACTGCATCTCCCTGTAAACTGAGTCAATGTTATCTCAAAAGTCTAGTCTTTAAAGTTCTTTCTGCTATTGGCCTTGATCTTGAGTGCTGCCAGAGCAAACAATGCCACTTCCCTTGTTGTGTTAGGTCCCTAATCTCAGTACAGAGACGATTAAAGTAGAAATGCATTTTGTCCAGAATTGATATGAACATTCTCCCTCTCTGTAGCTATATGTATAGACATATACACATGCATTTTTTTCATAGGTTTCATCAAATTGGCTTTGACTTATGGTGACCTGTGGACGAGAGACCTCAGGGCCTGCAAATTGTGGGCCACAGCTTTCTTCATTGAGTCAATTGATCTGTAATGTCTTCCTCTTTTCCTGCTGTGTTCAACTTTCCCCAGCATTATTCTCTTTTTGAGTGACTGATATAAATATTGATGTATATAAATAGGCATTCAAGTCCACTCTGATTTAGGGTGATCCTGTCATAGGATTTTCTTGGCATGATTTCTTCAGAGAGCTTGCCATTGCCTTCCTATAAGGCTGGGGGAATGTGACTTGCCCAAGGCCAGGTGTATTTATTCACTGAAAAAGGTTAGCAATCCAGTGGGTATTGGATCACACTAAATAAGGAATTATGCAGGACTCTCTTCTGGGTTCCAATCTCTTGTTGTATGTGTATCCATTTCTACGTGTGTGTATGCTATGCATGTGTGTGTGTATGTCAATAAGGGAGAAATAAGTCAAATTAAAATGTATTGTTCCAAAGGTACAAAATAATGAAGGCCATCTGGTCATCATGAATCTGGTAAATTGGCTGAATGTCAATGTTTCTCTCTGCCTTATAAGTCAACTTTTGAGAAACTATGCGAAATCCATTTGACTAAATATAAAGTAACTCTCGGTAGAGAGAATTGTTTAGACGTCTCAGAACTGAAACACCTTGACTTCCCATTTCCCAAAAATTTTGATGGTATTGTCCCCAAAATACCTTAGTTACATCCCTTTACCAGTATTCAGAAAGCGCCACTGGTTTTGAATACTGCAGTCAAACTGTTGACCATGGTTAGTTACAGTGAGTCTTTGTCATGACTGCTGCTAGGCAGGATCCTGTGCTGGATCTCCATTGGCAGAACAACAGAAATTTCTAGAAGGATGTTCACAAACTGGAGTGTGTCCAGAGGAGGGTGACCAAAATAATAATAATAATAATAATAATAATAATAATAATAATAATTTTTATTTATATACCGCCCTATGGCGGACCAATCCGGGCGGTGAACATGATAAATAAAATATACAGTAATACAATGTGAAGGGTCTGGAAGGCATGCCCTATAAGGAGTGGTTTAGGAAGCTGGATATGTTTAGCCTGAAGAAATGAAGCTACAAATTGCAGGATTACTAAGGATGACACCATAATAATAATAATAATAATAATAATAATAATAATAATAATAATAATAATAATAATAATAATAATAATAATAATTTATATACCGTCCGGTGGCGGACCAATCTAGGCGGTTTACAAGTAAAAAATTCCAAACAGCTTAGAATAACATAACTCCCTCCCCCCCTTAAAAAGCGATTAAACTACATATCAGTTAAAAACAATGATTATTAATATAAAATAAACAGTAAAAACAATTGAATATGTTTGAATTGAATATGAACACCATGGCAGTTATAGTGATATCAAAGCACTGTAACTGTCCAGTGCAGATATGCCCCAGGGTGTATCAGTGTCATACTGTTTTCAAGCACAGTTCAAAACAGTAGTTATAGTTTCCAAAGCTCTATGTGATCAAGGTTGGTTACAGGGAGCATATGCTTCCTTTATCATGTCATGGAGCCAGGCTATTTAAAGGACTAGATTTTTCCTTATGTGCCTTTCCAGGCTTTTTTCTCTTGGTCCCACCTCTGCCAGGGTAGGAATGCAAGAGAGAGAAGGATTTCTTAGTCGCTGCTCCTAAGCTCCAGAATACCCTTCCAAGGGAGACTATGGCCTCAAACAGATGGGCCAAAAAAATGGTTTCAGGCTACTGTGGGGGCCTGGTATTTAGATGACACATGCCCCTGAAGCAGCCAGAAACCACACCACAGCCACTCTAAGGGAGAAAAAGCCGGACTGAACAGTGGAAATAAACCACTCTAGCCCAGAAAGTGTGCACCTTTGACTGTACATATAAGCACCATGATGTGAGACCAGTCCCAAAGGAGCACTCCATCCCAGCCCTAACCCTAACGCTGTGTAAAAATGCACCGGTGCAGGTGTGCATTTAAAAAAGATGGAGTTGGCAGTTGGGGCAGCAATGCAAAAAAGGGAAAGTGTGACACCTCCAGTGACTGTAAGTACAACATACGCAAAACATACAGTCCAAGGTGGGGCATGGGGTGAAGGGAGCATGTAGCGGGGGCATGATTGTGCATTGCCAGTGTTTTACTGGGAACACCCCTGCTCTGATGCCCTGTCCTGGAGGAGGGTTGCAGGTGTGACTGCATACACAATCAAAGGGGGTAGCCATCCAATGGGATGGCATCGAGGTAGCAGGCAGTTGCTGGTGGTGTGTTTCTGTGATGGTGTGCATGGATGGTGGGCAGAATTTTTTTAAAAAGTACCTAGCAATGCATCTAGCAATGTGCATACAGGCCAACTTTGGAGCAGATGGTCCAGTCAGTGGGGTTTCAGCCCACTTTCGGAAGAAGCAGCTTTGGGCTGCTCTTTCCTGGCCATCTGCTTGACCCCAATGATGGCCTTCTACCTGCTGTCCTTCCTCTGTCAATCAAGCAATGTTTTATTGTGATAGTTTTTTTTTTTTGCATTGGTGTCTGGCAACTTCCATTCCAGTTCACTGGAACAAATTGGGGGTAAGGGAACTGTCCGGGGTTTTGAATTCTATTCCATGGACATGGGACCTACCAGCTGACAGTGGGGTTTTGGTACCCTGGTTGGCTTGTTCCTCTGGGGCATTTGTACTGGTTATGTAGTTTCTTTTTAGTGATAGTTTTAATTATTTAAAAATCCAGTTTATGTTTTAGTAGTACCTGTTTTTGACTGTCTACTTGCTTTGGGCAGTTGCTTTTTTTGCTTTGGGGAAAAAAAACAATACAATATTCTGAGATGCTGGAGACTGAATCTGGATCTTCTGCATGCATAGCATGTGCTTTACCAGTGAGCTATGTTTCCTCCCTTGTCTTATAACATTGGGCAGGACTCTATGACCTTCTCTTAGCCCTTTGATTCTAACTGTGTTTATTGTCACTGCTCAGTAGCATATCTGATGATAGATTACATTAATGGAAAACCACCCTGAGAGTGTGCCAATCTTGTGGGACATTTTTCATCACAGTAGTGCGCAGTGTACATGTTTCTTGTACATTCTTATTGATTCCTTTTTCTTTTTTGCTTGTATTTCTTGATGTTAAACTGTTAGAGGAGAGAAAGCATAAATCCTTCATCAGCCCATCACTCTGAATATCTAGTGTAGTTTCATATGAATTACTTAATACATCACTGTCAGGATAAGAATGGATTGTCTGTAAATACATTTATTAAAAAGATGTTTTAATGGGCTTCTTCCCCCCCCCCCCGCAACTGTGAGGGAGAATCAACATTAATAGATTGCTTGAACTGAAAAAGCATTTACAGTCACCCCTCTGTTTTAAAATCTGTGTCCCTCACCTATCTGCGGGTGGGAAATGGAGGAGTACATAATGGGGTGCACACTCGCAGCGCCCTCCCATTCAAGCCAATGGGGCTTGAATATTGGCAAGTTGCTGTTTTCACAGGGGGTAGGTGGTTCTGGAAACAGATCCCCCATGAAAACAGAGGGGCAACTGTAGAAGGAAAAAATATCCAGGAGGTACAATTTGCCTTGGAGAAGAATGAAACTATATGCAGGGTGGAACTGGAACAGCAGACATTCTGAGTGTTTATTAAATATTTGTGCAAATGTGGAAACCAATAGTTTCTGGTAACTGGTGTTAAAGCAAGTTTCTTGCTTCTATTATAGATGTGGGAGGACTTATGGAATCTGTTTGCAGAGGGCACAGTCAAATGTACATGACTGATCTGTTCATAATTATTTAGGATGAATGTGACCTTTGTCTTGCTTGCCAGATCTTTGATGTTGAACCAAGAACTCTGAAAAGGTAGTTTTTAAAGAACTGTGACTCTCTGGCTGGACATTCTGGGAGTTGTAATCCAAAAAGTACCTTCCCAAGCTCTGGTGTAATCATGGTGCAACAATTAACCAATATTTACCTGGATTGTGCAGAATCAGACAGAATTTTTACTGTGGCAAACTATTCAGACAAAACATTCCAGCCTGGCTATGCTGCAGTGCCCCTATATGATATTTAAAAGACTCCATGTTATGTTGGTAAATTACACAGTAGTATGGGATTTTGAGGAATCCATGTGTCAAAAGCAGAGACAGATGGCCATGATTTAACTCTGACAGTTCCATATTTCTGCAGTACAGATAAGAAACCAATATGTATACTTGCAGAAATAGGATGGGGGAACATATCAGTTTCATCAAATGGAGAAATCATAGAATCATAAACTTGAGGAAGAAGGGGGAAAATTCTAAAACACTTTACCTTTTTTAAAGAATGTATATTCTGGAGATTGGTAGATACTAGAATTAGAACTGAAATTTTCATATTGTACTCCCATTATCTTAACAAAGGTCTTTATTTCCATAGACAGATTTTGAAAGATTAAATTTGAAGCCAGAATACCATAGTTTTCCCTCTGAATCCCATCTACTTCTTTTAGTTAAAAATATTCATGAGATGCATTGTACATCATCCATGACATGTTGACTTTGGTCTATTTTTATACTCTTGTAATTCTTATTCCCCTTTTAGATCACTCTGATTTACAGTGATCCTGTCTGAGACTTTTCTTGGGAAGATTTCTTCAGAGGAGGTTTGCCTTTGAGGCTGAGAGAATGTGATTTGCCCAAGGTCACTCAGTGGGTTTTCATGGCTGAGTAGAGGATTTATGGTCTCCTGAAGTCGTAATCCAACACTCAAACCATTACACCACACTGGCTGGCTGTTTTTATATATACATTATTTAGATGTATGTATTTAAGTCTTTTTAATACCACTGAAGTCTTTACCTCCTGTCCTGTTACCTCAGCTCTGTAAGGTTATCAGAAAAAGGAACAGCTGAGAAAAGGTTACAAGAGGAGATGTAGGATAAATTTGCACGAATTACATTAATACTGAATTGGCTTACATACTTGATCAATTAGAATGCATTTTTTTTTAAAAATGTACTTCTCCAAAGAGAAGTAGACAAAAGTATTTACAATAGTTAAAAACAGAAACAAAAATGCATACATGAAGAGAAATGTGTACTTTGGGGAGACATGTGCAGAAAATACATATGAAGTTTTGTGATTACTTTAAAAAAAATAAATCCCATATTGGTGAAGAAGTGAAATGGAACTAACTTGTACATTACAAAGCTTGAAAGTTACAAAAATTGAAACATATTAGTCCATCCCCAGATACTACTATGGTCCAAAACACACTGAAGAAATAATCCAGTTTGAAACTGCTTTAACTGCCCTGCCTCAGTGCTAGGGAATCCTGGGAATGGTAGTTTATTGTGGCACCAGAGCTCTCTGACAGAGAAGGCTAAATGTTTCACAAAACTACAGTTCCCAGAATTCCCCATTGAGCCAGGGCAATTAAAGAAGTCTCAAACAGGATTATTTCTGCAGTATGTTTTGGATCATTGTTACAAAAACGTATGCATATGCGATTCAGTATTCCCTTAGCCTATCTAGTGATAACCACACAAATTTTTTCTTGTTGCTTTATATTTGGCCACCATTATCAAATGGAGTTTGAGTCACTGTTGTGTAGGAGTTTTATGCCTAGGTATTCCTTTTCTTTCTAGAAAACCTGGCTTGAACCTTATGCTCATTGCATAAAGATGGAGAAATTACACTAATTTTCAATACATAGAGGAAACTGGAGATGTGTTTTAAGGTGTTCAAAAGAGGGTTGCTTTATTATTATTGGGCTTTTAAAAAAACTATTAAAACAACCATATTTTAAGCATCTTGAGATGTATATCCAGTTTCTTCTGTGGGTTTCATTTGATGCTTCCCAGTTTGTACTTCTCATAATTTGCAATAGCAAACATGCTATGTAAAGATGGATTGAGCTAGATTGGTGTCTACTTCTGACTAAGAAACAGGGACAGGAATCATGTGGCTTTCCAGATGTTGGACTGTCAGTCCCAATAGCCCTAGCCATTATCCCTAATGGTAAAGAATGCTGGGAGTTGCATTCCTACTTCTGATTACAAAGTGACAGTATTAAATTTCTTATATTTATGGAAGTCCACCAGCCTTAAGTAGGACACAAAGTGGTATACTGCCTGAGTAGGTGGGAAACTGTGCATAGATGGAAGCAGTTTTCTATGTCCTCCTCCTACAGGCTCTACCTCCGCTAGGACATTTCCTTCCATTTCTCCTTTAGATGGTGACCAGAAATGACATTGCACCACTTCCTGTTGCCTTGAAGGGGAAATCATAGAATCACAGAGTTGGAAGAGACCACAAGGGCCATCCAGTCCAACCCCCTGCCATGCGGGAATTCCCAATCGAGATGAAAAAGACATTTAAGAGGTGAAAAAGACATTTAAGAAGCAGTGAAGGGTTCTGATGGGGTTTGGAACATTAGAGAGTTTGCTTTTGAGTGTTGGCATACTTTAGGGTTGGATGGGTACAGATTTCACCCAAAATGATTGTTTAAAATGTGGGCATATCATCTCATTTGGGAACTCGTGGGGGGAAGGGTTCAGGGGCAACATACATCCCTGGCTAGACTGTGCACATCTCTATTCAACAGAGTACATCACTGTCATGGGCAGGTCTTTCAGCCCAGTCTTCATCACAGAAATGGGTAGAAAGTTGTAATAGTGACACTTTTTCAGAACAGGCAGATAAATTGATCAACATTTCTCTGATTTCTTAAATGTGCCCACAATTATTAATACCAGTGTGGGATAAGAATGGAAAACATTTGGTTCTTTGGTTCAGATGTTTTAGACTACAGCCCCCATAGTCGCAAATATCTGGAAGACCAAAGGTTCTCCATCCCTTCATTAATGGAAGCCGTGGTGCAACAGTGCATGGATATACAGAAATAATAGGAAAGTTTGGAGAAGTCTCTTATTATGACACAATCACTAAACCCAGTCCTGACTCAGCCAAGATTACTTTGGATTTGTTTTCACCTAATGAGGCTATGTTTCTTTAGTCATAATCCTCCTAGGAAGAAATAGAATTTCCAGATCACTAGTCAGCATTTTTATAAGCCTTGTTTTATCAGTGATAATAAAGTTCTTCATTTTGGTGTAAATTCCTGTTAGTAGGAAGGGTTTTTATTTGCCCTGATATGATGGGCAGGTTGACAGTGCTGAGAAAGTGACCTTAAAAACTGGAGCTTATTAAAATTGTAATAGGCAGACCAAAAGGAGTCACAGTGTGGTGGGGGAGAGTCTACTTTTAGTACAGCCTTGCACTTTTCATCAGAAGGGAACTCAGAAATATTACAGAATGATGATTTCAGGTGAATTGGAACATACTAATAAAAAAGGGGGTCTGAAATGGAATTCTTCCCACTATTTTATAGCAGATATGCCCAAAACACTTGACGAGTTTAAAGTATTGTCTTCTTAAAGTTGGGCTGTTGCCTTATCCATTTGTGGAATTAAAGAAGTTAATTCCACCTTTACATCAAGATCCCTATTGTACATAATATTCTATGGTGTATTCAGGAGTATATTCTTGGGTCTGTGTCTATATTTGAAATACAGTTAGGAGCACTTCCTCTGCGATCTCTTCTAGCTATCCAACACCATTTTCATACAAAAGTGCAAAGTAAATAAGGGAGTGATGGCATCAGTGGCCACTTCAGCTTTTTGGTTCACTTATTACCTTCTCCTCATTGTGAGAATGGGGAGCAGTATACAAGCTGGTGTCTTCATGACATCACCAGCATAAATCGTGGCTATGGGATTGAATGGTTACTTTTAAAATTATATTTACCAGATACTTCATGGGAGAATTCTGGGAGTTGTGACCTGAAAGTAACTTGTCCAAGCTCTGATCAAGGCATAGTGATAATCAGGTCTTATATGCAAAGGAGAACAAGATCAAGTTGATTCCAATAAAACCTGAAATTCCCGCAAATTCCTTACCTGACCCCAGAATTCAGATGTCATATTTCAAATGACAGCCTAATTCAGGGGTTGGCATACCTTTTGCTGGTGGGGCCGGTTCCGTTTCCCCCGATTTGGGCCATCTTAGGCAGCCCCAGGGTAGCTTCCAGGCACTCTGGGGGGGCATCATGTAAATGCCATGTCTGCAAAGCAGCTGGAAGCTGCCCCCATCTGCCCATCTGTTTCGGGCCTATGTTGTGATGTCCATCAAGGGGGAAAATCCATTAAGAGCTGGTTGGCCAAATCATGCACATACTGTTTAAATTAAAGTCATAATAATCAGTGACTGGATGCACAAATGCATGCTCAAGCTTGAACATGGATATAACGACAGATGCACTTGGAAATGTGATGTTCTGCTTTATCTCAGAGAACCTTGTTCAGAGTGAAGGGCAATAGAGTGAAAGTTTAGGAAAAAAGATTGTAAGCTTCATGTTGCGACTTTCATTTTGAACCCAAATAATGCATGAATTTTAATCGTGCATCTTAGCTGGAGCACCAATTCAAAGACAGACCAGGACAATGAGACAGTATGGTTAGCTAGATGAAAAAGCACCAGCATTGCAATAAGCTAGGATCTTAAACTAACTTCTAACTATAGTTTAAGATCATGGATTTTCCCAAAGCTGGTAAAGAAATTTCCCCCAATTTTGATTGGAAAACATGTTGGTTAACTGAACATTTTCACATTCAGGATAATGAAGAGGAAAGGAGTTGCATGCCTAGACACATGGCCCATTATAAAGCCAAGACATTATGATCTGAATGTGGCTGTTGGGTCAGTCACATCATGATACCAACTCCTAGAATTCATTAGTCATACTTTAGAACCTAACTTGTATCTTCAAGTGTATGAATAAATCATGGTAAGGACCGGAGGCATACCAATGGCAGAATGGTGGTACTATTCCTCCCCAGGTGCAGGCAATAAGGGAGTGCACTGGCAGACATATTCCAGGCCTAGCTGTGGGGAAGGTGTGTGTGTGTGTGTGTGTGGTGTCCCACTACTGCTGTTGCTGTCCCACCTTCTCCTCTCAGCAGTCCCTCCATCCAGATGCTTCACCTCTTCTCCAGCTGCTCTCTATGCTTCCTTTTCTCCCACTGTCCCCATGCATTCTACACATCCTTCTTCTGTCCCATTCACCATAGCCAGTCCTGGTTAGCATGTATACATCCACACATCTGCACACTCTCACCTTGGCCCCCATGGTAGGTAGTCATGGCCTGCTTGATCGGGCTGAAAAACAATGTCTCTGTCCCTACAATGGACAACCAATCAGGTCCAGTGACTCTCATCTTTCTGCTCTGTCAAGTCAAGTCCCAGCCATGATCCCAGCCACTGTAATGTCAGAACCAGCTCACCAGTAGCTGGGTTCCCATTCTGTGTGTGTGTGTGTGTACCAGTAACAGGGGATACTGACCAACAGGTGGGGTTTCTTCCTCCCTTGCCAGTATTAAAAAATGATCTCCCCATATGTAGGTATGTAACTGGTTTAAATTACCCGTTTGCTTGCAATTTTTGCTTGTGAGGCATCCAGCAAAAAATACAGTGATCTCAGCAGTTGGAACAATAGTATTAACTGATTTGTCAAATTTATGCCAAATCACATTGCAAAATTGTGGGTTCTGATTTTGATTTGCCTCCCACTGCTAAACCCTGGATTTGCCTTGAATATCATGCTAGCAGCTTCTACCTGTGTAATCCTCTTCCATTCTTACCTTTGCCACTCCCTTGCCCCTATGGGCCCAGAGGTCCAGAGAAGTCCATTCCAGGCTAGAGTGTTCATTACTATGAGCGGGAAAAATGAAGGTAAATTGCAGAATGTTCTTGAGGTTATTTATAGAAACTAATTTGCTGCTATCTGTTATCTACTGTGCAGATCTTTCGAAATGAATTTGAGCTACTCAGGAGTGGTTGTTCGAGTAAAGTTGTTCAGTGCTCCAACTGCTGCTGTCTCTAACCAAATTCTCTCCAGATTTGAGAATATGCTGGTGCAGTTAAGATAAGCTTGTATGAGATGGAGACAGAAAGATTTGTTTACCTTTATTTGACATGGTCTGTCACATCAAGTTGCTTGTGTACAAAAGAGAGGCATATGGTGAGAAGCGCAAAGAAAAGCACCATAAGATGTTGTTGTTAACTGCCCTTGAGTTGACCTCAGCTCATGGTGACCCTATGGATGAGACATCTCCAAGCCCCCCTGTGTTCCCCTGCTCTGTTTAGATACTTTAAATTCATACTTGTGACCTCCTTAATTGAGTCTATCCAAGAACCCATTTGTTTGTCTTTTTGGCTGTCCACGGTATCCTTAGCACTCTTCTCCAGCTCCACATTTTAAATGAATTGAACATAAGATAGTGGGAGCAAATAGGGACCCAGTGGCTTAGTGGTTAAGATGCTGACTCTGAGGACCACAAGGTTGGCAGTTCAGCAGTTTGAGATCCAAGCTCCATATGACGGAGTGAACTGCTGTCACTAATCCCAGCTTTTGTCAATCTAGCAATGTGAAAGCACGTAAAAGTGTAAATAAATAAATAGGTACCACTTTGATGAGAAAGTAACTCTTCAACGTTTAGTCATCCTGGCCACATGACCTCCGAATCATTTTTGGAAACGCTGGCTGTCTTGGCGTAGTAACAGAGATGAGCACCGCTCCCTACAGTCAGACATGGCATCTAAGGGGAAACCTTTATCTTTTATCTTAATGGGAGCAAACAGTGCCTCTTCTGGTAGAATGTGCAGGCTCCTGTGAAAGTGGCTAATTCCCTCACATTCCCAGTTTTGGACAACGTTATCTACATATTAGAGCACAAGTTGAAAGCAACCAATAACATTTCTTGCACATTCCACCCAGCCCTAAAATATATGACACTGGTTTGAGAGATTAGGAAAAGCTTCTGAATATTTATTTTACAGGTATCCCACATATCTTTCTGAGACTTTTGCTTATGAAATGCTGTACCCACTACTACTCTCAAATATGCTATTAATTGAGATGATCCCACCTTTTCCCCAGATTGATATTCAAAGCAGCTTACAACATGATTCAATGTACATTAAATTAGATGTACATGAAACAACTGCAGAAAGTTTTCAGTGAAAGACATAATGCTCTATGGATATTTTGTACACTGCTGATAGCTGAGGTAGAAGCTGAGAGAATTTTTACTCACAAAACAAACAAACAAATTACAGCCATTCTACAGTGATGAAAGAGCAGTCGGAATACCTACCTACCTTGCCTGTTGATTGTGAAAAGAAAATTCTAACAATACCTATAATAATAATAATAATAATAATAATCCATTTATATCCTTTGTTTCCCTCTGGATTCAAGGCAGCTTACAAAAATCAAAACAAATACAGATTAAAGAACATTCAAAAACATATTTTAAACATAAAAAATTATAATTAACATGTAATCAAACTATCCATAACATTAAAGTATTTTTTAAAAAACAACCACGTTCTACATTCATTACCGGGGAACCTGAGCCATTTAACTCATATTTGTAATTCATAATGCCACTGGTCACTGTTGTTGTTGGGTGTCTTCAAGTTGTTTCACACTTATGGCAACCCTATAATTTTAGATTTTTATTTTAGATTTTTATTTTTTTGTTTAAACTTTTCAAATGGTTTAAATTGTTTAACTTGATTTTATTGTATGCTAATATAGAAACCTTGTGATACGGCTGCTGTGTGCCTTCATGTCATTTTCATCTTATGGAAATTGTAAGGCAAACCTATCATGGTGTTGCATTCAGATTTGTTCAGAAGGAATTTGCCATTACCTTTCTCCAAGGCTGAGAGACTGTGACTTGTGCAAACCCAGTCAGTGGGTTTTCATGGTTGAGTGAAGATTCAAACCCTGGTTTCCCAGAGTCTGAGTCCAACGCTTAAACCACTATACCACACTGGCTTTCCTATGATCGCTATTGATTTTAAAATGAATGAATCAGGTCATAATGTTAGTTGTGAAAATGTTGTTGTTGTTAACTGCCCTTGAGTCAATCTTGACTCATGGTGACCCTGTGGATGAGACATCTCCAAGACCCCCTGTCCTCAACCTCTCTGCTCAGGTCCTACAGACCCAGGCCAGTGGCCTCTCTGATTGAACGCAACCACCTGACATGTGGTCTTCATCTCTTTCCACTGCCTTCTATCTTTCCTAACATTATTTTCATTTGTAATGATTCATGCCTTTACATAATGTCACCAAAGTATGACAGCCTCAATTTAGTCATCTTGGCTTCCCGGGAGAGTTCAGGCTTGATCTGATCTAGATCCCATTGATTTGTCTTCTTGGCAGTCCATGGTATTCTCGGCAGCCTTTTCTAGTACCACATCTCAAATTAGTTTATTTACTTCCCATTGACTTTCTTCACTGGACAGCTCTCACATCCATACATGGTGATGGGCAATACAATGGTCTGAACAATTCTAACTTTAGTGCTCAGTTGTGTATCTTTACACTTTACAATTTAGGATCTTGTCTAGTTCATACATAGCTGCCCTTCCTAGTCCTATTGTTCTGATTTCCTGACTGCAGTCTCCATTCTGATCAATGTTTGATCCAAAATATGGGAACTCTGATAATTTCACTTTTCTCATTGTGAAAATATGCTTGTTTATTTTTCTTGAATGATTCCCCTGGCAAGTTCCAGTTCACTGAATGAACCAATTGGAAAGACTGGAAATTACTAATCTGCAATCAAATGTAGCTCATGTGTTAAGGAAACCTCAATCCTATCATTAAAAAACTAACAACCCTAAGAATATAACTGGTTAATGCTAGATGTTATTGCTATCATGTATGTTAAAAATCATTGGAAAGTTTTCAAAATACCTGTCAAAATGGAGTTGTATGCTTTATCTGTGAGGTTGGGTATGTTCTATCAAATCTTTATTTCTGTATGTAAATGTGCAACTAGGGCAGTGTACAAGATGATGCATATTCATAGCAATAGGCATTATATCTTTCCAGTTGTTCTAGGCTGGAAATTTCTACACATGTAATAAGCACAAAGGTTTCTGCTACACTGCAGAATCAATGCAATTTGACACTGTTTCAACTGTCATGGCTCAAACATATGGAATTCTGGGATTTGTAGTTTGTTTTGGAACCAGAGTTCTCTGACAGAGAAGGCTAAATGTCTCACAAAATTACAAATCACAGAATTCCACAGCATTGAGCCATGGCAGTTAAAGCAGTGTCAAACTGCATTAATTCTGTAGTATAGATGCAGTCTCAGTGGGAGTTCCTCTCAAAGAAATGCATGGAAAACAGCTGTTGTAATACAAATCTTTCATATAGATATACACATTATAATATTATTAATGTGTACAAATAAATGTTTGTGTTACTCATGCATCTTTTATTTGTTTACACTATTTATGTTAATAGGGTTGGATGGTGAACAATTGCTGACTTTATATCAAAAAAATAAGTTTATTTCCTAGCACATGGCTTCCAAGATAGTCCCCAATTAAACATGAAGCATTTATTTATGTAATAAAGAAGCTTTGTGCCATTGGTGGAGGCTTTATGAACATGAATAACAATGATATTAAAGTACAGCAATATCTAGTAGGAGTGTGATTTCTATGCAAGATATATCAGTATGAAAGTATTCATATACTAATTATACATATACTTATAGTATCAATTAAAAAGCTAGGATTTGAATGCAAGGGTAATGAGAGAACAGACTATTTGGGAAAAATACATAACCAAAAGAAGCATTCCTACAATTTATAGTGTTTATAGTGTTTGGATAGCAAATTTTCAGATATTGAATCCTAGCAACAGTGTGGGGGAATATGCTCTTTTCTTTTTTGGTAGACCTTGCTTATAGCAATAGCAACAGCAAGTACATTTCTATACTTCTTATCAGCACACTTAAGCACTCCCTAAGCAGTATATAATGTGTAAGCTTGAAATCACTTCTTTGACGGACAGTAGGCTAGATGCTACTTAACTATCTGGGGCTGCATGTTGATGGGATGGCTACAGACATATCTGAGAAAAATCTGCATATTTGAAGAATGTGTGTAGAAAAAAACTCATATACTTCATATGTGCATGTGCATTTACTCAGCAGGAATGTGTTGATGCAATGATTACAATTTAAACCATGCATATACATGTGCTCCTGTTTGCAACAAAATAAGCAAAAAGAGGAGGGAGCAAAAGATGGATGGAGTCTGATAAATAAACTTAAACCCCCTACTAACTGCTTATAAATCAGATATGGAGTTGGAAAAGGGAGGGAGGCTGCAGATGTGCCTGTCTTCTGTAATTATGGTGTGTGTGTGTGTAGAGGGAGGGCTTATATAAGTGGCCTTTGCAGAGTCCTGGACTCAGACATATTGCATCTCCCATCAGTAGGCACTGGGACATGCAACATCAATGCCTGGTTCTTATTACTAGATGCATTGATATCAGCATATTTAAATAAAAGTCTTCTGTGATTCATTGAATCATAGATTAGAGAAAGGGAATGTACTTGGGGGATCATCTTGTCCAGCCCACTGCTTATGCTGGAATCTACAGGTAAAATATCTCCACAGAAAGTCATTCAATCTCTGATTAAAAATATCCAGTGAAAAAGCCTCCACCTCCACTCCAAGGAGTCCATCTCATTGTGGAACATATTTTACAATCAGGATGTTATTTTTAAAACTCACTTTTATAATTTAGCTTTTATTTATGAACCCCTAATTCTGCGTCCCAAGAATTTGCCCCATATCATATTATGGGTAGTTAGGAAGATTTGTTCATATTTGAATTAGAGAGATGACTTCCCCCTAATACACACACACACACACACACACACACACATACACATTTGGCAAATAAACACTTCAGTGGAACCAGTGATCCATTTTGCATCTAGATGCTTTGACTTAGATTAAACTATTTCAAAAGGCTATTGTGCAGATGAGATTTGTCTTGCCTTGAGCTCTTTGGAGATGAGATAAAAATCCTATCCAATCCATATCCTATTTATTTTATTTTCTTATATCCTGCCTTTCTCCCAATATAGTGACTCAAGGCAGTGATGTGAATATCCTATTCACAGAGTAGAAATAGATCCATACCAAGATTCCATTGGAACTGAAGACAAAAAAGAGATTTTCATGGTGGTGATACTTATGAAGACTTCTACAATTTTTGGTTTTCCTGGCCAAGCAAAAAAATAAAAATAAAAATTAACGGCCAGACCAATAACCTTTCAATGTCCTCAGCAGAATAAAGAGCACATGCTCTTGTGTATTTCTTTCTACAGGGAACAGAAGCATCTCCAGGCAGTGATGCTTTTTGTGTCCACCTTCCCTGTTCTGGAGCAGGAAAAGCCTACTGAATTTTCTGAAACCATTGTTTAGGACATCCTTTAGCATGTTGTGGATGATAATACTGGTACTCAAAATAGCACTTGACCTTGGAAAAAGCAATTATCCTATTTATTGCAAAAGGGTCCTCTTACAGTCCTTCATTAAAGCACACTTAGGGTGCAGTCTCCATGCGATTGAAGTCAGTGTTGCAAAACAACCGTTGAACTTAATGGCCCTATTTTCCACCCCTCAGTCTACTTTTTCTACTGCATTATGTTACCAATGTATTGGAAATCCCCTTTAGTTCCCCAGCTACTTGTAATAACCCAGCAAATAATTATTCTAAAGATTTTCTTTTATTAGATATTCACAAAATGTTACAGTATCCCTCAAAGAACTGATTAGGTTTATATGAAAGAAAGTTTTCAGCCTTGTCTTCAAATTAAATGGCAATTCAAGACCAAAGGGAGTTAGAAAGAACTGTCAACTTTAAGGGGAAACTAATAAAATGTACCCCCATATAAACTTTGTCAAATATGGCTCATTGCAAAATGATCCTGATTAAATTTAGAGATTTATGAGCTGTCTGCATGGGCTGAAAGAATGGCCCTGCCCTGTTTTGGAACTCACCGGTGCAGACAATACACATGGATTAAACAGATAGAAAATGGACCTAAGCAAAACACTGACTCAGCTTGTTCCATTTATGTTTATTTTCACTTGATCACTGGAAATATTGCAATGTTTATATGTTCCATTTCTTATTTTACTATGTCTAGTTTCCCTAATCCATACTTCGCACATTCCATGTTCTTACAATATGTATTGTGCAGCTTCAGACCTTCCTTTCTCTTGTTAGTACATCAATTGCTGAACATCCTTTTGGCCTAGGTTCAGTTGCACCATTAGCCACAGCACTACATATAGTT
The DNA here is from genome assembly GCA_020142125.1 of Phrynosoma platyrhinos. Lineage (NCBI taxonomy): Eukaryota > Metazoa > Chordata > Lepidosauria > Squamata > Phrynosomatidae > Phrynosoma > Phrynosoma platyrhinos. The sequence continues at coordinate 15,419,627 of CM034708.1, read as the reverse complement.
GTCTTCTGCTGTAGCTTGTTCAATGTCTTCTGACCTAAAGTGTCGCCTTTGAACACTATATCATCATAGGGTTTTCATGGCAAAAGACATTCCAAAGGAGTCCTTTGGTACTAAGAAGTGTCAGCCTGGAGATTTCTACCTCAACTTAAAGTAAAACTTAAAAAAACCCCACAAAACAATTAGAATTACATTTGGCATGCTTTACCAAAACAGAACCTAAAATTTTCCTAATGCAAAAGCACAAAGGCTTTTCTTGAGAGATTAAATGTTCTCTACCTAACAAAGGTGATTGTGACTTCACAAGGAATGGAGGCATCTTGGATCTCAGAGAAAGTACCTTTTTGTATTGCTAATGAGATTCAGATTTTATTTCCTGAACTCTGGAATACTTTGCTTCCAGTGCCACATGGCCAGAAGGAGGAAGGGCCTGTCTGCAGTGAAAGCCCTTCACACCGTTTCATCACAAAACAATGCATGAACAACACCTTGACAACATGCAGGCCTGTGGCTAACACTGTCATATTTTTAATTTTTAAAAAACAAAATTCTTCTATATACTTTTTAACAACTTTGCATGACGAAGAAGCCAGTAGAACTTTCAAAGCTTACATTATGTATTTTGTTTGTCTGAATAAAGGTATCACTGTTTGTTGGATTTTAGATATTAGATATTAGATACTTTGCTATATGGCCAACATGGCTGTCCTGAATATATTTCCTTAGTGTTAGGTATGGTTTTGCTGCCATTGTCTCTGAGTGATCCTCTGTCACCCGACCTGCACCACTGCTGCTGCTCAATAGCTATTTGGCATGTTTAGTGTGACTCCTCAGCAAAGGCCTGTCTGGCATGGGAAATCTTACCAGTGGCATTTCTACTATCAGCACGGCCACATGCCTTACAGGGGCATGTAATCCCACTACTAAGGAAAAGTGGTGCCATGGTGGCTAAGGCATGGTAACATTATTTAAATATCTGAAGGACATACACATAAAACAAGGCAGAAAATAAAAGTCTTGGTCTTCATTCCTCCAGACTTCTTTAGCTATCTCGAGGATAGATTTTGTTTACAGAAAACCAGTATCCAGTAGTTGATAATAGACTCAGTTATTTAGACGGATGAGTAGGCTCTCCCTCTCAGGAGATCTTCTGCTGAGGCTGGAAAGCTCTCTTTTAGGGTGATCTAGCTCTAGATTTCCTGCAGGAAGGTGGAGATATGACTAGATTTTCATTTGTCTAGTTTACAAAGTGGTTTAACATATATATAAACATCCAGGTTGATAATAATTGTGTTCAGGACCATGGACAGTAACACCGTATCCTGCAATACATTTTCAAAAGGCAGGATAGCTGTTCTGTAAACTGGAGGAGTCACATTCAGCTATGTAATCTGAGAGCTTTCATTGGTCTTCTGATATGTCCTTCTTTTGCCTAATAGAATGACACAATTTCAGAAGTCAAAGTGAGTATATGGAAAGGAGAAATTATCTTCAGCAGGGGTAGGACTTCCTGGAATTTCATCCCACAAGAACCAGATTGGCTGCTTTAGTGGCCTTACTTAATTGTAAAGCTGAACTTTAGATGAGACATTCCCATTGTACCTCTAGAACAGGGGTGAGCATCTGCATTGCGGCTAAGGCCAGTTCCCCCTCTGCAGGCTCACTCCCTGGGCAATTCTACTAAACACATTTATCTTCATTTGAGATATTCCCAAAATGATGACCAGAAATTATGTCATGTCATTTCCTGTCATCATATTGAGAAGGACTCTAATAAAAAATAGAGGTATTAGGGGGTGCTGTGGCATTCTGGGTGCTTTTTATATGGGGCTGGGTGTGGTGTTTTTTTATATTCTGGGACTTGGCACAATTTTGGGGGGC
>CM034708.1:15390967-15417649 GCA_020142125.1 Phrynosoma platyrhinos | reverse complement strand
GTCTAGAATATTATATTATACAATCCTGTATCATATGCTGGATTTCAGCCTTCCAGTTGAAGATCAATGATATAAAGTAAGATAGATGCAGAGACTACAGGTCTCAGAATTCTCCACCTAATGGCCAATAACTTTTCAAGTTCTGCTTTTGGCATCATCCCTTTGACAGTGATTCTAATGTGTTGATCATAAAATCTGTGGTGACTTTAGTACCATTTTAAAATGTTATTTTGCTCTTTCATATATTACTGAAGGTCATTTAGGAAGAAAATAAAAAGAAAAGAAAATAAGTTATATATCAACGAAATACCAGAGAACTAGTTTAATTTGGATGGCTGTTAAACAAAGTTCACAGAGGTACTTGTGTATAATACTGCATGCCTATAGTAATAATTTTTCATACTCATAGTTGCATAGATTGAGTTCCATTTGAACCTATTATGAAGCACCAGGGATAGACTGGAGACCAACAAAATTAAAGCTATGTTAGTTTGAAAGAGTCAGATAGATTGTTTGCAACTATATTAAGCACAGGTTCTTGAATTCCATTGTGGGAGAAAGGTGAGCTATAAATCCTGGAAATAAATAATAAATAAATTACTGTGGTTCATTGCATACCTCTAGGCAGCTTTGCCAGTGACATTTATCTGGAGAACAGGGATTTTTAATTGATTTCCCCCCCTTGGGATGTCATACTCAGCAAGAATGTATATGAAATTATGAAAGTCCTTAAAGCCCCAGGCCAGTCCTGCTGCCACTGCTGCCTGCCATGATGATATTGATTATTGTTGTTATTACTTGTGCTTGGGATTTTCTTGGCAAAATCTCCACAGGGGTTTTGCCATGGCTTTTCTGGGGCTGAGAAAGTGTGCATGCATATTTTTAATTTTTTTAATATTTATTTATTTATTTATTTATTTATTTATTTATTTATTTATGGTGCTTCGGCCCCCCCCAATTGTCTGAGGGACAGCAACCCAGCCCCCGGCTCAAAAAGGTTGCCTACCCCTGGTCTAAGACTAGTCATATATTAATATCCCTTGTTTTCAGTCCAGGTTTTCTCAGCAACTTATATAATACAAAGAAATACAAAGGAAACAGAACACATTTAGTTAATAAAGCAATTGAAACATATATAAAATCATACAAAAGAGGAGACAAGACTTAAACTGATGCCAATTCATTTCTCAAAGGAAACTTCTTCATGGCTATTCAAAAGGGGCTGATATAATAAACCTAGCAAATCACTAATAATAATAATAATAATAATAATAATAATAATAATAATAATAATAATAATAATAAGGTTTATTTTTATCCCACCCCTCTGAGATCAGTTGGGGCGGCTAACAAATATTAAAATTAGAATACATCAAACCCCATCCCCCCCTTAAAAAAGTTTTTTTATAGGATTAATTAATTAATCAATCAGTGTATTTTTTATCAGATTTATTATTTCTGGTGCGTTTTAAGTTAAATAGGTGTGAACTACCATGATATTGGTGCTGGTGATGGTGGCAGTGGCAGTGGTGGTGGTGGTGGTGATGATGATGACAATATGTCTGAGATAATGATGATTTAGCTGGCTTTTAAAAATATTTAAAAATGTAATTCCTTTCTTGGATTGAATGGGAAGGAATTGGACTTGATGGGAAAGAAGGGTAATAATAGTATGAATGGGTAAGTAAGTTGAGGAGAAGGTAAGAATAAGAGAGGGTTAGATGATGGAGATGAGAAAGAATAAGAAGGATACTGTGATGGAGACAGATAGGTGGTAGTTGCAATTGTAGGTATGGGAAGAATGAGAAGAGTAAGAAGGAAGGAAGGATGAGTGGAATGAATGATGAGAAGTATGGGAAAGTTTAGATGAGATGATAGTAAGGAAAAGAGATAAGAAAGTGTATTTATGAGATTAAGGGATTAGTAAATTATAAAGATGATAGAGAAATAGGAAGAATTATTGATATTGGTATATAAATATAAACATGGTATACATTAATATGTTATGGTATGGATGGAATATATGCTAATTGTTTTTAATACATTTGTTTATCTTTTACATGTGTGCAGATGTTTAATTTATATGTGTGTAAATGTTTAATAAAAATATTTTTAAAATATAATTCTGGTTGCCCGTGAAATTCCTCATGTTTTGCTTATGGAAGAACATCTACATTAGCTTTGAACTTCACCTTGGAAATTCCTTTTCTTTTGGGGCTCTCTTTTAGATTGTAAGTCTTAGTCCAGCATTATTGATCTTAGACCAGGCATGACTGATCTTTGTAAACATTCTGGAAATCTTTTCTTTGTTTTTAAAAAAGCACAGGATGAAAATGTCCCTCTTTCTCTGTATGTCTGTCTGTCTGTATAAAAGAGAGAGAGAGAGAGAGGTCAAGCTATGACTAAGAAATTAGTGGAATAATCCAGAATCATAGACTTCTTCAAACTTTTCTGGCTTCTCTTAAATCTCCTTTGATTTCACCAGAGCAGCAACCCCACTCCCAAATTCTAATACCTTGGGCAACTCTATGGAATTTAGAGGAAGATAAGCCTTTTCTATTTAGTTTTCTTGTGGTTTAAGATTAGATTTGACCTTTCATCTCCTGCTGTGGAGCAAAGTTACATCCACACTCCTCTTTCCCATCTTTTGCTGCTGTCTAATAATGCCAGCTTTCCTTTTTGCCATCCCCTCCCTTGACTTCAACCGCATTGATTTAGTAGATCAGTTTAAGAATAGATAAATGGCATGTATTTTTAAAATAGCCTTAATTTACTATCATATTTTCTCTTTCTTTTTAGCACAAGATATCTTGGAGGAACATAATCTTTTTCTGCGGGTATATAAAATTATGTTTTATCATCTTAAATTGTAACTTTATGCTCACGTTCACTTTGCCCACTTATTCCAAAAACAATTTAAAGAGCTACTTTAGAGTCATTGGAGAAATGTGAACTAATTTTTAATGTCATTAAGCAAGGTAGGAAAAACCAAATATAATAATTAACATAATCCTTTTTTAACAAGAAAAAAAAATACTGGACTAATCAGGCTGGTACAAATGTAAACCCTACAAATGTAACATCTGGGGGTAGGTATTAATCATGAGACCACATTCAGTTTTCAAAGAACCCAAATCCCATGTATGTATAAAAGCTTTTTCCAGTAAAACAATATAGTTACACATAGGTCATCCAGTTCAATAACATACCACAGTGTAAAGTACAAAGATTTTACTCTTATTATTATTGGAAGGATTGAATCCTCCCATATGAATCTGCCCATGTTTTGAGATCTTTTGTCTGTCTCACCACCCTGAAAAGTACATCTGGTGGGAAAAAAGAAGATGGCCTTTTCCATGTATGCTCTGTGGCTCTACCCAAATAGGTTAGATCCTTACTATCTTTCTGCAGAACCAAAGGTTCTGGCAGGCCTTTGAGCATTGATTTTTCAGGGGAAACAGACCTTTTATAATGTGCTGGAGTTTTATTTCAGCTAGATTTTTGTTTTGTTTTATTCTGTTTTAATGGTTCATGTTTCAATTGGTTTTAATTTTTTTCATAGTTTAATGATCTTTTAACTTTTATATGTTGTTACAGAATCATAGAGCTGGAAGAGATGGTTTTATTATTTTTCACAAGGGCCATCAAGTCCAAACCCCTGCCATGCATCCCAAAGTGCAGTCAAGGCACCCCTGACAGATGGTCATCCAGCCTGTTTAAAAACCTCCAAATCATCATTTTCTTTTCTAGTGAGTCATGTCTTCTCATGATATGTTCAAAGTACAATGGCCTCAGTTTAATCATTTTAGCTTTTAGGGAGAGTTCAGGCTTCGTTTGTTCTAGTACCCATTTATTTGTCTTTTTAGCAGTCCAAGGTATCCACAGAGGTCTTTAACACCACATTTCAGATGAGTGGATTTTCTTCCTGTCATCTTTCTTCACTGTCCAGCTTTCACAACTGTGGTGTCTTCTCCTGGTGCCTCACCAGCAAAGATGATGTAGCAGAATAGTCAGGTCAGTTCAAGTCAAGCACAATCAAATAACAATCCAAATGAGAGTCCAAAGATATAGTCTGCAAACAGTGGTTGTTAGGCAACATAAATCAGGAACATGAGCCAGGAAGGTTGTGAGCAACCAGTTGCTTGAGACAGGTTCTGGAATTTATGGTTGGTTCTAGGCACATGGGTGGTCTCTGATTAATGAACATCCAGTATTTAAACTCTCTGACCTATGCTGGGCCTTTCTGTCTCTGACAATCTACTACAAATGTACTTTCTGTCTCAGTGGCAGAGCTCTCTATCGCAGTGGCAGGGCCCTCTGTCCCATTCTTTGGCTTGTCTGCCTCATCATGCCCCTCTGTCACACTGTCTGAATCTGGTACAACACATACATAGAAACTGGAAATAGGATGGCATGGGTAATTCTAACACTAGTATTCAGTGATATATCTTTACACTTCAGGATCTTGTCTAGTTTCTTCACATCTATCTATCTATCTATCTATCTATCTATCCATCCGTCTATCTGTCTATCTAACTAATTATCTTGTCTTTCTCCTTGTGTGAGATCATACAGCTTATGGCTCCTAGGCTGAGTGGGTGGGTAATAAATCCACTGGGTTTTAGTCTGACCTTTATAGAAGCCATCCAAATATTAAACCTGTTTAGGAGGAATAAGATACTTGACCACAGAGAATTCTCTTAAAATTTGGATTGAATCCCAGAGTGGATTCATCACCTCACTGATTGTGATCTTCAAATAAATCTCTGGGTGACTTATAGCATGTCAGTAAAAATGTCTGATTCTTGATTAACAGCAGCAAAATGATTTTCCCCACCTAAATTGCGCTGCTGAATTGGTAGAAGTCAGAATGAGATTAAATGAAGTCTTTTTTTTTATTAGACTGTGAGATGAGTTCAAATTATTGGGCTCAGAAGATGCTCAGCAGCTACCTCTTTGATGATTCTAAATGAATATCTATTTAAGTGCCAGGTTAGTAGAAGTTATGGTCTAAGTTAAAAAATGCCCTCCCCCCAAATTAGTAGATGTGAGAAGGCTGAAATCTAGCCACCTCATTTGAAATGTAGTGTGAATTGATCACAGCTAATTTGATATCTCCCTGTTATCCATTTTGTACCATTTTAACTAGATGAAGACCAACATTCAGAGTATAAGTTTGCTATTGGTATATAAGATGGGAATAGTTAGTACAGAATAACTGCATAGACAGGCAGTATTAGTATTTGTTCTGGCTGGGGATAAAGCATGCTAGCTTATCATTCTCTTCAGAGTATCTAATCACTCATTTGTTTTATTGGGGAAAATTAAGAACTATACGTAATTATTAATGGCCACCCAACACTCACAGATATCCCTTAAGAAATTCCCTAAAGAAGGCATTTCTCATTTTCCATTTACCCTGTTTTATTCTGCCTCAAACTCAATGATTTTGAAAGATGCTGTGTAAATCACAGCCTTTTGATATTATGATAAGGCTTCAGTAACACCATCCTAGGTCTTACTTAATGGGACTTAGATCTCAGTGCCCCTGTAGTGAGAAGACATAATTATCTGATAGGTTTCCAGAAACCATAGAGGTTCTGATTAATATTAAAAGCTTTTTTTTTAAAAAAAAGATAAGATGCAAAAAATAATCAAACCATCTCCAGAGTAGGAGGCTTCTATAGTGAGTCACTGAGCAATGAGACAGCAATCTGAGCTATTGCAACACAAGGCTGAAAAGGTCATTAGTTTGCTTTTTGGAACAAGGTTATAATCCGTTCATTAAAAATTCAACACATGTGCATTTTAGGATGAGATCACGGTGGAAATCTCCCCCCTCCACCTCTACCATGGTGGTCAGGCAACAGTACTGCCATTTGTACAGAGGGGGGTGGGGAATGACAGCGTTGTGCAAGATCTTGCACTGGGTTATTTTGAAATACAAGATGACAAAAAAAAATTCCATGCTGGGGTGATGATTGGACAGCACTTGCTTCTGAAACTAGAACTTTTAAGAAATTAGTAGAGCAATCTTTGAAACAGACATTGAAATCTTATAGTCAAGACCTGTGAAAGACCTTGACTGTCTTTGCCACGTAATGCCAAGTCAGGAATCCTGGCTTAATATGTCTTTGTATGCACCTTAATGCTTCTTTTTTTCTTTTTTCTAAAACTGATCAAGTTTCCCTGTGGTCATCCAACTGTGCATGAAAATATGTGGGCAATACATAGAGAAATTACAAAAGCCAGAAGATGGGATTCTTAGGGCCTTTGCAGACTGCCCGAAATAGTGCAAATTGAATCCACTTTAAGGGTTAGGGTTAGGGTTAGGGTTAGGGAATCATGGAAACTGTATTTTATTGTGGCATCAGAGCTCTCTGACAGTGAAGGCTCAATGTCTCAGAAAAAAAGCAAACAAACAATTCCCATGATTCCCTAGCACTAACCCTAACCCTTAAAGTGGACTCAATTTGCACTATTTCTGGCAGTCTGCAAAGGCTCTAAAAAGATATAGCTGTGCTAGTCTGGATCAGTATGCAGAGGGATCTGGTAGCACCTTTAGGACTGACTGGGAGAGGGGGTTTGGTGGCATAAGCTTTCATACACTTAATCTGAGGAAACAGACTTGAGAAGATTTTTTTAATTGACTATGTAGGAGTGACCTTGGGTCACATTCTTGGAGAAAGGTATCATATGAATGAAATATATAAATAACGAAGAAGCAATAAAAAAAATAAACCAGTCTGAATGTGCTACATGCTTGCACATGCCTGCAGATGCAGCCTATTAGTTTTGATTTTTTGCTTCATATGAGTGATTAAGCAAACCAGGGCTGCAGCCACACTGAAGAAATAATGCAGTTTGATACCACTTTAACTTCCTTGACTCAATGCTATGGAATTATGGGAAATGTAGTTTGTTGAGGCACCAGAGCTCTCTGATGGAGAAGACTAAATGTCTCACAAAACTCCAGTTCCCAGAATTCCATAGCATTGATTCATGGTAATTAAAGTGGTGTCAAGCTGCATTATTTCTGCAGTGCGGATTCAGCCTAAGAAGTTGATAACTTTGCACAGTATCTGAACTTGAGTTCAGGTTCAGTGTGCCCAAACAAGCCAGAATGAGATGCCAACAGCAAGTTCCAGTTTAAAGCTGGCTTAGTATATTGACTTGCTTAGACACACCAATATAGGGGATTGGATGTCACAGAAAGCTCTCCCATTCCTGATTTATTTACCTACTCAAGTGAATGGTTAGAACAAGTTGGAACAAATGATGGAGCATGCCATGCTGGCTTCCATTGTAGGAACAAAGGAAACTGTTTTGTAGGTCAGATTATTTGTCCAGCTAGTCTGTTATTGTGTTTGACAAGAAGTAGATGTTTAGAAAAAGATCTCAGCTGGAATAAATCTTTCCCACCACTTTATACATATTCAAGAGTATGAATGTGGGACATTTTGCATGCAAGCAGGTCCTCTGAGTGGTGACTAGTGAATTACATGTCAGGGAATGGTGAATCTGTAGGTATTATCTGAACTTTAAAGGTGCTATCCAAAGTACTATTCCCAAAGTAAAGCCAGCACCTTTGATAATTTCTTTAAAGTTCAGATTTAAACCCAGAGCAGCTTCACCACGCTATTGATATGGGAGCCACCTGGCTTCACTAGATGGTCTAGCACTGAAATATGGAATTTATTCCCCAGTAAGGGAACTTTAGAATGCCGCTATTCATGATTGTTTTTATTGGACTTCATCTATATTTGGAAGAAAATTCTACCAGAAATAATTTTGCCAGAAACGTAACCATATTTTTAATCTATTAATCTCCAATAAGACAATGTATATTGGATTAGTAAATTTATATGATTCTATCCTTTATTTTATCTTCTTGTTGTGTTATTGTTGTGTGCTTTCAAAGTCATTTTCAGCTTACAGCAAAACCTATCACTGGTATTTCTTGGCACAAGTTTCTTCTGAGAGGGTTTGCTCTTTCCCTCCTCTGATGGGGTTGAGAATGTATGACCCATCCAGTATCACCCAGTGGGTGTTTCTGGTGGAGCCGGGATTCAAACCCTGGACTCCAGAGTCATAATCCCACACTCAAACCACTATACCAGATTGTCCTTGCCAGGTCCCCCCCACACACACACATAGGAACCACATTTTCTAAATATTTTTGAATATTCTTTCCATCTCCATTTCAATAATATCTGTATATCTTTTGGATTTAATGCATCATCTCAAGTCCCATTTTTATACCATTTTGCATTTCCAGTCCCCCTCTCAGTATTCTTGCTCTCTGTTATTTGATAGGTTTTGAGTGTCTGAAGGTACTTTGGAGTGTATGCCCTTAGTTATGATGTTAATGTAGGATTTACATGCTGATAATATATGACATAATGTTAAGTTATGATTATTGTTTCCCGTGAGGGTAATGTGAAACCTTAGGCTGTAAGCCTACTACAAGTTCTTTCATAATTTGGGTGATGCATACGATTTGTATCATTGCTTTAGCAGAACACCTTCAGGCTGGCAGAATCCCCAATATTGAGCTCTATAACCTGAATTTCCTATATTGTCAAATTTCTGACATTGTATCTCTCTTACTATTGGTCCAGCAACCATTTTGAAGAGATGCAATTTATGTACATACACTAATATTATAATAATTCCAGGACAGAAGTGGCAGACATTTATACTGCTCTTCCTTCAATTTCAGATATTTATGAGCCGCCATTTCTTATACTACTGCAGTGAACCTACCCTGGATGTGAAGATTGCCTTTTGTCAGGTGTGTGTTCCTTACAGGTAAAACAAGGTACAGTATATACTTGTACTTCCATATTTTATGGTTAATATTCCAGTAGATTTATTAATAGCACTAAATTTCAGCAGAACCTCACTGATAGATGTATAGAGTCTCCCATGTGAAATTATGAGAAGCTGTGTCAGAATATTTGATCTGTACGTGGTCTAAAGCACCATTTCTAAGTTTAGGTTGCTACAGACATATGGGACTGCAGCTTGGCATGGGGCAGAATTCCATTTACTTCATTTTTTTAAAAGTAAGGAAGTTCCAAAAGTCATTAATTTATTCATAAATTCAACAGAAATTGGAGTTTCAAAATTCAAATATCCGCATGCAACCCTGAGAACCTATGATGTAGGGTACCTATTTATATCTCTATCTCTCCCTCTACAGAGAGAGGGAGGAAGGAGAACAAATGAATCTACCATGTTTATCTGCAAATGTAGATATGTTGAGGAAAGTAAGACAGAAAGTAAGCACAGCAGGAGGTGGAATAGATGGCTTTTGTGGTCCTTTCCAACCCTTTAATTCTATGATTCTGTTCAAAGTGCATGGACTTCTGGTTTGTTTCAAAGGTTAACTAGGCGGGCTAGTTATGTTTTGAAGTCCAAAATGGCTTGACAACAAGGCGTTTAAAGGACTGTCTCCTTCACAGTGAATCTGCTTACTAGCTGAGGTCACTGACATAATTCTTCCTCCCATTCCAATACTAATGGAGATGTGTGGTTTGTGTCTGTAGATTCTTTGCTACATTATGGGGTCCTCTATTAATTGCCCTGTTCTTTGTTAGCATCCTGACATGATTCAATGGCCATTTTTTGTCATACCTTGGTGCAGATTAGTTCTGTACCTGGATTTCTTTGGGGGGTTGCAGACTGCCAGAAATAGTGCAAATTGAGTCCACTTTAAGGGTTAGGGTTAGTGCTAGGGAATCATGGGAATTGTTTTTGTTCTGAGACATTGAGCCTTCTCTGTCAGAGAGCTCTGGTGCCGCAATAAAATACAGTTCCCATGATTCCCTAACCTTAACCCTAACCCTAAAAGTGGACTCAATTTGCACTATTTCTGGCAGTCTGCAACCCCCCTTTGTCTATTCTGCTGATCCAATTTTTATTTATAGTGTTCTATTAAATTGTTATTTTGTTTATATTTTCTTATAACAATAATGAGTCCAATATTGTTTATTGTTTAAAGTTTTATTTACACATTTTCTATTTTATTCTTTTGTTATTTGCTTGTTTGATTGATTTTTTTTGGTCATTATTGCTATGTCCTTTCAAGACATATCCTTTTTAGGCAAACCTATAATGAGATTTAATAGCCAAAATTTATTCAAAGAAGGTTTGGTGGTGCCTTTCTCTAAGGCTGAGAGAGTATGACTTGTGCAAGGTCCCCAGTGGGTATCCATGGCTGAATAAAGATTCAAACCCTAGCCTCTCAGACTTGAACCACTATACCATGCTGGCTCTCTCCTCTGATTTTAGCTTTGGTTAAATTATTTTATAACTGCTGAAAGCTTTTTAGCTGGAAAAGCTCCTCATACATAATAGTATGCATTAAAAATAAAGTATTTCCATTTTAGCTCTACAAGTTCCTGGCAGCTTGGTGTGGAGGCTCAATGTGCAGTAGCTTGGTACAAGCCGTTGTAAATGTACAAATGTTATCATCTCCAGCACTGAGGGCTACAAGATGGAAAGTGTTTGCTGACTGGCATCTTTGTGTAGGTTATAATGTGAAGCAGCCCTCATTCAACTAGTTTTGTGGAATTAATTGCCCTTGAGAATAGAAGTCCCAATAGGTTAAAGTCTGGAGACCCAAAATGAATTTCAATAAGCTGAACAGTTAAGGAAAGATTGTGAAGTTGTTCAGATCTTGGTTTCACAGGTTGGTTTCAGGGAATGCCTGTTAGCATGAGTACGTGTTTAGCACAGTGACAATATACGTCTGAAGAAGCTTTTTCCATTATCTAAGTGAAAATGAGTTTTGCTATTTGTTTTTACATGCAGGGAACAGTATTGGACCTTTCAGTCTCATCATTGATTTTTGTAGTTTGGTGCAAAGCCAGTAAATGTAGCATTCACACAGATAGCCTGAAAGCAGTGTTGAAATTTGTGATGTGGCACTAATCTAATAAATATCATTTTAAAAGAATTCTGTTACTACACCCAGAACAATGAATAGGAAGGGGCGAAATGAAAATGGAGGTAGGAGTGCTCTTGTGAGATCATGTGTGATGTAATGACTTGAGTGCCGGACTGTGACCCTAAGAGGCCATAGACTGAATTCTCACTCAACTGAAAAACCACTTGGTGACCATGAACAAGCCACATTCTTTGAGCCTTAGAGGGAGATGATGACAAATAAATCTTGCTAAGACAACCCTATGATAGGGTGGTCATAAGTCAGAGTTGATTTGAAGATGCATAACAACAAGAATGCTCTTAATACTGGGGAAGTGAAGGCTTTAACCATGGGTTAAAGTTATTAAATTTTGCACTGTAATTCTCAGTCCTTCAGATTTTGGATGATTCTCAAATGTCACTTCATTCTTATATGATTCTTGGTACTGTGGTTTGAAAGTATGAGATGCAGATTAAAATCCCTTAGTTCTCAAAATTCCTTGGGGGTCTTGGGCAAGTTAATATCCTACAGATGAATATGTTTCAGGTTGGGAGGTTTGAAGAAAGATATGGATTTCTTTTTTTGACATGCCTTAACAGCTAATCCAAAGATTCAGCAAATTATGTGGTATAGTCCTCTTTGATTTCTGCAATCTTGGATGTATACATTATGCATTACAGATTCAATTGTTCTGAAATTCAAAGTGTGACACCTCAATGAAGAAGTCTGAGCTACATGCAAGGTTTCTGGCATCCTATCTTTGTATTTTTGGGGGATATCACCAGTTAACATGCATTTCAGTCGTTGTACAGAACTTAGTTCAGCTGTGCAAGAATTGCCATCTGCCTTTCTTCATTATTGGGTATTATTCTGGGCTTTCCAAGGTTGGGAAGATGTTCATTAAGTTGCGATCAAAATTTACATGACCTGCCTCTTAATTCTACCAGAGTGAATGTTCAAGATGTTTTTAGATTTTTAATTTTTTTCAAGAAGTGTTTTGTTTTTGTTTTGTTTTTTGTAAAATGGGTGACATTTTGGAGACCTTTCATAATTCCCCTGATATGATTATCACAAGCCATTTTTAAGCAGAGGCTGGATGGCCATCTGTCGGGGATGCTTTGATTGGGAGTTCCTGCATGGCAGGGGGTTGGACTGGATGGCCCTTGTGGTCTCTTCCAATTCTATGATTCTATGATTCATTTTCTCCATTTTTTCCCTGCTACATACAGCTGTGAGAGTACATGGCTTGGTTCCCCTGGGTGCTTCTCTAATAGCTAACTAACTAAAGAAAGACCTGTTAGGCTGGCCAGTCTGTCTCTCCTCCATTAAGATGGAAGAGTCTCATGTAATGTTGCACATTATTCATGTAAAGTGCATTAATTTAGTAGGACTCTTCTGTGTTAGAAATAGATGTTTTATCTTTCATTCTCTGTATCTGTTCCATCAACATCTGCTTAATGGCTATTGAAATGACCAAGGTAGTTGCATACATTAATCGTCCAGAGGATTGTGGTAATATGAGTTGTTTCATTTCATTTCTAAGTTTATATCATTGATTTTTACATCCACTAGTTAAAAATAGTGCTGTAATTCATTGCTAATTTTGTTTTCAAAGAGAGCAAAGAGTAAATTATCATTTTCTTCCTGTTATGGGAAGGTCTTTGAAAACTGCAGTTTTCAGATACTATTTGAAATCTGGACTTAATTCTGCACACAATTCAAAATTCACATGCATATTTGCACACACATTTTTCTGTCTTTTTCTTTTTTCTTTCTCTCCCACTCTTCCCAATCCCCTTCCTAGACTCTCCTAGGAAGTTTGGGCCAGCAATTCACTGTTCAGATTGTTGCTTGTTCAGCTCTAACACTGCCTTTTATTGGATTAAGTTAATTTCATAGCAGATAAGATCCAGATAATCAGGCCAACAGGTACATAGATACAGGAAGATAAATTTCCAGAAATATCCACAATTTATTTCTCTCTCTCATGGTAATGAGATTACCATGGGTGTTGTCTTAGGCTGCATGCCCCAAAATTTCTGGGCTTTGGGAAAGTGTACCTTCATACCACCCCTGTGATGCTTGGATGCTTGTTCTCAGTCACAGGTGGTATTGTGAAAACTCCCATAAGTAGACAGACTACAATGAAGTCAACAAATCATTGTCAGCTTGAAGCACTGAATATGTAACAAGCAAAGAAATATGACATCAAAGAAGGAGTAGTTATGCTCTCCAGATGTTGCTGGATTGCAACTCCCAGTATTCTTCACCATTGATTTTTCTGGCTAGTGCTGAGAGTTGCAATCTAACAACATCTGGAAGGCTGCATGATTACCACCCTATGTTAAATGTTAGAATGAAAGAATTCTATAAGGGCATCCTTATAAGGAAAACTTCAGACCAACTTTTTATTGTGACTTGATTGAAATCTGGTAACACCATCAGGGGCTAGATAAAATTGCTTTGGCTCAAGACTTAAAGTTGGCCATTCTTCTTTTGCTGCATTAACAAGGACATTCTCCCAGATTCAGAATTATTGTTCTGCATACTTTACCATCTGGCTACCTCATCAGTCACACTATTTTTCATCAACTCCTATTTTTCTTCCCATAACACTTATTTAACAATACTGGAGTACTGGCTACTGTACAAAGCAATAAAAATGGAATGTTTAGTGTAGTGAAGCATAATTTGAAACTCAGAGAAATACTATTACTTACCTAGTAAATGGGACACTTCCCCTCCTACTTTTTGAAATCATTCCAACCAGGGTTGTTTTTTTAAAAAAAGAAACATAACAGATCACAGAGTGCAGGGCAGACCTAAGACATTTTTGCTAATCATCTTGAAAGGCATGACAGTCCTTCCTTCCATATATATATACTCATAAAGTGAACAAATTTTGAAGATTAACTTTCTTTCAAACCTGCAGATAAATGGTGTTCTCCTCTGAACCCAAGAGCAGCAAAGTAGTTTAGGGGACCACAATCTAGAACACTTGCTACACACAGCTCTGTGTTCTCAGTATTGCTCCATAATTGCCTCCTGAGGAATCATAGAATCATATGGTGGAAGGAACCACAAGGACAATCTAGTCCAAGCCCTGCCATGGAGAACACATTGTCAAAGTATTCCTGAGGGAGTCACCTAACTCATGTTTAAAGACCGCCAAAGAAGGAGAATTCACCACCTTCTGAGGCAGCCACTTCACCCTAGATAATAATAGGGCTGGTCCTTAAAACGATTATGAAATGATATGGGCATGAAATTATGGAACCTAAGCAGAGCAGTGGAGGACAGTGTGGGTTGGAGATGTCTCATCCACAGGGTCACCATGAATCAGGATCGAGGGCACTTAACAACAACAAAATTCCATGGTGATGTGCCCTTGTGTCAAAAATTAAATAAGACAATTGCCTTTAAGAAACATTGTTGTGGAGTCACCCAGGAGCTACATATTGCTGGTGCTGGTTGTGGCACTCCATATTTGGTTACCAGGGGTACTTTGTCCACATCTGGTGTTTCCTGTTCAGCTTCCAGGCTATAGCATACTCTTTGTTTTATTTATTTTTACAAAATGTTTGGTCTTGTAAATTTACTATTGAATTTATTTGCATTATGGGATTCTTACCTAGTGGTTGCATTGCTAAAGAAAGTATACACTAAGTGACGTTCCCATAACTATCAGCGCTATCTTCTTTCCAGAAATACAATAATAAGAAATTGGAGTGAAAAATTTACTTGATGCTTCCTTATATAAAACTGGACTGTTTTATCCATCTGCCACCACTCTTATCTTTTTAATGGTAGGCAGTGTCCAGGGATCTCCAAGCAAAGGACATTCCAGTTGCCTGATTTTTTTTTTTTCATTCTGAAGATGCCGGGATCAAATCAGTGGTTATTTTCTTGCAAAGCATGTGCTCTGCTATTGAGCTGTGACTTTCTCCCCATGTTACATCCCTCCATATTCTGATAAATTTGCAGAAAACAAAGTCCACAAACAAAGTGTTAATACTTTGTGTCTTGTGATTGCCTATTTCCTTTTCTTGTTATTGCCTCTTTCCTTTTCTTTGTTATTGCCTTTTTCCTTTCCTTTGTTTTTTGGGTAAGTGTGCAGAGGGGGAGATGTCAACATTCAGGATACATGTGGCATTTGCTGCTAGTGAAGGGCACCTAAGGGGGGTTGCAGACTGCCAGAAATAGTGCAAATTGAGTCCACTTTTAGGGTTAGGGTTAGTGCTATGGAATCATGGGAATTGTTTTTATTCTGATACATTGAGCCTTCTCAGTCAGTGAACTCTGGTGCCACAATAAACTACAGTCCCCATGATTCCCTAACCCTAACCCTAACCCTAAAAGTGGACTCAATTTGCACTATTTCTGGCAGTCTGCAACCCCCCTAAGTTTCCATCAACCATTCCAGAGTTTTTATAGGTCTCCATGCTCCATTATATCTCCCACATACTTCCTGCACCAGCTTTGAAGGATTTTATACAATCATAAAGATGATTGAATTCCCAGAGCTACATGATTAGTTGTAAAATGTTTCTCTCACCCAAATAAACATCATTCTTTCCTACTCTTACTCTACTGAATTTAATCAGTTGTAGCTTCTCCCAATTGTGGATTGTCCTAATGCTGACAAACTTTACCTATTTCATTTCAAAGTCTTGCTCTAAGTCAAAAGAAGAATGGGCATTTCCACTAAAGCTATCTTCACTGGAGAGAAAGCACACAGGTTGTATACCTCTTATTTATAAGCCTGGTATTAGCTCTGGGAGGGTTCATGGTGCAGGAATGTGAATCTTTACTTATTTTATTCTTGCATGTGAGAATGGAAAATCTTAAACATTTTCATATTGATAGGTAAGGTTACAAGAGAATTTGCACATTTCCCCTTTTTCTTTTTCTTTTTTGCATTTTGGGGCTTCGGGTAAATTTTTCTGCAGAAAGCATTGATTTTATAATACAAACAATAATAAACCCTTTTTTCTCCTGCAAAAGCCCTGCTGAATTTTTAACAAATGTTATGGAAATGAAGAAAAAGCAGGAGGGGGGAATGGTAGTGTTTTTGTTCTTCCTGAAAGGGGAAAAATGTGGCATCTGACAATGTTTTTGACAGGCTGTTTCAATGTGTAGAACTGCCCTTCCTTATTAAGGATGAATATTCTTTACTTCTCTATCATGGAATGCTATTAACATTAGAAACAAGAGACAACTGGGCCACAAAATTCCAGTTTTGAGTCCACAGCAGTGGTATGGTGAGCCCTTTGTTGGGTCTTTAGTAAAAGAAAATTAGGCCTCAAAGCTACAGAAGATGTCAACTTCTATTGTAAGGGCTAAATTTCACTATTTAAAACAGTGATCCATGGGAGTAGAAAGAGATAGACCCATATCAAGCAGTATTTAACAAAAATGGAGGTATCTAACCCATTTCAGATGGCCAACAGTGGTATCAAATTTATCATAAGGCTGGCTTCTGTCTGTCTAAATGAGGCTGGGAGTCTCAATTGGTCATGATGTGATGTCCTTATGTAATGTCTCCCAATGCTTTGATGCCATAAGGAAAATATTTCCAAGAAATAGGTGAAAAGTCTCTAAAGACTCATTGAAGTTTAATGTCCACACCTAATGAAGTTAGTAATTAAACTGACCTTGTCAAAGTCAGTTGGTCTTTGCTTTGCTTGAAGGCTGACTAGCCATTATCTTAGGAAAATGGCTCCTCTGCATTATATTTCTGCTTAATTATATGTGGCTCATTTAGAAGGGATGTTTGAAACTCCCAAATAAATGTGTCTATTCAAACAGAAAATATGATTTCAGGAAAGCAATTAACAACATTATGGTAAATTAAGAATCACATAGTGGACAAAGAATGCTTAATTCTTTCCCTCTCCTGTTTCTTCTCCTAAAGGAAAAGAGAGAGAAGACGACTGCAAGCCTGTTCTGTATGTACATAGACCTGGCCTGTCGAGGCCTTCCTACCGGCCCATGGTTGGTCCTGCCACTGCCACCGCACCGCCGCCACACACCATTTTGTCTTCCAAAATGGCATCCGGAGTCGTGCGCATGTGCACGGCATTGCACGCGCATGCGCACGACTCTGGGCGCCATTTTG
This sequence comes from Phrynosoma platyrhinos, assembly GCA_020142125.1. Lineage (NCBI taxonomy): Eukaryota > Metazoa > Chordata > Lepidosauria > Squamata > Phrynosomatidae > Phrynosoma > Phrynosoma platyrhinos. Next base: position 15,400,598 of record CM034708.1, on the reverse strand, counting down.
GAAGACAAAATGGCCCCGGGCGTTGCACGTGCATGCGCACTACTTGGGTGCCATTTTGGAAGACAAAATGGCATCCGGAGTCATGCACATGCATGTGCATACCTCCGGCCTCCCGGAAGATCTGGGGGCCAGTGAACCGGCCCCTGGATCAAAAAGTCCAGGGACCCCTGGTTTAGGGCATAGAGGTTCCTTCCATATTAGGTGTTCATTGCACCAAGATTACTTCTAAGTCTTCCATTGGGATATGAAACATCCTGCCCCACATACTGGTAAGATACCAAGGGACTCAGGCATCTTACTTCCTATACTGCTTCAGGCCAAGTCAACTACCAGACCAATTCATGTCATGCCGAAGCACCAACTATATAATGAACAAAGCCAGAAGTGAAACTCTTGACTCCAGCCAGGATCATGCAACTCAAAGGACCAATAGGTACCCATTGTGTATATATAAATCCTGGTCCAAGCTTTGTTTCTCAGTCTCATTTTCTGTTGGAATAAGAAATGCATACAGCTCTATTGTTGTTTAACAACATTCTTGCCTCTGGCCCTTCAGTTACCTGATACTAAGTGGTGATTTGTGCCCATTGAAAGTGATAGGGCAGAATGGGGAGTCACCATAGGCAAAGCCAAAGTATTTATTCATTTTAGTATTTGCTTATTGCCTCTTAGCCTGCCAGAGTCCCCGAATGTAATACCCACAAACAGAAAATTCATTCTTTAGAAACAAATCAAAACAATGTAAAAAGAACAAATAAAAGCCCCCACAATGTACTCTTGGCTGCCTCTCAGAAGCTCAAGAGAGATGAAATCAGCCCCCTTGGGAGAGAGTTCCATAGCCAAGGTATTGCTAATGAGAATGCTCTGCCACGTGAACTCAACAATCTAGGCTCATGTGACATGCAATAAGACAGTGATGTTGAACCTTTTAGACACTGAGTGCCAAAACTAAATGGCCTTCTGATTTTGGGTATTACCCTATGCCAGAGGTGGGACTTCCCCCCCCACACCCTTCTCAGCCTCTCTTTGGAGGCAGCTGAAGGCCCAGGAGGAGGAGGAACAGATGTGTGTCTTTTCTTCCTCTTCTCTGTTCCGCGTGCCAGGGAAAATGACTTCACATGCCATCTCCGTCACACGTGCCATAGGTTCACCATAGATGGCAATAAGACCTCTACTGAGGACCCCCAAATTCTATGCAGGCTCATATGGGAAGAAACAGTCTTTCATATAGATTTAGGGCTTTGTATGTGAAAAGTAGCACTAGTTGAGTGCAGAAGCAGATTGGAAGCCTGTGCAGTAGGTGCAAGAATGGTGATACATGGTCTCTAGCCCACAACCAACAACAGTTTGGTTCTGGCATTTTGATCTAGTTGTAACTTACAAACAATCTGTAAAGACAACCTCACATTGAGTTCATTATAATAGCCTAACCTTGACCGGAGTAGGGGTGGTAGAGCCAGTGTGGTGTAGTGGTTTGAGCATTGGACTAGAACTCTGGAGAACAGGGTTCTAATCCCAGCTCAGTCATGTAAACCCACTGGATGACCTTGGGCAAGTCACAAACTGTCAGGCAATGGCAAACCCCTATGAAGAAACTTGCCAAGAAAACCCCACATGCACATGTGTCTAGCAAGATTTGCTCAGAGGAGGTTCACCATTGCCTTCCTTCGAGGCTGAGTGTGTGTGATTTGCCCAGCATCATCCACTGGGTTTCTGGGACTGAGCGGGAATTCGAACCTCAGTCTCCTGGAAACCTAGTCCAACACTCAAACCACTATGCCATATTGGCTCCAGTTTGCTAAAACCAGAGTATTATTATTATTATTATTATTATTATTATTATTATTATTATTATTATTATTTTCCACCTTTCTCCCAATATAGGGACTCAAGGTGATGAAATCTCTCTGTGTGTGTTTCTGCAAGTGAGAGAGAATATGAAATCAGTGTTCATAATTCAGAACACCTAGGGGATATTTCTATCCGCCCTCCCAAACCCTTTGTGGTAGCAAATAACTAAACAAATACTCTTCTGAGAACGAACTGACAGAAAGATGATGGAGCCAGATAGTTATACCCTTTGGCTTTGCGGTCACAAATAATTCTTGCTCCGGGCCTGGTTATTGCTCTGGAAAACATCAGGCACAATGATGACAAGATATAAATAATAAGTGATCCAGTGGCACAGTTTTCAGAAAAAGGTGCCCTCCACTGACCTAACCTTTAATTCATATATTTGCGTTGAAAGATTGATGCTCTATTCTCCAGCAATTGTATTATTGTATTATTATAAAGAGGCATCTCAGAACTAAGGTTCCTCATTCTGAATAATAAGCAATAATAAGCAATATTCTGAGAGACAATAGATGGCAAAAAACATTCTACATAAAGTCTGGATAGGTTTTGTATGTCATGAGTAGAAAGTGCCATTTTACAGTTTTCTCCAACCCCAGTCAGTCAGTTAGTCTTTTGTTCATAATATTGTCCTGCCTTTCTCATCAGAGATGGACCTAAAATGGCTTGTATGAATTACAATTTTTTAAAAAACAAAAACATTTGTCAAGGTTCACCTTCTTGCTGGCCACATGGATTGGCATCACAATTTACATTTCCCTTAAAAGGAAGAATGCAATTCTAACATGTCCAAGGCCCATCCCAGCTGACACCCCTTCCAGAGTAAGGATGTTAAATATTACTTAGGACTACCTTCAACCTGGCCTAATTTTTCTGCATGCACTGTGCTTTGCCCCCAGACTGGTGGAGGAAAGGATCAATTCCTAATCCTAATCCCCTACAGATGGTTCATCTTTTGGCTTGTTTGTTTTAGCTTTGTCATCTACTGCCTCCTTTCATGAAGTTCCCCATCTCTGCTCACATCACATTATATTATCAGTAGTGACTATTCGTTTCTTTGTGTTTTCTACACAACACTTTACAGAAATCTTCTTTCTGTAAAGAAAACATGTTTTTTTTAAAAAAAAACCAACACATTTTTCTCTGCAGCATAGTTCCTTAGCAACACCTTGAGAGACTCAAATATGGGGAGAATTTACACAGACTTGGCTGTGTTAATTTATAACCACCTGTACCTCAGCACAGCTAGGCCTTATTGTGTGTGTGTGTTGTTTGCCTTCAAATTTTATCTGACTTTTAGAGGCCCTAGGCCAACCTATCACAGGGTTTCTTGGCAGGTTTCTTCAGAGAGAGTTTACTATTGCCATCCTCTGAAGCTAAGAGAATGTGACTTGTCCTGGATCACCTAGTGGGTTTCTGTGGCTGAGCTGGGATTCGAACCCTGCTGTTCAGAATCATTCCCTCAGCATTTTCCCTTTAAGGCAAGCCACACCTTTGTCTGTGTGTTTGTTGCTATCAGTTTGTGATGATCCAAAGGATCAAGTAGCATAGTCTCCATCCTGTGGTGGTCTGGGCTCTGCCTCCAGGAGACGACTGCCAGATGATCCTATTATCTGTTATCTGAGCTCATCTCTCCCCCTTCAGAGCAGTCCTCCTCCAGGTTGGGCATGACAAAATCTGTGCAAAGCTTGCCTTTAAGAACTGTTCTAATTATGATGATGAAGGCTATCAAAATATGAACAACTCATAATGAACAGGTGGCAACCTCGCTCCTACCACCTGTAGCATCCACAATCTCAGAGGACACTTTGACCGCTCACCAACTGGCAACTCCTCATAACAGTACTGATAATGTGAAGTTGTAACCTTTTACATTCTGCATCCATGAGTTTTTGTGGGCTTTTTGTGGGCTGTGAGGCCATGTTCTAGAACAGGGGTTGGTAACCTATGGCCCGTGGGCCAGGTCTAGCCCCCCAAGATCTTTGGACTGGCCCCTGCCGCCGCCACCGCCGCTGCTGCGGTACTCCTGCGCATGCACGAACAAGCCGCAGCTGCCATTTTGGAAAACAAAATGGCAGCCGCGACTTGTTTGCACAAGTGCATGCATGAACGAGTCATGGCTGGCATTTTGGAAAACAAAATGGCGGCCATGATGCACACGCGGCGGTGGGGGGGCAGCGGGGGGCGGTGGCCCGCGGAAGACCAGGGGATCCCTGGCCTGGCCCCAGGTAAGGGGAACTTGCCAACCTCTTTTCTAGAAGAATTTCTTTCTGACATTTCTCCTGCATCTGTGGCTGGCAGAGAATGGTGGCATGGAAGTGAGTGGGGTATATATGTATACTATATTAACCTTGGTTGAGAGGATGTGATTTGCATGTTAATCTGTATACTATTCTGTTGTTGAATGTTGCATGTAGACTTGTCTGCAGCTGCATGGTATGCGGTAAACTCCTGCAGCCATGAGAGGGTCTCTCCTGTCCTTTGCTCCTGTCCTTCATGAGACCCTCTCACAGCTTCAGGAGTTTGCTGCATACCATGCAGAGGTGGGCAAGTCTGCATAGGGACCACAAAACGCAGTGTTCAGATGTGAGTCAAAGAAAACGAGAGACACTGCAGACTGGGATAGCCAGAAAAATCAGCAGTATCAGAACACCTTATAAACCAACCAGGGCATAAAATGCTATTTGAAAACACTGAAATTCTGGACCATGCCAAAAACTGACAGGTCAGAATGCACAGGGAAGCCATTGAAATCAACAAACACCTGGACAACTTCCACAGGAAAGAAGAAACCTTGGAAATATTTGTTGTGAGCCACCCCGATTGTTTGACAGAGGGGTGGGGTATAAATTATTATTATTATTATTATTATTATTATTATTATTATTATTATTACTATTATTACTATTATTATATGAACAAAGTTTGGTTCCTGAAAAACATCAAAATCAAGACTCAGCACATGCAAATGATCTTCACCTAGGGGTAGGGGTTTCCCTCGCAGACAATGGACTACTAATAGACACTAATCCTTCTCGCATAACCTCCCACCCTGAGGCCTTGCCATTCAACAACTGAACAATACACAAATTAACATGCAAATCACATCCTCTCAACCAAAGGTCACACAGTATATATATATACCCCACTCACTCCCATGCCACCATTCCCTGAAGATGCCAGACACAGATGCAGGGAAAACGTCAGAAGGAAATTCTTCTAGAACAGCCCGAAAAGCCCACAAAAAGTCACAGTACTGATAATACCAATAAAGGATGCTCAAGCTGCTGTGCATACAGAGAATAAAAAGAAAAACCCTGAAGGCCTTAAGCAGTGTCATTTGTTTGCTTGTTTTCTGCAAATATTTCCATTTTAACCTCTGTGTCCTTCTAGAATTTCTGGATGCAGCCTTCCCCTCTCCCCTGACTTGGCACACACATACACACTTCTCTGGCTTATGAATATACATTCCTGCTGGGTGGTTTGTAAAAATAAATAAATACAAAACTCTGAAGTAATTAAGAGGAAGCTAATTTTGGCCATTAGCCAGAAATTCATTAACATGCTGTTTTCAGTCTGGTTGCAGGTAGAATCTTCCCTGCTCCCCACCCTCTAAAGCAATGTAGCAAGAAACACAGAAGCCCCCATTCTCTCTGTTATCTTCCTTATTTAAGGACAACAATCTCCCGTATGCTGCCTTTTCTATTCTATTTTTGTTAGTACTGTTTTTATCTGCAGAAACAGTAAGCAGGATCCTTGGGAAGATGGTTTGTAGCAAGCACTAAAGGAAAATTAAGGTCACTGTATAGCTTCTGGTTAGCTGGAAAAACAATTTTTCAGAATTTTTAATACACTTAGAGAAAATATGCTTAGAATAGGATAAAAGTATTTTTATAATATATTTTTCTTTCATAATATTTTCATTCATTCATTTTATGTTAGTTTAGTGATTTATTGTATTCCTATGTGAGTTCAGGAATGTGCAGGTACTTATATTTCAGCTGCCAGAAGTTAAATTCATGCAAACACACGTTCATTCTAATATAGTTGGCATGTGTGTCCACAGATTCTATGTCCACGGATTCACCTATCCATGGCTTGAAAATATTTTTCCTTTCCCAAAAATCCCAAAAAGGAAATCTCGATTTTCCCATCTTATATAAGGGGCATCATTTTTCTATGCCATTGTAGATAATAAGACTTGAGCATCCATGGATTTTGGTATTTCCAGGGGGTCCTGGTATCAAACCCCAGCAGATCCTAAGGGTCCACTGTATAACAGCTTGTAGCTTGTATTCTAGTTGCAGTCAGGAGGGACCAAAACAGTTTACTTCCTGAGGCAAAACACTGACACATCCCATGTCAAGGTACACAGTACCTAAAGCCAGCACTGTTCTTTTGTCACTTGAGATAGAAAATCTCATACAAAATCTCCTTGGCAGTGATAAATGAAATAACATCATGTGCTGCCATTTTATACCACCTCAAAGCTGCTGACTGGGTCAGCTGCCTCACTTTGCCTAATGGTAGGATCAATAGTGACTATATAACAGCCTGGAACATGACTGACTGGAATGAAGTTCAGAAAATTACACACACTGCATTAGAAGAATAGATGTGGGAAATCATAAGTCCATATAGGCTTACTCCACTCCCCATGTTCACACGCATCATAATAAGGTCAAACTCCATGTTTTTTGGGTGGGGTGTTGGTAAAGTGTTCTTTGGTGAACCTCAACCTCTGCCAGTGGAGTCTAGTGGATTTACCTGTCTATGGTACCAGAGTTCCATGTCACACTTTGAATTTCTCACCAAATTCTCAGTGAAGGTGTTGTGGGACATTAAAATGTTGGGCAAATCCAGCCAGCTCATCCTGCTTAAAACATTGCCCCAGGGGACCCCTTTCCACAAAAAGTCCTCTTCTTCCACATGTGTGCATCAATAGTGTGTAATGTCTAGATCAAGGGAAGTAATAGCACCACTCTATTCTGCTTATCTTTAAAGTCCTGCATAGAAAGCAACCAGGATACTTGAATGATTATCTGTTCTTGTATCAGCCTTCCTGGACAAACATACATTGAAGACTATCCTCTGTGTGCCACCCTCAAATGAGGCAGGTGGAAAGAGAGGAGAGGACCTTTTTGGCAGTGGCATCCTTTGATTGCGGTTGCTCTGCTGGTATAGCATGCTTTTATTGGGAAGGGTTTCTAGACATCTATTGAAAAGTTATTTCTGTGCCAGATGATGACATTTTTATTCCCAATAACTGCTGTGGAATTGGATCAACTGTTGCCCCTTTCTGCTATCTTGCTTGTGTTGTAGTTAGGTGTTTATTTCAATATTGTTGTTTGTATATTTCTTGTTAGGAGGTGCTCTGACAATATCTGCATGTTGAACAATGAAATTTTAGTTAACTAAATCAACACATGCACAAGCTCACACAAATCTCACACATATCTTATAATGGGATTATATTAAGGACAATGAGGAAATAGTAAACATAACTTTTGCGATGTATTTTGGCTGCAAAGTATGGGCCAGAAAATGCTGTGGACTTCAGTGCTGAATACTCCAGCCTTCACAAAGTGGGCCTTTTCACATTACAAAATTAGGACAATATGATTCCTCTCTAATTGCCATGTCTGCATCCTGTGGAATTCTGGGTTTTGTAGTTTGAGATACTAGAGTTCTCTGGTTGAGAATTCCAGTTGTTGTTGTTGATGTTGTTGTTACTTGTCTTCAAGTGAGCTTTGACTGATGCTGACCCTATGAATGAGAGATCTTTAAGTCATCCTGTCATCAACAGCTCTGCTCAGGTCTTGCAGACTCAAGACCATTACTTTCTTGATTGAATCTGCCTGTCTGTAATGCAGTTTTCCTCTTTTCCTACTTCCTTCTACCTTACCAAGCAATATTGTCTTTTCTAGTGAGTCATGTCTTCTCATGATATGTTCATAGTACAAAAGTCTTGGATTCTAGGGAGAAGTCCCATTTATTTGTCTTCTTGGCAGTCCATGGTATCTGCAAAACTTTCCTCCAGCATCACATTTCAAATGAGCTGACTTTTTTCCTGACACTCTCTCTGAACTTCCAATTCCCGGATTCCATTAGGATGGAACCATAGCACTATAACTGTGTAGTGTGAAAGGATCAAGTGGTGTTATTCCATTTTGTGGTTGTTCAGAAGATGAATACACTGCGTTGCCATACATCAATTTAGTTCACCCTTTGAAGTGCATTTTTGAGGAGTTAGAATGATCTGAAGGACAATTTCCTATCTGAAATAGGGTTAGATGTCATTTCTATAAGGAGCTTGTGAATGTAATTCAGAAAGCTAGTTGTCAACATGAAACTCCCTGACAACAAGCCTGAAATAACAGGAAGGGTCACCTTTGAGATCCTGGGTGTCTGTTCTGTTTCATTACTATATTGATAGTTTACTGGCATTCTGTTTTCTTTCTCTCCTTGCCCCCTGCTTTGGCTCCACAACAGGGATTCGGGAAACAAGTGGATGTGTCATATATTGCCAGATATTACAACATGAGTAAAAGCAAAGTTGACAACCAGTTCTACAGTGTGGAAGTGGGTGACTCGACCTTCACAGTTCTCAAGCGCTACCAGAACTTAAAACCAATTGGCTCTGGAGCTCAGGGAATAGTTTGGTAAGTTCCTCCAGAAATATATTTATTTGTGTGCCTGCATGTTTTTATCTTCTACTTGTAAAAGAATATACTTGGCTATGTTACTTCAGTTTTTTATCTATAAATGTTGCCCAAGATCAAAGCTTGGAATTAATCTGTTAAAATTAATTTGTTACTCATTTATTTAAAAATAATTTTAACCAAAATTTTAGAAGTCTTGATTTAAATAGGAGGAAGATTGTCTGTATTTGAAAATGGGCGGGTATGTGTGTGTGCACTAACTTATAAAGTCTCACATACTTGTGAATTCACTCATCTGTCTTTCTCCCTTCTCTTCCGAAACCATTTTAATGTGGGAGGCAGGAGTGGGTATGATCTGAATGCTGAAAATCAGTGTAAGCTAAGAGATTACATTTGAAAAGGTTGAACATTTCATTTGCCCTCCACTTGTCCTGATCCCTTAGGAGTTGCTGAAGGATGTTCTGAGACCAGAGATTTTCATAATATTCCCATTCTTCAGCTTATAATATTCCTACCCTTCAGTTTATAATATTTTTCAGCTATTTGTCTAGCAATGAGTCAATCAAAATGGAGTACAGAATTCTGAGCTACATTGGAATAGTAGCTCCTGCTTTCCCAACCTATGCCAGGCTGGGGGTCCAATGGGTCCAAGAACAATGGAGGTAGGTCAAATATCAGTGCTCAGCGTAGTTGAACAAATACATAATAAATAATAATTTTAAATAAAATGCTAGGGTCCAATAAGCACTGAAGGAGCTGATGCCAGCATTTTATTATTAGGAGTTTTTTTTTAAACAAACAACAAGAAGGTCAGTCCTGAAAACTGAAGCAGCAACTGAGGCTGCTGCAGCAGCCATAATCTTGTCTTCTTCCAAATACCTCTGGGTCTCTCTACCAGTGTAGTGGCACTATATCAGGGCCCAAAGGCCTTGTAGGGAAAAGAAGATGGCTGCCCTTGTAGAGCTGTGTGGGACTTCTCCTTTCTGTGCCAGATCCTTGAAAAAGAAACTACAAAAAATTCTTGTCTTGCTTCTTGCCAACACTTGTTAAGGTCATAGGGGCTAGGAGAACACTTTATGAAATCTAAGGTGCAAGAGAATTAGTCATATCACAGG
>CM034708.1:15365326-15383546 GCA_020142125.1 Phrynosoma platyrhinos | reverse complement strand
ATAAAGAAAACAAAAATAATGACCACTGAGGACCTTCACAATGTCAACGTAGACAATGAAGAAATAGAAATGGTAAAAGAATTCTCATACCTGGAATCAAACATTGATAGAAATGGGGACTGCAGTCAGGAAATCAGAAGAAGATATAATAATAATAATAATAATAATAATTTTTATTTATATCCTGCCCCTCTGCAGTGCAATCGCAAAGAATGGGGAGGGTAGCTATGAAAGAACTAGAAAAGATTCTAAAATGCAAAGATATACAACTCAGCACAAAAGTTAGAATCATACAAGCCATTGTATTCCCTATTACCATGTATGGATGTGAGAGCGGGACAGTTAAGAAAGATGATAGGAAGAAAATCAACTACTTTGAGATGTGGTACTGAAAAAGAGTGCTGAGGATGTTGGAATATGGATGGGTTATACAGTCAAGGGAGAAATGTAGAGATGTATGTGTGTAAATTTACTCATGAGAACAGTGTCTACTGAAACAAAGAGAACTCAACAGCAGGTGGCCAAGAAGTTAAAACATAAAAACAGTTTCAGCCTGGGGAAAAAATAGGCAATACATCAACACATGAGCTCATGGGAAGGTAGTCACATGGGGTATGATGGACAGCTAGAGGCTGGGTTAAAAGACATCATACAGGCATTATCCAGTCAGCATAAGGTTAACACCCAGAAGGTGAAATATGGGAAGGGCCAAGAGTTTCCTTTGTCTTTTGGTAATATACGCAAGCACTGTGTTTGTGCGTGTGTGGTTAGCTATGGAGTTAGTTTTTGGCTTTTAGCTTATGAGTATGCTTATACTTGGAACTGATTTTACAATGTAACTGTAACTCCTAGATCTGGAAATATGGATCTGTAACTTTTCTATTCTACAGCAACATCAGCAAGATGTGATCCTTTGGTGGATTGTATGTTTTCTTTTCTAATTTACTTTATGGAACAATAAAGCTCTACTTTAGAACTACAAGAAGTGTCTGCATGCTTTTAGCATGGGAAAAGCTGATGGAGGATGCTATTTACTATACTCTGCTGCACTGCACACCACATCCAAATATCAACAGAGGATCCCATGGACAACCAAAAGGACAAACAAATGGATCCTAAAGCAGATAAAGCCGGAAACCTCTCTGGAAGCCAAGATGACCAAATTGAGGCTGTTGTTCTTTGGACACATCATGAGAAGAGAAAACTCATTTGAAAAGACAATAATGCTGGGAAAGGTGGAGAGAAGTAGAAAGAAAGGAAGGCCACATGCCAGATGGATGGGCTGTATTAAGGAGGTCATAGGTATTGGTTTGCAGGATTTAAGAAGAGCAGTAGAGGGCAGGGGGTCTTGGAGATGTTTCATCGATAGGGTCCTCATGGGTTGAGATTAACTTGAAGGCAGTTAACAATAAAGTATATAAGGATCTTTTGTTCAATGCCCAAGGAATAAAACTTTGAGATGTTTTGGCAAAAAGGAGGCAGTGTGGGATAAAAGTTCATCTTACATGAAAGACAAACTTAAAGAAGTACAAACAGTGAAACAAGAATTATTGTTGGTCCTTTTTCACACACTGACTCATAGAGCAATAAAATGAAAAGGCTGGCATGTAATCATTTGACAAATCCTTCTTTCTGCTTGATGAAACCCCTTGCCCAGCTGTTACTAAGGCTGTTGAGGATTAAAGGAAGTGGGCACATATTTCACCTCTATGTTGTTGTGATTCATACATATTTATTTATTTATTTATTTTTGCAGGAAAGCAGAAATAGTTGGGGATCTGTAAAATACAACATCTAGGAAACACATTTCTAAGGGTACAATTTCCAATGTTTGCAGCTATTTCTGCCATCAGCCGGTCTATCTGTAGGGGCAAAACTAAAGAATTGCATCTCTCTCTGTTATAGCTGCTGTTGCTGCACGTTCTTTGCAACAGAACAAACAGTAATTTGATTGGCTGAGTTGCAAGTTGAGGGTGGGTTTCAAGTTGTGAATTTTGCTGAGTTTTACTTTTATGGATGGATGGATATAGGCTGTGTAGTTGTTAATTCTTCCAGGAACTTATTCTTTTATAAAACTCATTATTTAAGCCCCATTAATTTCAATGAGTGTACTCTTGAGTATGCCTATCTCTATTTATGTTGTGTGGGGGAAGCAGGTATCATTTTAGAGGAAGGATGTATTTATTCATTTATCCATACAGGGTGTCCAGTCACTTAATATTTTGAATGCCATTAATCTCACTGATAGATTACTAATTTCATCTAAAGAGGTATAAAGAAATCCTGAGGCATGTTTGAGATGAAAAAAATATATATGAAATTTCTAGCATAAACTTTTGTGGACTCCATCAGATGCAATTTCATCTAGTTATGTATGGAAATATACTAGGCAGAGACAAGGGTACAAGATGTTTGAAAAGGTCAGTTTTGTATTGACTGAATCCAAAATCCCTTTTCCATACTTCATGGGTGTCATGCCCTGCTTCCAGAACATGGAAATGAACTCTCTCAGAGATTGAAGCAGTGGACATACTAGGACCTGTTACTGAACCAAAGCAGGAAGAGTTTCCAGAGCCACAAGATTCAGATACATACCAGAGTGCAGTACCAGTTCTGGCAAAGAGTCTTGCCCATTCAGATACAGAAGACTACTTACCCATACTTACCTTTAGTTAGTGGAGACAACAAAGGGAGAGCTTGAGGAGATCTCAGGAAGCAGCAATTAATTAAGCAGCAGCTGTATTGAGCTGGTGATCTATAAATTCCCAGCACTGCCCTCCACAGGTTTTTGGAGATTATCTGGCCTAATTGACTCCCCATTGTGTTCCTGAACTCTGTACTTGACCTGTACTAGGTTGTTGACTGTGGATACTATTTACCTGACTTGGATATTGCTGAACTCTTGCCAGACCTGAAACTTGTGAATGAACTTTGTTTTGGACTTAAGCCTTTTGCTTGCTATGTAAAGTAAGTGGTGAACTGTAAGCTGCTCTCTTACTTTGCTTGCTCATTGGCTGGTGTTGCATCACTGCTATCAGTTGTGTAGCATCAAGCCTTTGGCTGTTTGCCTGGACTGTGTTTGGACAACCAGCTCCCAGGATTTGAAGGAGTTTAGAAAGCGTTTGGTCTTCTGTTTCATCTTCCCCATTTTTTTTTTTTTTGCATCCGTGTTGTGCAGTTATTGCTAAGACTCCTCTCTCTATTGGTGACCCAGTAGCCCTGCTTCTGTCCTGATAGCTTAGACATAAAGGGTTTCTTTGCAGATAGTTTAGCGTTCCAGAATCTCAACCCACATGACTTCTCAGTTTCCTGTGCATCACCAGCTAGAAGTAAGTTGCTAATGGGAGGTTGCTGTGAGAACCTGATGTGCTCACTTGGTAATCCATTTTCTATTTGTTGCAACCTTGGTATGCATCACAACTAGGCAGGTAACTGTCCCGCTTCTTTTTTAAGATGTCTGGAGAAGGAGATCACACCACCTCTCTAGGCAACTGGTTTCATTACCAGACTGCTCTTACTGTCAAGAAGTTCCTTTTAGTGTTCAATTTAAATCTACTCTCCTGCAACTCAAAACCATTAGAGCTGGTCCTACCCTCTGGGGCAGCAAAGAACAATGCTGCCCTCTCCTCTTTGTGGCATCCATTGATTGCATGTGCACGACACCAGGCATCATTTTGGCACACAAAATGGTGCCCGAGTAGTGCGCATGCACGTGCGATGTCGGGCGCCATTTTGACAAACAAAATGGTGTCTGGCATCACGTGTGCATGTGCACCACTCGGGTGCCATTTTGTGTGCCAAAATGGTGCCTGGTGTCATGCGCATGCGTGCGTGACACCAGGTGCATGCGCACTACTCGGGCACCATTTTGTGTGCCAAAATGGCGCCCACTGTTGTGTGCATGCGCACGCAATGGCAGGCGCATGTGTACGACTCTGGACGCCATTTTGGAATACAAAATGGCATACGGTGTTGCGCGCAGTTGGCGGTGGCAGTGGCAGGAGGCCTCGCAGGCCGGTAAGAAGGCCTCGACAGGCTGGGTTCAGCCCGCCAGCCATAGTTTGGGGACCCCTGTCCTAGTACAATTCTTATACACTACTAAATCAAGGCATTTCAAAGAAGATTAGAGGGTGATTTGATACAACCATTAAGGCACTAATTTGTATGGGATATAAGTCTGATACACAGCACCATGTATGTTCTGCTGATGGTCACTGCCCTTAGTGTAAACCTTTTCTATGAGATTAACACCAAAAGACAAAACCTAGTCAGATAATACTATCATATAATCATATATATTAGTACTACTACAGATGTATGTGCTATCAGAACTCTGCCAGAAAAAGGTACAGAAGAGAAAAAGAGCATACAATTAGATCAGTTACAAAAATCAGTCTTGGGAGAGTAAAAGGCATGGGTACCTGACATTTCCAAGCAGAAGCAAAAATGACCTTCTAGAAAGACAAATGGCCAATCTATATGTAAAGTTAGAGAGCTAAACACAAACTCATTATTATCATGAGTTTTCCTGATGTAAAAATCACTGTAAGAGCACTTTGGCAAAGTTTTGTTTTTGTTTTTTAAAAAAACTGATATTGTTATGAAATCCAGATTTTATGCTGACCTATTACACCATGGTAAGACACTATGGACAGTTAGATTGTAAAATGGAAGCCTATCAACTGTTACAGAAGGAAACATCAAGAGCAAATGAGATACTACAGAAGAAACAAATGGACCTCTCAGAGAAGGAGTTCTTTCAACAGAAATTAGATGACCTGAATGCTCCACTTTAGTTATTGTCAAGCAGTATATGGGCTAAATATAATACATTAACATATAATAATGAATTCATAAAAATAAAAGAAATTACATATGTCTATGCCTGTTTATAGTATAACTCCAAGACATCTAGACACATGAAAATTGGCCTAGTTACCAAGGGGACTGTGAAGATGTACATCTCAAATTTGTTTTTGAAATGGATGAGTTAATTTTAATTCATTAAAAACAATCTCGAGTGTGCAACAGCACTTTTGTATGTTTTTAATCATATTCTTTTAAATTGTTAGCTGCTTTGAGTCCCAGTTTGGGGGGGAAAGCAGAAAATAATAATAATAATAATAATAATAATAATAATAATAATAATAATGCCTGATGTTAGATGACAGAATGCTGAGGGACAAACATATTGGTCTCTTCCAAATGAGAAGTGGAGAGCCCAAGCAGACACTTTGTACAAGAGCAGGGGTAGGCAACCTTTCCCCTTTAAGGGCCGAGGGACTTCAGCTCCCAGAATCCCAGGAGCTATTGGCCAACATGGGACTATTGGCCAACATGGCTGAGGCTTCTGGGAGCTGAAGTCCCTCGGCCCTTAAAGGGGAAAGGTTGCCTACTCCTGTACAAGAGCATGGAAAATTGGAATTGCAGGTTGGGAGATTATGAGAGATGTATTGTGATGGAGTAAATGTCCCAGTTACTCATTTCCCATTGCAAAAAGGATTTTCTGATAGTTGAGAAAACCCATCAGGAAGAATGATAGAGCACAAAGACTTTTACACAAGTTTTCCCCCAGTTTTCAAATGCCACAAAGTTTTCAAAGTGAATTATTCCACAGGGAAAAACATATGGGATTTTATGTGGGTTTATTAGGTCTATATACATGCAGTATAAAGTTGGAAGATGAATCTGCTGCTTTGCTTTCACATCTCACACATGTACTCTTATAATCTTTGAAAGGGCTGTTGTCACTGTATTATTGTCACACAACAGCCAACTAATAGGATGATTTTTCAGTGGACTACAGATGTTTCGCATCCCACCAGAGACCTCAACTTTAAAGAGCCTGATATTCCTGTAATATTCCAAACTCTGGATAACCAATCAATGCATAGTCGGTAATGTTATCTCTCTAATAATGGTGGGTGGGTCTTGGGATTTATACTGTATTTATGATATTTTAATGTTGTAAGCTGCCCTGGTTGTGTTTGCAGAGGGGTGAGATAAAAATAAATATTATCATCATCATTATCTGATAATAAATAAAAAATAAATTCTGCATATCTCTGTCTAGAGATGTCTAATACATGATCATGTTACCAGATTTTTCTTATGGCCCTCAGGCTTACAGAAAGGAAAAAAAGAGGTTTCTGCTGCAAGTAGCTTACTATAAGCAGGAAGATGCTAAAGGGAATATATTCTTCATCTGACAAAGAGGAGGAAGGAGAATGAGAAAGAGATGCCAAATGCAAACTCTAAACATGTAAATCATGAAAGAGAATTTAGAGAACATAGACAGGAAATGTAATGTAGAGAGGCAGTGTGGTCCTAACTAAAAGATGTCTGGCTGTAGTTTCAATTAAGCAGAATCCTGTGGCACGTCTCTTTATTTTAGTTGGTTTATGAAACAATGGTAATAACAAGCTAGTGACAACAATTGAGTTGACCAACCTACTTAAAAGCTGCTGAATTTTTTACTGAAATCTTGAATGAATGCCTCAACTTCATTCAACACACAGGGCAATCCTAATTCAAAGAAGTGTCAGTTGTAGGGAGTTAGGACTAGACACATCGCTCTTCTGCTGGCAGAGGTCCTCTTTCACCTCTTCTCCTGGCTGATTGTAGTCATCTCCTGGCTAAGATCTGTCAGCAGAAGAACTAAAAAAAGAGAGCTAAAAAAGCAGCAGAGCAGGGATGGGCCAGGGGGAAGAAATGGGTTAGCCAGATCCAAATTTTCTCCAACCCTGGGACACAGCCACAATGATGGCACAAATTTAGGCCAGGGTATGGGTTGTCTTGCATAATTTCCCTAGGCTTTGGAGGGGTTTGGATTCAGTACAACTTTAGCTGCCCAAGTGTCTGTTAAACTTTCCCTTGGCTATATTCACCAATCAGGATTGCTCTCTTGGAGAGGTTTGTAATATGGGAGTACAGTGGGCCCTTGGTATCCATTGGGATTTGGTTCCAGAACTCCCCATGGATACCAGAATCTGTGGATGCTCAAGTCCCATTATATATAATGGGGTAATAAAATAGTGTCTTTTATATAAAATGGCAAAATCAAGGCTTGCTTTTTGGAATTTATATATTTTTGGAATATTTTAATGCTGTGGATAGTTGAATCTGTGGATAAAAATCTATGGATATGGAGGAATGACTGTAAAAGGAAAACCTTTCTTCCCCATCACTATCCTCCTGAATTAAAAAAAAAAATCACTCCTATGGAAATAGGGAAACACAGTTATTAAGAAGATAGGTTCATGTTTTGTTCTACAAGGCAAAGAATAGCTTGGGGAAATTTTAATCAGGGGGCAGGGGAGGAGATGAAAATCTTTGTTTTAGCACTCCAGCTCTAATCAAACTCCTCTTCTGACATCTTCCATAACACCTTGGGGGGGGGGGGAAGTACAGACATCTTACTAATGGCCCTTTGGCATCATCTTTCATTTGGTCCTCCCCAAGATGCAGTGGAGAATTATTTGATTGTTAATGTTGTTGCTTGAAATATGAGCATCCATCTTCATTATATAGTTGGCTCTCCTTATCTACAAATTTTTTTTATCCATGGATTCAAGCATCCATGGCTTGAAAATATCCCCCCCCCCCAAAGTATAAATTCCAAATGATTTTCCATTTTATATAAGGGTCATTATTTTACCTGCCATTGTATTTAATGGGACTTGAGCATCCATGGATGTTGTTCTCCAAAGGGATTCCTGGAGCCAAACCCCAGTGGATAACAAGGACCCACTGTATTGCAGCTATAGTATCTCAGAAGGACGAATTATGCCTTGTTAAAAGTCAGGTTGTGTTTGCTTGTAGTAACTGAGCTGAAACCTTCCAAAAACTAGGATTTACACAGGAAATAGCATTTCAGAATTACAGGAGAGTGGTGCTCCAAAGAGTATGCAAAACTTAAAGAACTGAAGTTAATAGTACTTAGAATTCAAAGACTCCATTGCTTCACTTAATGACAGCAAATAATTTCATTTAAAACAGAATGGCATCCTTACCCAGTTATGAGTTCAGATGCTAATGTTGTATTATCAAACACATCCATCTAATTGTATTGTATGCATAGTTAGGGCTACAGTTGATATGAAATGCAGTTGCTTATGTCTTCCTCCTGAGAGTTGTATCTTTTTTAAAAAAGAAAAGCAGTATTGTAGGACTGAGGGTTGGACAGAAGTCAGAATTCTTGATAGAGACAGAGAGAATATTCACAATTATTTGTCCCCTGGTAGAAAACCATGTTTCTCAACAGTCAAGAAACTTCTATGGAAGAAATGCAGATCAGCAAGAATTTTCTCCTGGTATTTAACATTCCAAAGTACTATGTAAGAATGAGTGTGTTGAGAAAAATGTGAGGACCATTTGTGCACAGAAAATGTATGTCCTATACAGAAAAACTGCAGAATAATTCCTGCACAACACTTTGAGATGTTCAAGTACAAGGAGAATACTGTGGAAGAATATTCCCTTTTCCTCACAGCAGGGAGAAAACTACTTTAATTATCTGTCCTTCCATGTGAGGATGAAAGAGTTGAGAATTTACATCCCTATTTCTTGACACTTTCCCTATGTATTTATTGACCTTATATACCAACCATACCAGATAAGTGTCAATGAAAGATTTGGTAAAATATTTTTTTTTGTCCCTACCTTTGGTGCTTCCACAGCTTCTAACCCCTATGATAGATCTCCTGGGTTCCAACTTCAACATTTTCTTTTTTGTACATGTTTTTCTGGAGCTGAAGACCTATTAAAAATGCGCTGCAAAAACTGTTAAGGAGAGAGTGTTAACTTTTCAAGTGCATTGCCTTTTGATGTACACTTCATCATGGTCCCAATAACAGTTATCATGGTGTGCTCTATATTACTAGCATACTCACTGTGAGATTCTGAATATCATATGGCCAAGAAACTACCCTCTGCAAACCAAAGGGAGGTATTATGGGATTAGGAGAATCCTCAAGGTTTGTAGATTACAACAAAATCTTGAGAAAGGAAGTCCTAAAAGGGGCGAGTCTACAAAAACAGTGCAGTGGGCAATGGCAGTAGGCATGGAATGAAGTCAATTGGGAAGGCTAGGCTGGAGAAGAGGAGATGGCATCCTGAAATGGTGTGGCTGACTGAAACCACGAGCAGGAACATTTTTGCCTTGGAGCATTTTGTTGCAAGTCCTGATCATTTAGAAATATTTGCCTTGGATAAATCTGGATGCAGCAAGAACTCAACCTTCTGCATACTTAGCCTGTAGGCTTCTGCTTTGATTTCCAGTTTTCCATGTGTTTGTAGCAATACACTGAAATTTTGGAAAGTGATATTTTTCTAGCAAGAATATCCTCAGAGCTTGACACCCTTTCCAATCTGTTTGAGTATTGCCTGTCCTATTCCCAGGTGGAATATATAATTTGGGATATGTCTGTCAAAACTCTACTACTGGTAGCTACTTACCAAAGAGATAACAGATGCCATCACCAAATGTTTAATCACAATCCACATGGTTTTTTTTTTATCTCTGTACCATGTCATTTTCCACTGTTGCAACAGTGTGAAGCTGTGTGCTTTTTGTAGAGACAGGACCAAAAGGCAACATTCACTCAAACCTCATCAAAGTCTGAGCTGCAGAAGGGAGAGTTGATTAAAGTATTCTTCAGAGGAATTCACAGGCAGAATTTATGGAATTATTTGTAATTAATTACATGGTTCCAAAGGTGCCCTTCCATGATCAGAAAGTCATTTTCAGCCATGGAAGGATTGCGTTTATAACTTGATGGCAGTATGTCACTTGACGAAGGTAAACTGAAGTCCAGAAACAGTCTTCCCTTTGCACACATGTTTCATATGTTTCTCTGGATTTCATATCCTTTAGCTTATGAAACATTTGCAGAGTAAGCCCTCATGACAGAAGCACAAACAGTTTTCAGTGCTGGGGAAGCTTTGGAATGTGGAACTACATGAATCGGAGTCAGCAGGCAAATATCTTTAAAACCGTACACCTTGTTTTGCAATGGAAAACATCTCCAGAACCAACATGCAAACCATTAGATACTGCCTTTTTGATAATTGCCCCTAAGCTCTGGCACTCCTTTCCCAGAGTAGAAGGGTATCCTATATCTTTACAAAATCGGGAAGACTTGTCCAAGTAAATATATAATTGTAATACTTCCAAAATGTTCAGTAATGGGCTTCCAGCAAAACAAGTGAGTTCCAAAATGCTTTTATTGTCCTCCTGTCCCAATGATTCCAAAATTAAATTAGTGGAAAAAGCAATTTAGCATTTTAATGTTGATCTGCATATGAATGAGAATAGATACTTGATGTTAACATTGTGTTGAAGCTGACAGATTTTTTAGTATTTACTTGCAAACTAGAATTTTGTATTTGTGACATTTATGTATTGCATGACAAAGTTTATAAAGTGTTTTATTTCTTTTGGTAATTCACTGATTCTCTTTTTTTCCATTTGTCATTGGTTGATCAAAAGTACAATAGAAATCAAATAAATAAATAAGCTCAGTTCAGCCAGATAATAACTCCCATACAAGACTTGGAGATGAATGTAATATCTCTAGTAGGTTTTCAACTCAGTGTGATCATTCAAGAGGGCTGCTTTTATAATTCCATTTGGGCCTAAATCCACATCCACAAATACATGTGGGTATTATAACTTGTTCTTGTGTGTCTTCAACTTGTTTCTGATTTATGGTGACCATAAGGTGAAAAACCTATCATGGTTTTTCTTTTTTTACAAAATTTGTTCAGAGGAGGTTTGCCACAGCCTTCCACTGAGGCTGAGAGTATATGACTTGCTCAAGATAATAAAAGCTTTGTTTATGGGCCACACAGGAGGACACCAATTAGTATCAGAGCCTGCATGCAATTACCACATAGATTTGCTAGTTGAAATAAGGGACAGGACTCCTGTTCCCTTAATGGTTGTGTAGAAGAGGGAATTTTAGCAGGTGCTGCTTGTGTGACATTATCATTCTGTTGGCTAGAAAAGAAAAGGAGAAAAGATACCAGAGTGGGTAGGGAAGAAGATTGAATTGGTCTGTTGATTGGCAGCATATTACGCTTGCAATCATTGCTATAGTAGAAGATTTTCTACTGTGACTGCAAGGGTAATAATGCTATTCTAATCAGCCAGTCATGCCTAGAAATAATTACAAATTGAACCTTCAGTGAAAGAGTGTAGTAGCATGGAATGTTGTTATTCAGTGTTGTGGTGGCTTTCTTTCAGGATACTCCATCCTGACCCTGCTTTTCCATTTTTTACCCTCAGCAAAAATAAATGGACACAGTACAGAGCTTGGAAATACAGTCGCCCCTCCAAGTCCGCGGACTTGAAATCTGTGGACTTGTCAATGGGGCAGCCGCCACTGAAGTGAATGAGGTACCCCCCACAGCAGTGCACACAGGGGAGCTCCCCATTCATCCCAATGGGGCTTAATATACACGGGTCTCCTAACTTGCGGGGTATGTGTGTCCAGAACGGTTCCCCCACGATTTAGGAGGGGTGACTGTAATTTGTTTGTTACATTTAATTTGTTAAATTTATCAGCAAATGTAAAGTTCCTTGTTTTAATCATTAAAATGCCAAACAGTACTCCTTTAAGTGTTAATGTTAATGCATTAATGAGCCAGTGTGGTGTAGTGGCTTGAGTGTTGGAGTGTGACTCTGGAGACCAAGATTCGAATCCCAGCTTGGCCATGCAAATCCACGGGTTGGGGTTGGACAAGTCCCTCTCTCTCAGTCTCAGAGGAGAACCATGGAAAAACCTCTCTGCAGAAACCTGCTAACAAAACCCCATCTTAGGGTCATCATAAATTGGAAATAACTTAAAGCCACACAACAACAACAGCAAATTAATGCATTAGCACTACTGTAGTTGCCAAGTTCTGTTTCTGACCATGCTTATTTCACATCAGGCTGTCTTGAGTAGAGAGGGTGACCCCTTAGATTTTCTCCTCTGGAATTTTTTTCTACTCCAGGCTCCACTTTCCTTTCCTTACAAACCCTTCTTTGTTTTTTTCCACTGTCATTTTTTTTAAAAAATTAAGTTTATTGAATTAAAAAAAATTACATTAAGACAGATACAGATTGCTAGCATATAGCAATCAAACAACAAAAACATGCTAAAAGAGTGTAACAAATAACTACATATAAGATAAAAGAGAAAAAGAAAGAAAGAAAAAGGATACAAAAGAAAAAAGAATACAAAGAAACTACAAAAAAGAAAGAGAAGAAAAAAATAACATAACATAGACATATAAATAGACTTCCTTCGCTTATCGACTGATTCAATCTTACCTTAGACTAAATTTCCTCTCCTGATTTTTGTTATCTATCTATTTATAACAATATATATACAATTATACTTTTTCATCAATATATTTCTAGTTGCTTTCTAAAGGAAGGTTAAGCAAGGTGAGTTGGAAAGATCGTACATATATCCCGTATAACTAAACCAATTGTTCTATATTCCATGTTCCGTAAACATATCTATATTTCACCTCATAGCTGTATAATATCTCACAGAATAATTTGTAATATTTTGCTTTTTTGGTTTTAAAATTTCATTTGTTAAGATTGATTATAGAATTATTTTATTTCCAGACCTAATGTCACCAGTTAGTCCCTCTCTCTTTTAAAATATTCAATAAGAGAATTCCAAACACCCTCAAATTATTTGTGTGTTTTTTCTTTATAATTTGCGTTCGTTTTTCACTTTGTATTATATCATATAATTTTGTAATCCAATCATCCATTTCTGGCACTGTTTTTTGCTTCTATTTTGCAGAATATATCATTCTGGCTGCTGTAGTCATATAAAATATTAACCTGCCAAATTTATTTTCTAATGTTTCTTCTAGGTTCATACTTAATAGATATCTCATCGGATCTTTTTTAAATTTAGTATTTAATATTTTTTCCATAACCTCCTGAATCTTATCCCAAAATTTTTGTGCCAATTTGCATTTCCACCAGTCATGATAGTATGTACCTATTTTTTTCTCACATTTCCAACATTTTTTTTGTTTTTATAAATTTTTGCTAATTTAAAGGGTGTTAAGTGCCATCTAAATTGCATTTTGTAAAAGTTTTCTTTTATGTCATTGCTCCATGTATATTTTAATCTTTTGTTCCAGGTTTTTGCCCACTGCTCTAGGATTGTATGATGACCAAAATTTTGTGCCCATTTTATCATTTGAGGTTTGATCTTTTCATCCTCTGTGTCAAAAGTTAATAGTAGTTTATACTTTTTTAAAATCCTATGGCTGTTTATCCACTGTCATTAAAATATTGACTGTGCCTCTATTAATAATCATAGAATCATAGAGTTGGAAGAGACCCCACGGGCCATCCAGTCCAACCCTCTGCTGTGCAGGAACACAGAATCAAAGCACTCCTGACAGATGGCCTTCCAGCCTCTGTTTAAAAACCTCCAAAGAAGGAGACTCGACCACTCTCCGAGGGGAGTGTGTTCTACTGTCGAACAGCCCTTACTGTCAAGACGTGCCTCCTATGTTGAGGTTGAATCTCTTTTCCTGTAGCTTGCATCCATTGCTCTGGGTCCTGTTCTCTGAAGCAGCAGAATACAGGGTTGCTCTATTACTCCAATAGTAATAGTAATAAATTAATAATAGTAATAATTGAATACCAACATTGTTTAATAACTAATGGTGACAACTTATTTCTAGAAGTAACTAATTTCTATACAATGGGTCTTTGGTATCCACCAGAGTTGGTTCCAGAACACTCCACCCCTCCGTGGATAATGAAATCTGTGGATGCTGAAGTCCCATTATATACACAATGATGTAGTAAAATAGCATCCCTTATATAAAATGGCAAAATCAATGTTTGCATGGGGGGGAGGGACAGGGAGTAATTTCAAGCTGTGAATAATTGACTCCATGGATACAGAGACTTAACTGTATTGGTAGTATGAATAACTAATTAATAATTTCATATATTGGAATGAGTTATTAATTACTGATGTTAATACTTATTCATAGTAACCAGTTGTCACCATTGAGTCCCTGTACTGGGAGGGAGGCTAGATATTAATATTACTACTACTACTACTAATAATAATAATAATAAATATTAATGATTAAGTAATAAGTTTATTAAGTAAGCAGTAACTAATTACTGTTAACACTGTTAGTATTCAGTAATCATATCGATAGTAATTTTAAGTATCAAGGTATTGAAGTCAGTCCAGCATAATTATTCTCTAGCCTCTTAGCCAGAGCCAACTTTATATTACTTCATCCATTACCAAGCTGTAAATCCAGTCTGACCCTGTAATCTTTGTGAAATACAAAAAGAGAGAGAGAAACCAGTGATGGATTCATTTAATCCTAGAAGCAGCTGCATAGGCAGTTAAAATAAAAACAAAAACTTCCATGGTGGCTATGTTATGGACAGCAGGGTGCCGTGATTGCAAATTCCAATCCAGCTGTTTCTGGGGATTGCAGGAATCTGTGCTGTTGACTGAAGTGTAGATGAACACCTGAACCTCTGAGCTTCATTGCAACCTTGCCATGAAATTATACTTTGGTCACCATGAAAGCCACTGAATCTAAAATGGATTGAAACGACTGTTGTTTTGTCCTTTGGGTCTAAGTGAAAATTGCAGTAGTGGGGGTTCCTGCAGTTCACATACACAGAAGAAGGACAAGTAGGCCAACAGGATAGCTTTGATTGGGTTTTTTATTGCCAAATATATCCAGCTTCTGTATTGCTGCTTCTGTAAGATCCAATGCCCGAGGACTTGGTTCTAGCAGGACTCATGGGAACAATACAAGGGAAAACTTTCAGTTTTGCATAGGGGGAAACAAAAAAAGGAGCAGTAGCAGAAGTGAGCATTACCGTACCTCTTCAGAAGCCAGGGCAATTGTGGGCCTATTTCATTTAAGCTTCACATTTCTTTAAAGTCAGATATTGCTCTGTGTTTTAGGAGTTAAAATATAATGGCAGTTGAACACATTTGTGTAGTGATGCTCCCCAGATCCAAAATAATACTACTGGTTTCATCGCTGTTTGACACATGTTTTGGCACATAATGGCACTTCCAGCCAGCATTTTGATTTCCAATTGATTTTTAAAAAGAAAATTGTTGGGGGGGGGGCCGATCTGGTGAATTAGGAGAAAAAACAAACGGCTGCATTTGCAGATAGTTTCAGGGGCTTTCAGCATGTTTGTTTTTTAAAAACAACAACAACAAACATTGCCCTTATGTTGGGGCTTCTGGGCTTCTGGAGAGTTTCAGGGGCCACACATATTTGTCCCAATATTGCCTGGGCACCACACTTTGCCCACCCCTATTCTGAAGTAATTGCCCACCGACTAAAGTTTTTATAAATATTTTTCTTGCACCTTTCTCATATATCTAAGTAAATAAATAGTGCCACCTACTTATTGTTGTTGTGTGCTTTCAAGTCATTTCTGACGTATGGCAACCCTAAGGTGAACCTATCATGGGATTTTCTTGGAAAGTTATTCAGAGGGGGGTTTGCCTTGGCTTTTCTCTGAGGCTGAGAGCATGTGACTTGACCAAGGTCACCTAATGGGTTTCCATGTCTGAGCAGTGCTTCAACCCCTGGTTTTCAGAGTTGTAGTCCAACACTGAAATCACTATAGCATGCTGGGTCTCACCCACTTGATTAAGGAAAACTTGTTACTCAGAATTTTTAAAAATTGATCTTTTGAATTGATCATATAAAAGTTGCAACCATACCTAACATGAATTTCATGCTGAGACAAAGCATCTGAAGAATTTGGGGGAGGGAAGTGTAAATGAGCTTTTCAATAACACTGGGAATGCTTCTCTGGACGATTTCATGCAACTCAACATTTTTGTATTTGGGAGAGATACCTATGCGTAGTAAAGAAATACATACATTTTGCATCCATTGTGAATGGCATAGATGCATTTATATTGCTGCTTTTCTCAGCAAAACAAAAACAAAAACAAAAAAACACCACACAAAATTTTCAGAATATGGTGACTGATATGGGCTCACAGCACAGTAGTCATAGATCTTGTGGAAGAAATTGGTTGGCTAGTTTTATATATTTATATCCTGATCTTCTTCCAGAAGCAGCTCACTGCAGTTTACATGGGTCCTGGCCCAGATAATATTTCTTCAAATGAAGTGCTGCCTTATCTTCAGCAGCTGAAACTTATCAAGTGTTTCCAGGCTATTCGTTCTGGCATATTGCTGTATTTGAGGCTGCAGATTTTGCTTTGTATTGTTAAAATAAGAGAAGCTTTGCTCACTCCAAGATGGAAACCTCTGTCTTGGTTGTATCAATAGACTGGGGTGGGCAACTGTCAGGAATTAAAGGGACATATTGGGTCCTCACAGGAGAACCCATACCCTACAACTATCCTGATTTCACAGGAACAGAGCTGATTAATTGTCTAATTTCTTGCCTCTCCTCCCAGTTTTGCATTTTGTCTCCAGTTTATTTCAGATGCTGCAAATTGAGTTCAAATTGCAAATATATGAGCGACTGCATCTCCTCATACAAACCTGTCAGAGTCCTAAGATCTACAGGGGAAGGCTTTCTCTAGGTCCTGCCACCATCACAGGCTTTCTTTCATAGGTGTGATTTGCAGTGTAACAATTAGAAGTCATATTTCCTCCACTTTAGGGAGCTGACACTGAAAGAACAATTTAGGCACCTTCAGAGGTCTAATTTGGAGGGGCAACATGATCGCATTGCCCTCAAAATAAGAATTCTCCTCTCCAATGAAAGTTTACTGTACTCCCCAAATTTATAGCATTGTGGTGACTTAAAACTTCACTTGAGCAGTTAGAAGTAGAGTTAAGGCATCCAAAGAAAAAGGATAGGCAAAGTTCCCACAAGAATGAAAACCCAGCAAATACGAGAGTACTAGGCGTGAATTCAACAAGGATATTGAGACACTGGAGCATGTCCAAAGGAGGGCAACCAAAATGGTGAATTGTCTGGAAACCATTCCTTATGAGGAGTGACTTGGGGAACTGGGTATGTTTAACCTGGAGAGAGAAGGTTAAGGGGTAATATGATAGCCCTGTTTAAATATTTAAAGGGGTGTCATATTGAGGCTGGAAAAAGCTTGTTTTCTGTTATGCAGAGAATAGGACACGGAGAGATGGATTCAAACTACAGGAAGAGCGATTCCAGCTTGACATTAGGAAGAACTTCCTGACAGTAAGAGCTGTTCAACAGTGGAACATATGCCCTTTGAGTGTAGTGGAGTCTCTTTCTTTGGAGGTTTTTAAATAGAGGCTGGATGGCCATCTGTCAGGGGTGCTTTGATACTGTGTTCCTGCATGTCAGGGTGGTTGGACTGGATGGCCCTTGTGGTCTTTTCTAACTCTATGATTCTTCTAACTCTATGATTTAAGTGTTCCACTCTCTGTAGTGCTAGAAATTTGAAGACCGAAGGACAAATATCTGGTGAGGGGCCAATATTAGTATTTGGAGGTGTAATATCCTCATTTTGTTCATGCAAAACTGAATAACAGCTTTACTTTTGCATCATTCTTTGTTAATCACCGTGTGTGTGTGTCTGCACACACACACACACACACACTTCATTTGTTGTGAGCTTGGCAAGTTAGGTGTTCAGTTGAAAGTAATCTTTGTCCCCATTAAACTGAGTCATTTCAATAGTTATTTACTGTATTTTTTAAAAGGCCAATTGGGAAACTAATAATCTACTTCACCAAACCAACCATAAATATAATTTATTGAGCACCAATATATTTACAGTATTTTCAGTGTCCTTCAGCTGCTAGCATTTGGTTGTAAACTTAAAAGGATTTTCCTCCATAGGAAAGCTATCGCTTTTATGAGAAAACCACAGGTGGCTTATAGGTCTGGTTGTTTCTTAAAAGATGCTGCAGCTATATAAGTGCTAGGATGAAGTCCTAATTTAACAAGAATATCTGGTAATCTTTCCAGAGGGAAAGGTACACACAGTTCTGTTTTCTGGGGGTGTTTTCAGGCTTTCCGAATCCCTTTGACCAGGTTTGTACTGTAAATACTTCCCTCCTTATTATCCTTCAAGAAATCAGACTGTCCCAAGAGAACCAGACAGCGGAAAAGTGGAAATATGCCATATTTTGAGCACCACTGCATTTTTTGTATTTCACTTTAGCATGAATACATATATATGTGAAATCAGGTTGCTCAGAGCCATTCAAAGTTAAA
>CM034708.1:15340364-15363984 GCA_020142125.1 Phrynosoma platyrhinos | reverse complement strand
ACAATCTAAGTGGCTTACATCAGTTAAAACCCCATACAACAAAATTCACACACCCACCCCCTTAAAACAGTATTAAATGACAAGATAATTAAAACAGGAATATAAGCATTCCAATACAGATAAAACAAACATGACAATATAAAAATATAATATATAAATGATATTCTGTCCTCCTATTTTCACTCCTCCTCCTTCTGTGTCCACGCCTGCTTTCCTTATAATATATTCTGCATACAAGTTGAACAGATAGGGTGAAAGTATGCAGCCTTGTCTGGCAAATGGATTAGGTTACATTTATTGGGGGTCATCATCATGCAATAATCATGAGATACAATTGCCCAATGAGGACAACCAGTTTGGAAGTTTGGTGTATGTTTCATTCTAACCGTGGTTGAATATGACTTAGGCTGCTTTGCAACTTTGTCACTACTCCTCAGTAATGTCTGAATGAAGGTTCCTTTAGATTGCTTGCTTAAAATAAAAGCAAAGATCTCTTTTCCACTCTTTCTTCACATGCCTTTGCTTAGTGTGTGTGGATGAGATTCTCATCTCCCATGGGAGGAAAAGGCATATTCATTGCAAAGTCAGAGGTGGGGGAAAGTGCAAATTAAACCCTTCAGTTACTTCCCATTGAGCTACTGATTCACCTGTTGTGAATTAGTGGTTGGTAGCAGTTAGATAGAATTTGGGGGTTCCCTCTCCTACTCAAGAGCATGGCCAGAGCCTGTTACAATACTGCTGGATCAGATAGACCAGGTTCACTAAGCTGATCTAGATGGAGATGAAACACCATCAGCTGTGGATGTTGTGAAAAGCTGGCCAAAATGGACAAGGTATTTTATATGTTTTGCAGTAAAAATGGACAGTCCCAAGTGATATAGGAATGTGTGAATTTAATTCAAAATATTGCATATATTTTCTACATGAAAGTCATACATATTGACTGAGTAATAATTAAGTAGCTCTGACAACCTGGCTCTGCAGATGGAAATCTTGAGCTGTGCAAGAACTAATGGTTTGCTTAGCTAATTTTGAAATGTAACATATGGAAAAGCAGATTATTTCATAAACCCTAAGCAGCAAATACTGGGACTTATGTGATTACAGTACTGATTTGTTTTCAATAACAGGAGGATTTCTTTTCTTTTCTTTTCTTTTCTTTTCTTTTCTTTTCTTTCTTTCTTTCTTTCTATGTTGTGCAAAATAGTGGAATGGGCTCAAGAAACTTACAGTCTAACATTCAACAAAGAGGGCATAACAAAGGAAGGTAATGGAGTTGGAGGCAGAGATAGTGGAAGCCTGTGTGTCTTTTGGGTGTAAGAAACGGTCACAAATAACATTCATTTTGGGACTATTCTTTCTTAATAAGCAGCACAATGCATATATAGACAACTTGGTGTGTATATTCAGTGCCATATGGGAACAATATGTAGGGATGTGTGGGCTAAGGAGAATTGCCAAACGTATCATGGGGAAGATAAAATTTTGAGCAAGGATTTGGAATAAGAGAAGTGGGATTATGGCCCACTTTAACTGTTTGCCTTATAAATATGATGATGAAAAGAATTCACGAAGGGTTGCTCCATTTCCTCAACCCCCTATTAAATCACATATCCAATACTCAACAAAATAATGCATTTTAAAATGTCGGGGCGTCTGTGTGTGTGTGTGTGTGTGTGTGTGAGAGAGAGAGAGAGAGAGAGAGAGAGAGAGTTATATTTTTCATTAAGGTTTTGAAATATTGACAAGATGTTTGGGAATATGTGAAGAGGGGGGAATGAAAGCTGATAGAAAAGCAAGGGAAGAATAATCAGAGATGCCAGTTTTCATTAGGTCTTCACACCAGTTTTTCAGGGGCTTTGTTGTTTGGTTTCTGATATTTGTCTTCAATTGTGTACTCACACAGCAGGGATCTGACTGTGTGTGGGAGATGATTTCCCTAGCAGCCTGCAGGAAAATTGTAGCAATCAACATGAATCAATGCAGGATACTGGAGAGGGCCTGAAAACAATGGCAACAAATCGGTGCAATTAATATGGATATGTGAGAAATGTATTCATTTTGCACTGCAGTCATACTTAACCAAATCTACACTTCCAGAAGCTAAATATGAATGGTGCAAATTCTCCCCTGCCAAATTCAGTACGTTCGGTAGACTCCTAACATGGAAAGAACAATGACATGCCTGACTGTCATACAGATGTTAAATAAAGCTCATGAGCCTCTGAGAAAAAAAAAGATGGCAATCATAATTCAGCATTAGCATGACTGAATATACAAAGAAGGATTCAAATTAGACTTTTAAGAGTTAAGCATTCTTAAAGTCTTAAACATTTGAATGTGTCTAATATTGAATAACTGTGTATTCAGTAGGCATGGATCAGTACTTTGTCAGTTTTGGTTTCTCCCATGTTCGTTTTGTTAAAAAAAATCTTTCTAAATGAGGAAATTTTGCAAATTTTGATAAATCTTTATAATAAATGAACAATGCACCTCTGTTGGAGGAAGATTGCAGATAGGTGGGAAAGCATGTGCTTCGCAGGCAAAAGATCTTAGATTAGTCCCTGCTATCTACAGATACTTGCATTGAAAAGAATCAGCTAGCAAGAAAGGAGAGAAAGTGGGTCCTTGGAGAACTTCTGCAAGTCAGAGTAGATAATACAGACCTAAAGTGATATAAGCCAAGTCTGGAGATGTTACTGATTCGTAAGGAAGGGATACTTTGCTAGTTTTTCTCTCTCAAGGGAACCAATGAGTAATTTTAGAAATTTTCTTCTTGCTCTTTGCTGTTTGAGATCTTTTCTGTGCAAAACTTGCATGTGGCATTTTTGTTGAGGAAACAGCATGTTCTGAACAGCAAACAGCATTTTCTATGCCAAAGATAATATTTCTGTGCAGCAATATTGTTTTCTGTGCATAAAATGCTGATTTTTGTGCAAAACAACCATGTGTGAATTTTGCGTAGAATAAGTCCTGAACTGTGAAGATTCTTGTCAATCCAAGATTCTCCTGTTCAGGATTTCTTGACACTCAAGATATATGCTTTTGACCATTTTTCAATCTTTTAAAAATGTTCTTCTTCTTTCTCATTTTACTTTTTTATTTATTTGGGATTACAACTCCCAGAATCTTTCAACTGGCATCCTTTCTGGTTGGGAATTTATGGAAGTTGTAGTTGAAGCAAATAGCATTTTCAAACTTTAGTTTCTAAGCTGGAAGATACTGTTGTGTGTGATCACTGTAGAGATCATGTTTTGATTCCCTGTGCTGGGTGATCTTGGGCAAGTAACATAGATCCAAAACACACTGCAGCAATAATCCAGTTTGAGACCACTTCAATTACCCTGGTATAGTGCTAGGGAATTCTGGGAACTATAGTTTATTGTGGCACCAGAGCTCTCACACAGAGAAAACTAAATGCTTCACAAAACTACAGTTCCCAGAATTTCCTAGCATTGGGCCAGGGCAATTAAAGCGGTCTCAAACTGGATTATTTCTGCAGTATGTTTTGGATCATACTCTCAGCCCCAGAAAACCCTGTGTTAGGAGCACTGTAGGGTTGCCATAAGTCAGAATGTCTTGAAGGCACACAACAACAACAACAACAACAACAACCACAACATAAAATTCTGTTTGGAACACACTGCAATAACTTTGCCTTTCACATGCTTCAAATGCTATTCCTTGTACCACTACATTTAATTTTTTTTAAAAAGTAACTAAAAGTAACTATTATAATGGGAAAATGAAAAATTGCTTTTAATCTTTTTTTCTTTTTCTTTTTTAAAAATAACTTCCTACATGGGGGTAGTGGGGTTTAGTGCAAACAAGGCATTAGTTGTTTTAAAGGAGAAAGTTAAACTACTTCGAAATGATTTTTCCTAGCGGCCTCCCACATACTGAACTAGAGGGTAAATGCTATAAAATGTAGTTGGATGCTATATGACAAGATCTTCATGGATAATGAAGGTCATCCTTTCTCTGGGACCTTTCACTGGGTGAACTGGTACTTAGTTGTTCTTATATGTATTGACACCTGAATAAAATAACTGGCAAAATCCAGTCCATCCCCATCACTTAAATTCACTTTCTTTAAGTAAATATAGCTGGCATGTTTAAAGCTATTCCTCCCCCCTATTCCTCCCCCCAACATCCTTTTCTAGTTCAAATTAGTGATTAACCATAGTTTGCATGCTCTTTTCATCATGATGGGATCTTCAGTAGAAGGAGGGGGGGAGGCACACATCACATTATTCAATTAAGCTTGGCCATGCTTCTGTAGAATAGGTAAAAACTTCTGTTATTATTGCATTATATTGTTTAGTAAAAAAACCAAACAAACACAAAGATGTGGAGTGATTGCAGCACAGTTGAAGCTGCCTTCCAGTTTTCAAAAACTAAACTGCAGGTTATATATACAAACAGTTTGAGAGACTGTGGAAAAGCAGATAAGCTTTCCGGTGAGACTGAAATTAGCAGCATAGAAATTAAGAGTCGTGGGATTTGGAGGAGAGGAGGAATCTGAAGGAGAAAACCATTTAAACTGCTATTATGCTAAGAGAGTTCTTCTAGCAATCTGTTCATTACTTATTTCCTTTTATAAACCACCTTTTGACTTACAGCTCCCTAAGCAGCAGGAAGCAAATTTTAAACAGCTAATAATATCAACAATAAAACATTGTCAATCAATACATTGAAACCTGCTTTAAGAAACATTCTCATATTGCAAAAAGCAGGCATGGAGGTGTATTCCAATGAGGGGCAAAAGGTATTTGTATTTGTATTGTATGTGTAATTCTGTTGAAAATTTAAAACTCCCTTTTCACAATCTAAATCTGTCTCTGAACCGCTTCAGCTGTTTGTTAAAACAAAAATGAACCGTGTATGGTTGTAATATGTAGTTCGATCTCAGTTAATAGAGGAACATGTGGCATTTGCTTAGACAGGACAAATGTGGTGTGTGATGCTGCTGCTGCATCCTAGTATCCATTGTTCCAGTGTTGCATCCAGACCCAGACTGGGGGGCCTTGCACACTGCACAGTTATAGCACTATGAGTCCACTTTAAATGCCATGGATGTGTCCTGTGGAATCCTGGGATCTGCAGATTGGTTGAGGAACTAGGCTTCTCTGGCTGAAAATTCTAATAGCCCCTTCATAAATTACAAACTCCTGGATTCCATGGTGGCCAGTATGAAATCATAGCACTGTAACTGTGTAGTGCAGGGGTAGGCAACCTTTCCCCTTTAAGGGCCGAGGGACTTCAGCTCCCAGAATCCCAGGAGCTATTGGCCAACATGGGACTATTGGCCAACATGGCTGAGGCTTCTGGGAGCTGAAGTCCTTCGACCCTTAAAGGGGAAAGGTTGCCTACCCCTGGTGTAGTGTGAAGGGACCCTTGATGTGTGATTGCAGCAAAGTACTTGTGTGGTTCACTGTGCAACCAATCATGTGCAACCATGGTAAATTGGAATCTTTCAAGAAGTATAGAGCCAGTGTAGTGTAGTGGTTTGAGCGTTGGACTGTGATTCTGGAGACTAGGGTTTGAATCCCCACTCGGCCATGAAACCTACTGGGTGACCTTGGGCAAGTCACACTCTCTCAGCCTCAGAGGATGGCAATGACAGACCCCTTCTGAAGAAACTTGTCATGAAACCCACATGATAGGCTCACCTTATGGTCGCCATAAGTCAGAAACAACTTGAAAGCACACAACATACACATGTACAAAAGAGGGATGTTGACGTTATTCTATCAAATTATCAGATATGACAGATATTTAGGCTTAAGATGGCTAGTCTCAAGACTTCAACAGAGTAAATCAGTTTATATGTGAATGCTCAGTAGTGTGATCATTGGGTTCAGCTGTTGACTTCAGCTTCAGTAGTTTGCGAACAAAGGTGTTTTATATTTCCAGCAATGTGAATTCATTGCTTTGAGCTATTCATGAAAGGTGTATTTCTGTTGAGGAAAAAAAAAATGTAAGACTAAAATAAACTTTGAACTGGAGTGACCAGTGTAATACTTCTGTTGTTCTTTTCATTTTCTAGTGCTGCATATGATGCAGTTCTTGACAGAAATGTGGCCATCAAGAAGCTCAGCAGGCCGTTTCAAAATCAAACGCACGCTAAAAGAGCTTACAGGGAACTAGTCCTCATGAAATGTGTGAATCACAAAAACGTAAGTTATGCCTTCATGACAAACTCACCTTATAAATTAAGTCATTTTCAAAGCAGGATTCTCCGTGTGCCAACACAGGGAAATACAATTTCTTTCACTGCTAGATGTGCAGAGATTGCATGGGTTTAGGAGATATGAATGTTGTCAGAGCTACAATATTCTCTTTTGAAAAGTAGATGTCAAGGAAAGGGTAAAAGCTTAGCTGCATTCTCTATTTTCTGGCTAGGGACAACTGAGGCAGGGATCAGCATATTTGATTGTGCTGTCGCTATGGAGATCTTCACTTATTTAAATCTCATGAAAGAGAAGAGTAGAAAACTGATTCAGCTTCTCTCCTTTTGTGCAGCAATAGATCAATTGTCCTCTGATTATCCAATCCAGAGCTACTTAGCTGGTATATGCTCTTACTGGTGAATGTTTATTCTTATGTGAATAGGCTCAGGATTAAAGCCAAGGTCAGAATTTGCTCATGTGGGGGTAGAACAGCTGAGGGTTGAACCTGCCCTTCACTTTCTACAAGTAATGTTGGATCCCACTGTTTGAAATTCTTTCCTTTATGCAATCTCCTCACCCAGCAATGGAGAGCAGAGTTATTTTCCAGCACATACCAGGCGATTAGGGCAGGAACTGGCACGTACCTGATGTCTGTGGGCCATACACATCCCACACCTAACCTTTGAATAGGGCTGGCAACTGTCAGGGCCCCCATTGCTTTGAATTACCTCAATGCACCCCCTCAAATAAATTATTTTGATCCTAAATGACCCTATGTGCCCCAAACACCCTCTGGAGGGCATGGAAGCATTTCCTCCATGCTGTTTTAGGCCCAGGAAAAGCCTTTTTAAACATATATGTTCCCTTCCTAACTTTTAAAAAACCTTCTCTTTGGCTTGGGGTGTGGGGGAGAAAGAAATGGCAAAAATGGCCCCCAGAGGCCATTTTTTTGTCAGCAAAAAATCTTTTGACATTTATTTTTAAGCCTGGGGACCATAAAAGTGGTTGCATGACAGAGCAATCCTCCAAACCCTTGTGGAACGTACTTTCCTGTCTGTATAGGAACAGAAGACTGAGCAGTTTTCCAGGTGTATGTGCAGTTTGGGACTTATCCTGCACAAAAATGGCGAAGAAAATTGCATAGAAAAAGGCACTTTCAGTGCAAGAATTTTGTTTTCTGTGCAGGAAACTATGTTATTGTTGCTGGCGATTTTGCACAGAAAATCTAAAACTATGAATATTCTCATTGCAGGAACATTGTCTTTGTTAGGGTTTCCCCCCTTTTATCTGTTTATCAAATATTTGTGAATGTTCTTTCCATTACTATTGCACAGTATCTGAGGGTAGTGCAAGGCGAGTCATGTTGTTACCACATCCTGCATACCCTGCATTATTTTGGGGTATAAATATTTTGTTATTTCATTATAATAGCAGTTACATAGTTAGAGTTAGAGTTATTATAATACCAGTTTCAGCAGTTACAGAGAAGCATGAACCTGAAAAAGTCAGATGATCTTTAAGTGAACTTCTGACTGATCACAGACCAGATGGCATGTGAAAAGAACCCCTCTAATGTTATGGCTGTAAATATTGCTGCTTCCCACACCCTGCCATGTGCATTTCCTCTTGAAGGTCACAGAAAAAGGTTTGTCAAGATTAAAGCGTTAAGCCAGTCTTTCTGCTTGCCCCACAGTACTTTCTCACACTAGATCCTATCCAAAGTCACTGAGGTTGTCCTGATCTTACTACGGCATGATTAAATCAATGTCACTTCCATCAACCAAAAATATTCTTTTTGTGCAGAGGTAGGCAACCTTTCCCCTTTAAGGGCTGAGGGACTTCAGCTCCCAGAAGCCTCAGCCAATAGTCCCATGTTAGCCAATAGCTCCTGAGATTCTGGGAGCTGAAGTCCTCGGCCCTTAAAGGGGAAAGGTTGCCTACCCCTGTTTTGTGACTCTGAAATTAAAACCACCAGCCTGGTGGGAATCCCATTGTTTTGGGGATTCTTGAAAAATCTGCCCAACTGCCTCAAGACTCTACAAAAAAGCCTGCCTTGGCAATCAAATGTTGGCTCAGTCTAGAATCAGGCAGGAATACTGCTGGATTTCATATTGACCCCTCAACACAGTCTGGCACACACACACACACGCACCCAACTTTAGGCAGCTTTGTTGAGCCAGTGTCGCTTCCATCATCCCCTGATTAGATTTCCGCTTCGGGACTGGTAAAGTTTTGCTTTACCTCAACCTTGCTACAAGCTACTGCCTTTAATTTTGTTAGTTCTTGTGTGTGTGTATGTGCAAATGCTATTGTGTGAATGGTGATTCTCTCCTTTGCTGTTAATCAATAAAACTAAGTTGCACTTTGCACTCTGAGAGTTCTGGTTCTTGGGCCTGTTAAACATAGGCAAGATCCTGACTCTTTCAAGTTACCTGGAGTCCTCTCGCTGCTATTAATTTGAACTATTACAATTTCCCTATTGGCAGTTCAAGACCAAAACACTGCGTGACAGAGTGAGCTCCCATTGCTAGTCCAGGTTTCGGCCAACCTAGCAGTTCAAGAGTATGTCAAAGTGCAAGTAGATAAATAGGTACCACTATTTATCTGTTTGTATTACATGCAGTCATACTGGCCACATGACTACGGAGTATGACAATGCTGAGTCCCTTAGTTTAGTAATGGAGATAAGCACTGCCCTCTACTGTTGGACATGACTAGACAATCCTGTCAAAGGGGAAATCTTTAACTCTTTATTATATATTAATTTGTGGGTGCCATCTTGGTAACCTAGTAATTTGGGTAACAAGACTGTTCATATAGCAGTACCCACCAACATCACTCCACTACTCTCTGTGTCCCTTCCCCACACACCTCTGATGCTTGAAGTAATGGCTAACACTTCTTTACTGGTGTAACAAAGTGCTAAGTATTAGAGATATTAGTACAAGCAGCAGTAGCTACTCCTCATTCTTTGGGAAAACATTAAGTTGTCCTTCACATACCCTTCACCTAACCTACACTTCCAATTCCTAATCCTTTTCAGCAAGTGTAGTTAATGTTACACAGCTTTCTTCTTGTGAGGCTAGAAATTCAGTTCTGGAAACACTAAATTTGGAGACAAAATCTGCTTTCCTTTTATTGAATTAATTGAACAACATGCATGCAAAGATGCCTTCCAAAAACGATCGTTCTCTTTGCAACATGTACATTTGATTTTTGTGAGGTGTTTCTTTAAACTCTTGTCACAGGATGGATTGGTGAAAAGTTAGCAGTTATAAACACTCATGGATATTTCTGTAGAGCGGTTTGTCATAATCTGATCAAATGCTAATGTTTTATTACTGTTCTCTCTTTCCTGTCCTTTTCTTGCTGCTTTTCAGATTATCAGTTTATTAAATGTCTTCACACCACAGAAATCTCTGGAGGAGTTCCAGGATGTGTAAGTAATGCAAACAGGAGTGAACCCCAAATCTTTTCTGTAGGGAAAAAGGAATGGGTGAGAAAGAGGGCATTATACTCTGGGGTGAAAATTAAAATCTTGAATAATAGGATGGATTAAACTGCTCCTTCTTAGAAATTGCCTGGTGGAGAAGCTGGATAGAACTGGTAAATCTCAAGATTGTCTGTCCCCTGCCTTTTGGTATTTCAGAAATTATTTTTCACCTCAATTTAGAACTGCAAAAATGGAAAATGTGTGCAGAGCATCATAATGGGGATACTTGAAAAAATGCAGGAGTGAGATGTGGTTGGAGAAAGGTCTGAACATGTGCACACATGCAAAAAATATCTATCTGAGTGGCCCTAGGGAACTCAGTGTAATACCTTTGTGTTGATGACTTGCTTAGGAAGTGGCTGTTTATTCAGAACTCCCTGAGCTGTGCTGGCCCCTTAGGGATGGGTAATTCATACTAAAATAATCTCTCTCTCTCTCTCTTTTGAAAGAGTGAGTGAAATATTTTCTAGTCTCTCATATTTATTTTTTGTTAACCAATGACTCTATAAAAATTATCTGCCTGGGGACAAGGCAAGGACTTGCTAGTATTCCCACTGAGCATTGTTTGCTATTGTTTGGTGTACAATGAAAACATGATCCGAATGAAATTTGAGATAATTCACTAGCTGGCCACTTCCCCCCTAGGCTTTTGTCAGTTTTCCTTATTAGCCAGTTTTTACCCCCTAATATAGGATGTTGGGCAATTACCTGTTTTCCTTACAATGGTCCAAAACACTCTGCAAAAATAATCCAGTCTGAGACCACTTTAACTGCTTTGGCTCAGTGCTAGGGAATCTTGGGAATTGTACTTTATTGTGGCACTAGAGCTCTCTGACAGAAAAGTCTAAATATCTCACAAAACTACAGTTCCCAGAATTCCCCATTGAGCCAGGGCAATTAAAGTGACCTTAAACTGGATTATTTTTGCAGTGTGTTTTGGACCGATGTGATACGGGTACAGTTTTTAAACCATGTTGTAGGATATGCATATCAGTTGGAAACTGACATTCCTACTGTACTCTGGCTTAATGGCTTGAATCCTATTAGTTACTTCTAACTAAACTAAAAACCATTGAATCAGTTCTGGAATGGTGAGTCAACACTTAAGTAAATCCATTGGTTTAGTGGATTTATTCTAGTAGGTGCTAACTACAGTTCAGGCCAGTGTTACTCAGTGTAACAGAACAATGGAAAAGGAGGGAAAAAAAATAAAAGAGAGGCAAGATGGAGGAATAAGGTCAAGAATTACCTTATAAGTTCTTAAGGGTAAGGATCATACCTATGGAAAAGCAATTGAATTGGTGAGGTACTAGAACTCTTTGACAGGAAACTACAAATCCCAGGATTTTATTGGTTGGAACAATTAAACAATTAAAGTGATATTAAAGTAGAAATGTGATAATGTGAGATGAAGCCAGTGTGGTAAAAAAAAAGTTCTTCATTTAGGGAAGGACAAAGGTTAGTGGTAGCTCACATACTTTGCAGTCCTTGGCTTTTCCAGTTAAAATGAATGCAGGTAGCAGAACTGTCACTAATCAGTGTAGTCAAGGGGTGAGGAGATGATTGGGCCTACAACAGCTATCAACGCTACCCAACATGTCCAATATTTTGCAATGGGGAGGAGTGCTGGACTAGAATCTTCTTGTGCCTTTATACTAGTGATTTTAGTGTTGGACTTTAACTCTGGAGACCAGGGTACGATTCCTGACTTGGCCATGAATTCCACTGGGTGACCTTGGGCAAGTCACATGTTCTCAGCCTCAGGGAAGGCAATGGCAAACCTCTTATGAACAAATCTTGCCAAGAAAATCCTGTGATAGGACGTTATCACACGTGGGCCAGAAAGCGAAAATAAAGTGGAAATGAGGCATTCAGAAAATAAATGGAAAATAAACCTTGATTCCACAAATGGCTTTCACACGTAATTACCTTAATTGAGAATTTACAGTAAGCGCATTTAACGTTCACACACAAGCGAGAAAAGCCCGTAAATGTACTAGAAATGATCTTCTTGCACATGCACAGATAGAGGAATGCTCGCTCACTGAAACAATGGGAAAAGCAGGGAAGTGCTCCCAAATTCACATTTGCTTTTCAGATTACGGTAAATGCGAAATTAAGGTAATTTGCATTTCCTCCAAACAACCGAATTTCAAAAGATCTCGGTTAACACCAGTTTCTGTCCACTTTCTGTCTAGTTTCTGTGTGACATTGTGTGAAAACGCGGGGCACAAATCCAGTTTCTGTTTGGGTTTTGTGTGGATTAACCAGCAGATTTGCCCCTGTGTGATAACGTCCATAGTCACCTTAGTTTTGCCATAAGTTGGAAATGATGTGAAGGCCCACAACAACAACAACAAAAACAACAACCTGCTTTTAGGGTAGGCTTCATGCTAACATATCTAATTTTTTCAAGTGTTGTAAAAGAGAGATATGCAATCCCTCCTTATGCAACAGCTTGTTAGGTAGAGCAATGGCTACCAGATTACTCTTAGGTGTAATTCAGCCCTCTTCAATGCAAACAGCGAACAATGATGGGAGTGCATTGTGAAAGCTCCTTTGTGCCACCATTAGCTTTCTTTCTTTGTATTCCCTCTACATTGCTGGAATTTACACTACACCCACTTCAAACAGGGTCTTGGCCATTGAGTCCAACATCTGGAGTGCCATATGTTTCCCTTCATTGATAAAGATAGTATTGGATCTGGTCTGACTCACTGTAAAGTAATTTTCATGTACGATTTGTTTCAATATAAGACAGCTTCATGTGTTCATAAGGGTATGATCCTTAGGGAGGACTTCAGAGTAGGCAGAAGGACATTGTGACAACTGCATGGATGTCCCCGTCCCCCCACATGCACACCATGTTTTATTTGCTGCCCTCATTTACAGAAGGATACATTATTCCAGAGTGGGGGTATGCTTATGTGATTCTGTCGATTTGGGTATCTTAATGCTTTTTCTGCTCTTTCTGTTTTGTATTTGTTTCTTTTCTCAGGCAAAATTAATTTTGATAAATGTGGCCAGCATAAAGGGATCCTGGAAAAGTTACTTTTTTGGATTATCACTCCCAGTTGGCTGTAGTCTAAAAACTAACTTTTCCAAATTCTGGTAAACATGCAGCCCATGATGAGGAGTAATTAAATGGCTTTTTCTCCCATTTAGTTATTTAGTAATGGAGCTGATGGATGCCAACTTGTGCCAGGTAATTCAGATGGAGCTAGACCATGAACGGATGTCTTACCTGCTCTACCAAATGCTTTGTGGTATCAAACACCTTCATTCTGCAGGAATTATTCACAGGGTAAGCCAAATCCCTTTGCCCTAACCTCCCAATAAAGTCAAATGCCTTAGAGAAACTGATTGAAAGACTCACCGTGTTCAACATCTGTCCTATGTATCCCATTGTTATTCTCTAAACTATGCCTGAGTCTGGTTTCTTTTTCAGTCCTGGCTAAACAGCCATGAATAAGAACTGCCTTTTGGATCTCCAGGGATAGCCCAAGACATTTTGTTGGCTAAAGCAGAGCAGCAAATACTATTTCTGTCACTTACCCAAAAGTTAGCTAAATTATTTTGGCACAACACAAAGAAAAACTCTCTAGCACCTCTCCCAAACATTGGCAGTAAAAAAAAAGTTTATTCAATAGTTAAGATCTACTGCCTTAGCTTAATGGTAGGTCTGGCTGGACATTATTGCCTCACTCTTTCCAATAATAGGACTAGCCCTGCTTGTCTCTCCTGCTGGCTTACCTTATGCTTCTGCTGGTCACATAATCCAACCATTTGCTTGTATATTGTATCTTTCATCTCATACAGTTTCACCCTAGCAAATGAGTACTTGCCATATCTTGTAGATAACACTCATTTCTGTTTCCCCCTGCTTCCCCCTCCTCAGGATTTAAAACCAAGTAATATTGTGGTAAAATCTGACTGCACGTTGAAGATTCTAGATTTTGGACTGGCCAGAACTGCAGGCACTAGCTTCATGATGACACCCTATGTGGTCACACGGTATTACAGAGCACCAGAGGTCATCTTGGGAATGGGCTACAAGGAGAACGGTAGGTTATATGCACACACACTTGAATTGACAATATAGAATGGAGTAAAGATAGGACTGCCAAATGACAAGGAAGAAGAATGATCTGGATGGCTCTTGTGTTTCCAACAAGACCTTATTGTTCAAATATTTTCCAATGAAGCTTTTCATTATTATAGGATAAACAACATTATCATTTG
Source organism: Phrynosoma platyrhinos (assembly GCA_020142125.1). Taxonomy (NCBI): domain Eukaryota; kingdom Metazoa; phylum Chordata; class Lepidosauria; order Squamata; family Phrynosomatidae; genus Phrynosoma; species Phrynosoma platyrhinos. Next base: position 15,350,076 of record CM034708.1, on the reverse strand, counting down.
CTGCAGTGGTCAGCTGAAACACAGATAGCCCTAGATAGAATTTTCTGTACAAGGGAAACTGGAAATTACATAGATTTAGATTAGGCAAAATAATTGGACCATTGATTTTCCATTATGATAGTATAAAATACTGTGTGCATTAAGTTATCCTGGTTACTGAGGTCAGCATGGTAAAGCAAAGCAAAGCAGCTTCATTTATATACTGCTTCATACTACACTATGGGGTGTCTAAGCAGTTTACAACTGTGAGCTGATTGCCCCCCAACAAGCTGGGTACTCATTTTAGCGACCTCGGAAGGATATAGGCCTGAGTCGAGCCTCAGCCCTGGCTGGTATTGAACTCGCAACCTTATGGTTTATGAGTGAGTGGCTGCAGTACAGGCATTTAACCACTGCACCACCAGGATAGATATATTATTGCAGTTTGGAGACCACTCAAATGGAAATGATGTTCTGTGTTTGTCATTAAAGAATGATGTATAAGGAGACAATTTGGACACAGCTATTTCTGTTCACCGTAATGTTGAAGAGAAAAAATTTATAGAGCCCTTTGCTTTAGGCACAATTTTAGGAATTAGTGGTAGAGCTTGGCAATGTAACATTTTTGGACAACTACTCCCAGTGGATGACTAATCCCAGAATCATCCAAACAGCATGCTCTCTGGGAGTCTTTAGAGTTGTCCAAAATTAACTTTTCAACATGGGCTTAGTAGTTTCAGCCAAAAAACAATGTTGGCTGGCCCACCAATCCCCTTTCAGTGCAAAACATAGTGCCTCCTAGGAATTTTTTCCCTTAAGGTACATCTTTTAAAGGCAACAGTATATGTACTTGTGTTCATTTCAGTGCAGTTAAACTTCCTAGAATCAGAGAGTCATTGTAAAACTAATTTTACAAAGTCCAGCCCTTTAGGCAGTATGATATATTACATTCCAAAATCTAAACAATAACAAAATTAGAATTGCAAAAGCAACTTAAATAAGGTTATCTCCAATATAATAGACTACGCTTGATGGTACATATTGCTGCCACTGTATGTAGGGAAACTGTAAATGGTATGTGTATCCTGGTCAGCCTGGAAAACAAGTTTTTATTTATCCTTGAATAAAAAAATAAAATCAAATAAGAATCCAGCTTGAGGAACTCCATAGAGAGGGTGCACAAGTCACAGAAATATTATCACTTTCTCCACACACAAGTAAGTTCAGATCCAAAGTAGATTTGGAAGATTTACCTTTAAGGTAAGCTGAGGGCATGATTTGAAATCTTTATCTTGTGATTGCCTTTTATAAATAATAGTACTAAAATCCTGTGAACACTCTAGTTACAGAATCTGTTATTTTATGTAGTGACTAGCCAATAGCACCTGCTTAATAAACAGGGCTGCTTAAATTGGATTAATTTGGAGGATATCGGCTGGATTGAAATTCAGACCCCTCATGATTATATCACTAGAAGTGTGACAGGTGGCAGAAACATCTTTATCACCCTTAGTTGTGAATTCTCATTTTCCTAAATTTTCTCCACACTAATTTTCTAGCAATGCAAATAGAGAGACTCTCTGTATAGAGTAAGGTCTTTTCTCCAGACTGTAACTTTTTGTAAGGCAGAAATAGACACAGAGGAGGGCAGGGCTATTACTAGTAATGACCCTTAACATCTTTCAGTTGGCATGCTGAACCAGGTTTCAGGCCAAACATAGGATCTGTCCAAGGTGCTGAAATTATTTTAGGAATCATATTTAACATCTTGGATAGCTTGTTTGTAGTTTGATCTAAGCTCAGAGAAGATTCCCTACTCCACATGAAAACCACCAACTCACCTTTCCATGTGGCCATGATCAAACTCTTAATTTTTGAAAGCATAACCAAGGAATGAACTCTGGTTAACTTGCTACTTTTTTTTACACATTACAAGACTTTTGTGCCTTTAACATCTACACAATAGTCAGAAATATTTCATGTGCTGATTTAGGGCAGAAGTGAATAGGAAGACTGCCTGTAGCATCCTTACCTGTCATTATACATTTTTTAAAGAGACTATAATCCCAGCACATGGTTCAGTCTAAAACCTGAGCTTTTACATGAGGAGCTAGTGGAACGTGGCTGAATATATCCCTTCTTGCTATATTGAAATTTTAAGACATGAGCATGAGATGCATATTTTGCAAAGGGCAGCAATTGCCAGAGTTGAATATACAATTCCTTTCTGTAGTAGAAGAAGATTGTGATACTTGAGTATTAAGAGGTCTAGATAGCAGCAGAGTCTCAGAATCTCATGTCTGGACAAAAATAAAAGCCTTTATATCAGGGTGGGAAACAGCAGTAGCTCCAAGTAACAATTTTCTATTGTTGGGACCTCCAGAGATCATACAAATGGTGAATCCCTAGTATTGAAAAAAAAATATTTTTTTTGCAAAAACCACCTCCAAGGTATCCATGATAGGCAATTCATTGGGGGGGGGTGTTGTCCAATAAAAGGCAGTCTGGCAATCTGGGAAGATTGTGATACTTGAGTATTAAGAGGTCTAGATAGCAGCACAGTCTCAGAATCTCATGTTTGAACAAAAATAAAAGCCTTTATATCAGGGTGGGAAACAGCAGTAGCTCCAAGTAACAATTTTCTATTGTTGGGACCTCCAGAGATCATACAAATGATGAATAGCCAGACCCTAGTATTAAAAAAAAATATGATAGGCAATTCATGGGGGGGAGGTGTTTTCCAATAAAAGGCAATCTGGGAAGTCTGGAGGAATCAAGCCCCCCCCCCAAAAAAAAACATGCAGTCACAGAGTTGCCCTTTGTGTACTTCAGCTTCATGTCCTAGGCTTTCCTTGCAGTTCATATGCTTTTCACTTGCACCTGACCATTGTGCTTTTACAGTGACATGAAATGACATGAAATGGGTCCCAGGTGTGCACAGATGCTGCTGCTATGAAAAGTTTTAAAATAGTATAACACATACACACATATCAGTTACTAATATATAAAAAGAATGGGAGAGTTTACTGGTCATGAGGACTTGTGTAAATAAATATGTCTATAGCAGGTATTTAAAAGTCAACATAGGGTCTTTAGAGACTGACATAAACAATGCTGCTTGAGGCCACTTTAACTCTCCTGGCTCAGTGCTAGGGAATCATGGGAATTGTACTTTTTCTGGGACATTGAGCCTTCTCTGTCAGAGAGCTCTGGTGCCACAATAAACTACAGTTCCCATGATTTCTTAGCACTGAGACAGGGCTGTTAAAATGGCCTCGAGCTGCATTATTTCTGGCAGTCTGTAAAGGCTCATAGTTTTCCTGTTTTAAAGTATACAGAAATTAAGTGTTCTAAATTATGGGTGCCACCACTGAAAAGGCCAGCTTCTGCTAAGTTAGACCAGCAATGTATTGGTTGCAAGACAACCAATAAGGTCTTCTGCAAAGATATGAAGATTTGACTGGGGCCATGTACTGGAAGAGATTCTGTTAAGTGTTATGTTCCTGAGGTGGTTAGGGCTCCATAGGTCATAAATGGAATCTTGAACATGGCTCAGTAGTTCGGAGCCTGTCTGATCAAACTGACCTGCAAAAGAGAGGATTATTTTCATTGTGTTCAATAATCTTGTAACGTCAAGCATTCTGTTTATTTGTGAGCTTTAAAAGAAAATCCCATCAGTAGAATAATATTAACTCTGTGCTGCATAAATAAAAGCAACCTGGCCCTGACTGCAAGAATAAAAGCCACTAATTCAGTAGAGCTAAATGTATTAGATTATTATTTCTGCTGCCCCAGTAGTCTTTTCCAAGTAATTTTATGATGAAGATACCTTTCTGGTGCTAAATATCCAAAGACATTTCCAAAGTCTTTTATTTTCATTTGTGGAGCCCGATTACTGTGCTTCACCTCATTAAGTAATGTCTAACTGCAATCTGTGAGCTGGCAATTAGATAACTATTTTAGCCTAATTTTCTTTCTTGTTTAAATTTGGTAGTAATACAGGCACATTTATAGCACACCCTATGTTTCTTAATTTAGAATGGCTAGCTAGTGCTGAAGGCCATTCTAGTAGTCATTATCAGGTTAAGGTAAAAATTTTCTTAATTTAGGTAATAATGAAGGTGAAAATACTTTTAAAACATTCTTAATTGGAAATGTTATAGCCGAGAAACAGGTTTATATGCTTTCTGTGATCCAGGACTCTGTGTGTCTGTTCTGAGCTCAAAGAGTTCTTGGATGAAAAGGGTTCAATGCGTGGGATTGTTCCATATCCCAGTTCCTCCCATTGAACTGAATGAAGAATCTTGTGGATAAGTACCCAAGAAAGCCCCAAAGTAATTATGCAAACTCTATTATTTGTGTGATATCTGCAGTCACCACATTGATATGTCGAGTATATGCAAATATTAGAACCAGCTATTTAGCCAGAGTAATCCAGTATCATTTTTACATAGCAGTGCAGACATTTACCTGTCAGTGGAAGCTATGTTAGGAAAGGTGAAAAACTTAAACCTTTTGCCTGTAAAGCACATTTCTATGATTTAGAGAAATCTACTGTGCAGTATAGTATGTATGCAGAAAGGAAGGGGGAGAAAAGGACTTTGTTTTTCAAGTTTCACCTTTTTAACACTAGTCCTTAAATCAGCTTAAACCTTAAAAAGTATAGTTTGATTTAAGCTCTCTTCACCAGTACATCTTGCCTATTGACGGCCAGTTTCATGCTTTCATTTTCTCTTGGCACTTGGCTTTACAGAGACTGTATCCTATTTTACCACCATTTTGCTGCACCTTGTTCCTAAAGACCCCAGAATGCCCCATTGCCCCCTCCTTTAAAAATAAAAAAAAACAACTACTCCACCATGTCAGGCATGCTTTTGCTGTCCTGTGCCCTCAGTACCATTCTTCTCCTTTCCCCACAAATGAAACATTTCCCTTTCATTTTGTTTAATTAAAAGATATTGCTTAGTTGGTGTTTGGTTTTGTTTCTTAAAGAAGAGGAAAGGGATTGGGGAAGAGAACAAACTAGTTTGATCAGCTGAAAGATTGTTACATGTAAAAATTCATAGGGCCAACATTTATTTTACTGCAGGGGTATAACTGCCCCTTCCCTGTATTGGAATCTCATACTGCTTAGTTTCTAGACTCCAAAGTGGACTTATTATTGTATCTGTACCTTTACACAATGTTGACTCATGGCTTCCATGTTGGTAAGATGGTGGATATGATCTGAATGTTGATCCAAACTAATCCAAATATCCATACAATTAAATAGGCTGAACCTACCTAGGGATAGGGGTCATCCCTTGGATAGCACCTTTAGGTTTCAGATTAATACCTGGTACATCATTATCAGCCACCAGGGTCATTCCTTTTCCTAGTTCAGTGGTAGAAAGGGCAAATGATGATTATCACACCATTTCTAGCTCTAATTTCACCAGTTGGCTCTTTTAGCACCTGCTATACAGTTCACAGGGAATCCAGGCCATTGCAGTTCATGGAAGAGAGAAGCAGACAACAGAATTGGTTATGAACTACACAAGAGTAGCTATGGTGGCCTCCTCTCCCATAGGATGATTTAATGGTACAGGTGTGCTCTGGCGTCCTCTTCTATCTCTCTGATACCATTTGGATAAGAGGATTATGTGGCATGGGGCTTACCACCATTATGCAAAATATACCAGACATGACATTTCCTTCCCAGAAAATGCATAAAGAATGATATTTATTACAAGGGACATGAGACAGTGAACTGTCTTCTCAACTTTTTAAATCTCCTAATTGTCTAGAGCAAAACTTCAGGAAGTGAAAAGAGTAGTAGGATTTCTGGGTAGCTGTGCAACAAGTGGAGAAGTGTCTGAAAATTTCAGTTTGGTTCTGTCCTTGAAACCATGCCAAACCTTTTGAGTGGGGATGAGGATTAATGGACAGGGACTTGACATTTTGGGTTCCCCTCATTTCAAGCCTCATTTTGCCATCATTACTAAGGATTCCTGCAGACACAGGTACATATAAGCTGATGCATCCCCAGTTATACAAACACTTCAGAACCCTTCAGGAATTAAAAAAAAATCCATTTGGGTGTTTTCTATCTGCCGTATCAACTTCTCCTTAGAAACTCCAAGAAAGACATTGGAGATTATCGCATTCATTTTAGAGTGACTTATCCATGATGGGATAACATCATGTTTAAATTTAAAAGTGGGTGTTATCACACTCAGCCACAGCTGGGCGAGTGCAAACCATATGAGCCCAGACCTCAGCTATGTTTATTTAGTGGCTTTTCAAAAATGAGAGCTTATATGTGTCTATACTTATAATAATTATTTCCCTTCATTAACACATTTCTAGCTAATATAAAGAATTAATTAAATCCACAGATTAAAATACAAATGCAATAATCAAAGATAAGGCAAAACTCAAACCAAATTGAAAACACACCAAACCCCTCACTAAGTGTGGAATTTAACTCAAAGATGTGCTGTGATTTCTAGCAGAAACTTCTGTTAGAACAGTCTGATGGCAGAACTGCTCTGCTGACTAAGATTGGAAAAGTCAAGGAAGGAGTGGGGCAAGGCTGGAGCTGAGTCACACCATGTCTAAACCTTCTGTAATCCAGGAATATACCCAATTCCAGCACAATGTTGGGCCGTGGCAAATGTAGTCCTTGGCAGTTTCCAACACATGGTAGCTTGGCAAGGTTTGCATTCAGCACAACTTCAGCTGGACCAGTGTTGATTCAGCTGGCCTTTGGCAGTCGTGGATAGTTAGGATTGTGCTGTAAGCTAGATATAAATAAATCAGCAAATGCTTGGTTAAACAAATACATTTTCAATGGAAGCTGAAACTTTATCAGGGTTGGAGTCTGTGCTGTTGCAAAAAGGAGTTTGTTCCTCCTAATAGGGAAGAAATTCCAGAGTAGGTGTGTATAGGATTTTAACCCTAAACATTTAAGGGCTTTATTACTCTTGTCACATTTAACTTTGAGCAACCCTTTTTAAAACAAATGGTCTCGAATTTTAAAAGGATTTTTAAAAATGAAGTAGAGTAAAATGGAAAAGTTTCTAGTATGATGGGCCTTGTTTCTTTCTGTTTATGACATCTTTATGTGTGTTTTTTACATTTTAAAAAATCCAGTGGAAGGTGCAATAAAACTGCTTTTCTCTGATCAACTTGCTCTTTTTCCCCTCCTTTAGGAGCCAAAGTGTCTTAGTTAACTTTTCCTTCCCCTCCCTTTCTCTCTTCATTTCCCTGTCTCTGCTGTTCTAGTGGATATATGGTCAGTAGGATGCATTATGGGAGAAATGGTGCGCCACAAAATCCTCTTTCCAGGAAGGGACTGTATCCTTATGCCATTTGCCGCAGCCTTTATTGAACTGTTTCTTTCCCATCCCTCACAGCCTCTCCTCTGACTTTTTTCTATTAAGCAAACAATATATGAGAAGAGTTCAATGACAGAAGCAAAAAAAACACAAAACTGATTGTAAGAGGTGTGTGTAATTATGATTGGAGGAACTTGGGAAACAACCATAAATGGAAGAAAAAAGCAATATGACAAATGATGTTGTTAGTACCATTTTTTTTTCTCATATAGAAGAACCAGCCACCATTTACAAAGATGTAAGCTTTGTCATACTGATTTTGCTTTTAAGAAAACAGCCCATTTGTTCCTTTAAATCCTTCCTATCCCCTTTCCTTTTTGGCTAAATGTTTTTGAAAATCATGATTTTTTTTATGTTTGTGGTGACATCATAATCTTTTGCTTGCTAATGCATCATTAGTCTGGGTCCGCCTAAATGCTGTATGGACTCTGGAGATGGGTCGATACAACATTTTGTTCTGAATGTTTTGACTTACCCATTTATGGACTAGAAGACATCCAGCAGTCCTCTGGAGCTTCCTAGAAATGGACATCCTAGTCAGATTTCCAGAATGAGCTTTCCTCCTTTTTTTGTGCATGACATTTCTATCATTAACAAAACTCTGCTTAACCCCAAACCCTGCTCTGTCTTGTTCATTTTAGCTTTTACGATATTCCTTTTTCCATCTCCTGAGGTGGTGAAAGTAATATTAGAAAATGAAAACAACTGCTGTCTAATCAATAAAAAAGAAAGAAAGAAATTTTCTTGCTTAAGCTTTGTGGAGGTCAAATAAGAAATGCATTTATACTAAAAAGGGCAAAAGAAATCACACATTTGCATTACACATTACACTTGCTTTATAAGGAACAAAAGGGAAATTTCCATCAGTGAGCTGAGAGGATAATAAACTAGCTTCAGAGTTCTTTGACAGTTGGAAAACACAATGTCATGAGCACAAATTAATATTTGCCACCTTTTGCTGATGAACATAGGGTAAACTTTTCCAACATGGTAAGGTCATTTTCCTTCTGTTCCAGTGTAGGGAATAGAGTATTGAATACTGAGTGAAAGATAACATGGTAAAATATTTGATATATAGGATTTTATCTAAAAATCAAATCCATATAAATGAACAGCCAGCAACACATCTGTAGGGAATGTCTAACCATGAAAAACACATATGGAGTAACATCTATACCCTCACTGATGTGGAAGGACTGTCTCCCACTAAAATATTTACCCATCATGCTTAATTCAGAAGTACTGTACTGATGTGATCTGTCTGTCTGTCGTTTAGTTGCAAATGATATACATTTTGCCAGTGTGCATTCACAACTCTTTTATTTGCATGGTTTCTTGTGGGTGTGGGATAGTTTTAAAGAATTTCTGATTTGTGCAACACTAAATTGTTTTTTTTTAATGCTGTATTCTGCACAGCACTCATTCTCCCAATGAGAATGTACTAAATTGCCTTGATGAAGAATGGCAATGATCAGTACTGCATTTTCCCAAGAAGTGCAAACTTGGGGTTTGTAAGAATAGTGAGTCCTACCTTTACAATAGGATGAAGATGTGAATTATCAAAACATATCTGAGCTGTGCTGCAGCAGACTAACGGACTATCTAGTCCCATCACTCTGTTGCTACAGTGACCAACCAATTGCTTATGGGGTGCCTGTAGGTAAGAGCACATGGGAGGAATCAAATCTTCTGTTGTTGTCCCCCAGCATCTAGTAACCAGAAAGCTATTGTTTCTCAACCTGGTGGTAACATGTAGTCTTCATGACAAGTAGGTGTTGATATTTATCCTATTACATATTGAGGCATATTTATTTTATTACACTGAGGCATTTTTTTTTGTAATGCTGCCCTGTATAGTGCCCTGATAATGTAAGTTGGGTGGAAAAACACTAGAGGTCTAGAGCAAGAATGGAAAGAACCCTAGTTATTGTTCATTTCCTGGAGGAGTAGTATGTCCCTTGAAATTGACAAAGCTGTGTTTTTTTGTTTTAACTCTGCAAACTCTTGCAGGAAAATAGTTTGTCCTGAGCAAATAAGTTTTATGTGCAAAAAAAAAAAAAGTGTATATTTCTGTCAAGAATAATTCTTTAAAAGACTACAAAATGAAAATAGTGGAGAACCATGCAAAAATCTTAATTTCTCCTCCACTGTGCAGAATGCTGATATTCTCAAGTGTTCAAAAAGAGATCACAGTATTTTTACCCTTGCCTTTCAGAAGATGAGATTTTTTCAGTTAATCTCAATGAGGGTTTTCACATTTGTGAGAAGAATTTTTTAATACAAGCAGAACGAGTTATATATATTGTGTTGCTAAAGTACCCTAGTTGCTGCACTGTTGCATGGCCTTTTACAAA
>CM034708.1:15307908-15340264 GCA_020142125.1 Phrynosoma platyrhinos | reverse complement strand
TTCACACCTCTAATTCTAAGGCAGATTTCTCTATCTGAGCATTCTCCAGATAAATTATGTAACAGCTTCCCTCACCCCTAGACAGAAAGCTGTTGACAAAGCTGGGTGGTGATGATGGAAACTGTAGTCCAGCTCATCTGAAAGGTCAGGTTTAAGGAAGGTTATCCTAAGGCCTATTCTCTGATATATTCTTAAAATTGAATTATTTCTTAATTTGTTTGATTTCATCATTTAAACCTTTATCTTTTAAACCAGTCAATTTAAACCAGAATGGGGGGGGGGTTCATAGTTTGTCTCCACTTAGCTATCGTTCCCTGCCCCATTGAAAGCTCCAAATACATTAGCCTAGGGAGAAAAACCTGTTTGGTTTGGGTACATCATTTCCTCTGGGTAGGACCTTTGGAGATATCTGCTAACACAAAGTAAAGAGGGACACAGGCTAAAGTGGGCATGGTCCTGAGAGGGAAATGTGCCAAGTTTGAGATTCAGGAATGGAGCCATAGTTAATTGAAGACAGTGGTTTATTTAATAATACAGTGCCAGTCCAGATGTCAGCATGCAATATGACCAATCTGATACTAATGCAAATATAATTTACTATTTATAGTAGTTTTTGAAACTCTGCCTATCAGTAGCATACAACAACATATAGCACATCATAGGAAAATGCTGGGGATATGTTAGCCAGTCATGAAAAAGCAGTCATCAAGTCACAATACCAAGCCTGCACCAAGTAAAAATTACATTGAATTACATCATTACATTTCAGATTATTATGTGTCACTTACTTGACAATAGGGTCAGAATGCTCTGGTAATGCTTAACCTGCTTTTCCTTGAGATTCCTAAAAGCTCACTAAATGTTTCCTTATTTTAGAATACTTTTCTTTCAGTATGACTACAGCATATTTTGGTTTTATGGTTAACTTCTGACCTTTCACTTCACTCCCCCTGCCCATTCCTAAACTCTTGCCTTCCAGGTGTTTTGGACTACAGCTCCCAGAATCCCAGACCATTGGCCAAGATGGCTGAGGCTTCTGGGAAATGACATCCAAAACACCCAGAGAACCAGAGTTTGGAAATCACTGAGATAGAACATCCATACATGAGCATATATTCTGTTCTTGTCTGAACATATACTCTGTTCATGTCTGCACACAATGACTCAGCTTTACTTAAAATTCCCTTTTCAGAAGAGGCAAGGAATGAGCAACAAAGGGAGAGAGATTTCAGGGAAGGAGAGGAACTTTTGCAGAGATCTTCCAGACCAGAGGGGGAGGCTAACTGGAGGTTCCTAATTCTTGCCTTATCATTCATTGGTGGTGGACCTGAATCCAAGCAGAGGGATGTAGTCATTCCATCCTGCTCAGGCCATAAGTTGTTGGTGCCTCCAATGTATAGAAAATGTTCCCTCATATTGGTCATTTTTGCTGCCGTTTTCTGTACCTTTGCCAGTTAAAAGAAGCTCCATTTGAAGTGATTAAAGCAGTATGGGCAATCCAAATGATGCCGCTTTCTTTTCTTTTTAAGGCATAATATGTTTACCTTATTTTCTGTTCTTTTTCTAGTACAGGATGAGTCTCCTTTATCTGGAATCTCAAAATTCAAAATGTTCCAAAAACCAAAACTTTTTTTCATGGGTGGCTGAGATAGTGACCCCTGTGCTTTCTGATGCTTCAGTGTACACAAACTTTTCTTTCATGCACAAAATTATTTAAAATTACCTTCAGGCTATGTAACATAAATGAATTTTGTGTTTAGACTTGGATCCCATCTCCAAGCTATCTCATTATGTTTGTATATGTAAATGCAGGTATTTTAAAATAAAAACAACATCAAACACCTTAAATCCAAAACACTTCTTGTCTCAAGCATTTTGGATAAGAGAGACTCAGCCTATAATCTCTCACATGAAACTTCTTCTTTATTCATTCTCATAAATGCACATTGATGTGATACTTTAATGGTCAGTCTCCTGGTAAACACCCCCAAAGTTGAGTTCAAACATTATTTTATTAATGTAATAGAAAGAAAATGGGGGAGAACAAAATTGTATTTTTGCTCTACCTTCCAGATTGATTAATAGGATGAGGTTACAACAGAGCTTAGCAAAGTTATCTTTTTTTGACTAAAACAGCCAGAATCCCTGGCCATTGGTCATGCTGGGTGGGAGATTCTAGGAACTGTAGCCCAGTAATTTTGCCAAGCTCTGGATTTCAACAATGTTGCGATGCTTTCTGTCCTCATCATACCTAGATGTATGTCTTTTAATTCCTATTCTAAATTTCTCAAGATGCAGTGACCATATGTTCATCAATTCCAAAAGGTGTTGCCACAGTAAATGAATAGCTTTTCAGCTGTATTTCTCAAGCAGCAACTATGCTCTTTCTTAAGTGTCTTGATCACTTAGCTGCTGTTTAGTATCCAAAGAAGAACTGTACTTCTATGCTATAGGCTAAAAAAAGGGAAGATGATTTCCATATCTCTTCAGAAAATAAAAAAATTCTTTAGAATAGAAACCAGTATAGTTATAAAAATGCAGAGGAGACCTATATTTAAAATTAGTCACTTAATTATAAGTGCAAAGACATAGTGACATACAGAGCTAGCCTTAGTTCTTATTCACTAAATTCTTTCTTTCTTTCTTTCTTTCTTTCTTTCTTTCTTTCTTTCTTTCTTTCTTTCTTTCATGCTGCATTACCCTTGTGCATGTAGGCAAGTATAGACACAATTAACAATTAAAATTAACCTCCATAATAAGCAGGTTTTAATCTCTCTTCAGCCCACAACTTTCCCCAACTGGCAAATCTAATGCAATCCATCTTTTTTTTTTTTTACTCATAGAAATTACTATAGCTCAAATGACAAGGTCATTCTGTTTCTGAAAATAGAAGACTTTAACACAGAGAAGGGTGTTTGCTTGAGGAGGAGAATCTCCTCCTCAATAGAAATGAAGCCTTTTGTAGCCAAGGGATTGGGAATTAATCACCCACTCTTTGGTATTTGCAGGGTGCAGCACTCCATTTTAACCCTCGTACACCAGGATGGGACATTTTAGTCTTCAAAAATCATGTTTGCAGAGTTAAGTCTACAGTGTAGGCATTCCATGATCTATTCACCTGAAAAATCATAACATTTGAACCCATTCAGGGGAGTGTTGGAATTCTTAATGAGTTGAAGGCGTGAAGAACTGCACATTGAACTCTACTGTTAATCCCAACCTTAACTCTTACCCTGGCCACATTGATAATCCAATGCTAGCCCTAGTGCTAGCCTTCAGTACATTAAAATTCCACTGGAGTCAGAAATACTCTACAGTTCACTTAATGTAAGTTTTTTTTAAAATGCTGGTTCACTATAAACTTAATGCAAATGGTTTTTTTTTAAAAAAAATCTTGGTGTGTGATGGTTACATGGAGGTGTTACATTAACCATTGGTCATGGTAAACTATATCCTTTTTTGATTTTGCAGGCATACATAGATAAGAATATGCAAAGAGTGAAACTATAGGTGTTAGGATTCTATAGTTGTGTTCACATGAACATATTTTGGGAAATTCATCTGGAGGATAAAGAAGGGATCAGTGCCTGCTTTACTTCCTTCTGTTTCTTTGGCTTGGTTCCCATACCTCCTTGCTGATCAGTGTTTCCAGCAACTATCTACTAATCCACAATGGAAAGGTGATGCAGGGATGTTCTAAGACAAAGAGATGGATGCAATGATAGGTATGTGTCTTACTGTAGGAGGGATTCTAATTCTGCTTTCAAAGAGCTTCCAAGTTTCAGATCTGGGGCTCTTTCATACCTCACAGTTATAATACTATATTCCACTTTAACTGCCATGGCAGCCTCCTGTGGGATCTTGTGCTTTGTACTTTGATTAAGCACTAGAACTCTCTGGCCAAGCATTCAAAATACCCTTCCCTAAACTGAAAATCCCAGGATTCTATAGTATGTTATCATAGCAATTAAAGTGGAAGATAATGCTGTAATTGTATTGTGTGAAAAGGGACCTTGATGTCTGAGACCCAAATCATCCAGGTATGATTCTTTCCTGATGCCCTAACATCAAGGAGTATATGTCTTTTCTGTTGACCCAGCTCAAGATAAGTCTTCTCATTTATTTGTTGTTCTGTTGCTGTGTTCTTGTTTACCTTCATTTCATTTTTTGTTTTCAGTTGACATGTGGTCAGTAGGTTGCATCATGGGAGAAATGATTAAAGGTGCTGTGTTGTTTCCTGGCACTGATCGTATCCTTCTTAGCCCATGGGCCTCTCTAGGTACCATTTTCATTTCGTTTTCTCTTCTGCCCTTTTAAAATATTAGAACACATGTGGACTCTTAAGGTACTTCAGTTAATGAGTAAAGCTTGCTTAAGGGTATCTTGCCATTGTCGCAGTGCCTTGAAATTACTTGAAAAATTACATGCAAGATGATAGAACATCTGCCATACATTCAGAATTCTTTAGAAATTAGCTGCCTCCTGATTTATTAAAAACTGTTCTGTAACTTTTGCGCAACTTGTATAGAGATCTAGTAGCATCTTTGAGATTAACTGAAAGAAAGAAGTTGGCAGCATGAGCTTTCATAGACTTCAGTCTATTTCCTTAGATGCTTTCGGTGGAGTGGAATCCAGGGACAGACATATATATGCCCTTGGTAACATGGCTCCCTGGCTTCCGCTCCACCAAAAGCATCTAAGGAAATAGATTGAAGTCTACGAAAGCTCATGCTGCCAACTTCTTTCAGTTATTCTCAAAGGTGCTACAAGGTCTGTCTACGTAGTGATTCTACAGACTAACATGGCTATTGTTTTGCTAAAACTCCCAGAATCTGATCATGCAGGCTGGGAGATTCTGAATGTTTGCATCAAGTAATGTAACTTTTCTAAATTCTGAACTTTTCTATGTTACACTGAAACCTTTTACATCTAAACTGACAAAGGATGTCTAGAATATATTGACATTAACAGAGGGAATAATGATAATATATTGTATGATTGGTTTGGAATGGGAAAATAGTTGTTTCATTTTAATATTGAATGGATTTATTGATGATTTTGTGTTCATTTTTATTCTATCTTTTGCCTGTCTCTTCCCTCCACCCAAGTTTAGCAATGCATTCTTAATCATATTTACTTGGAGGCAAGCCTCCAGGTTTCAATGGAATATATTTTCAGTTATAATGGGACCACAACCTAATAATATGCGTGGAAAAGAGAGAACATAGCTGACCTTTAAATCACTACAGTTCAGATAAATGATGTTCTGTTATATTATAGTTTTTTGGATGGCTATATCATTTTATTTTAAGCAGATGCTGAACAGTGGATTGTTGATTTTAGCTTTGGTGCCTGCTCTGGTTTCTTAGGATGGGGCAGGTTGGGAATTTGAGTTAATAAATGAACACTACAATCACTTCCCCCCATTTTTAAGGGATTTCACTGATAATGTATCAACCCTGTAGTCATAATTCTTACTATCTAAGTATAGAAGGCCTGAGAGTATCACAACATAAATGAGTAAGTTTAAAAAGATAGTGAGTCAGTGTTACATTTCTAAAGTGATCAGTTGTATTTGGACATCCATGCTTCTGCAGTAATCGTTTAATTGTTTTTCATCATTGAGAATTATTTTTAAAGGATAGCTATCAGGGGAGTCTTGAAAAGAAAGAAAGAAAAGTAAGATAAACATACAATAAGGCGGCAAAGCCCGTGATTATTTGTTTCTAAGTAGGTGCCAGGCAGTGAAATAAACAGAACCAAAAATGAAAGGTATTTCATATGGCTGCTTTTTCCTTACTGTAGGCCTGCACATTTTGTCCCCCAGCATGCTCAGCGCAGCCCACAAACTAAGTCTCTGGCTAGCAATGTGTTTGAGATTTCCCTTTCTGTTAATTTTCACAGTCCGAAAGACACAAAAGCCAAACCAGACCAAAGACATTTTTTATACCCTCCAACAATTTCACAGATGCATGTGGCCAAGTAACATCAGAGTATGGCCAGGATGGCGAAAGTTATTAATGAGGAAGAACACATGAGCCAAGAGAAACCACAAGTATTTGCCTTTGCCTGAGCTGACTGGGAAGGACAAGATTCTGCTCCTTTTGCCCTGTCTTCCCCCTCATATTGATTTAATTGAGTGAGAATTTCTTTTGAATTTTGAAATCAGTTTGCAGTAATTGAAGTAAACTGAGGACAGTGAGGGAAAGCACTAGCACATGTTAAGAGTAGCTGAAAAAGTGAAATGACAGATTAATTGGGACTGTCCCTGACAAATCAGGATGGTTGAAGGATATGCATTTTTCCTGTTCTTGTTAGTTGGGCAATAGCACATGATGACTGGTGGTTTGACTTTGGTTCCATGAGCTTTCTGCTTTCTTTGTTTTGAGGCCATGCCTTATTGGGAAATTTTATTTACCAACATGCACCACCCATTCTTGTTAATTCCTTTAATTGGTAGAAAATGAAACTGCACGAGGGATAAAGCAGGTTCGGCTTAGAATATGTTTACATATATGAATTAAGATTTGCATATAATAAAAAAACATTGGTCAGAATAAATTAGAAGAATGTCACTGAGCAGCAAATGTGGAAACTTAAGTGATTTGTCACTTGGAACGTTGTAACCACAGATTAAAAATCAAGGAAGATAGAGAAGGGATGCAAGGGTGATGGTGCAGAAAGTCTTGCTCCCATGAACAATATTTATTTCATTCTCTAAAGAGGACAATACTCATTGCCTGAGAGCTTTTATTTTTAAGGTGGAAATGAAATATTTCATTTCAGTTCCTCTAAGCATACATCCATTTTTGCAATACATGTAACTCTCCAATTCCATGCATGTATATTGAAATGTGCTACTGAATCCAATGGGGCTTCTACCCAGGTGAGGTGTATAGTGATGGATTAGTGATGGTTACTAAAAACAAGGCACATAACCAGGGCCAGATTATCAGGGTTCAACTGGTGCAGTTGGATTCAGACCCAACACTGATCAGCAGTCCAGTGCTGAAGAGAGAAAAAAGGCATCTTCTGCACCATCTTCTTCCTGATGTTTTACTTAGGCTGCATCTACATTGCAGAATTAATGCCGTTTGATGCCACTTTAATACAATTTGACAGCACTTTAACTACCATGGCCCAATGCTATGGATTTCTGGGATTTTTAGTTTTGTAAGACATTTAACCTTCTTTGTCAGAGAGCTCTGCAATCCCAACAAACTACAAATCTAAGGATTGCATAGGATGGTGCCATGATACCAGTTGAAGTGGTATCAACTGCACTCATTTTACGGTGTGCCAGTAGCCTTATTGTCCATATTTTTTGTACATTCAGACTGTCAGACTCATCCAAATTGCAGGGCTGAAAATGAGTTCTTACATGAAACTGTCTGTTGTGCTATGCAATGTTATGTTTTGCTTCTTTATGCCTTTTCTGTATCACCCTTGCTAGAGTGGGTCACCCATGTGGCACAAAACAGTTCCTGCGTTTGGAACTGCACACCCTCCAACTGTCCCAATTTGGCAAGGACAGTCTTAATTAATCTCTCTTGTCCCACTTTTTAAGCTGCTTTTAAAATGTCCCAGTTTCTCTCTTCTCCTTCCACTTTCCCTCTTTGGCTTCAGCTTCAACATGCTCACACTGAGTTCAAAATGCAAAAATTGTTTGCACTCACTTAACTCAGCACGATATGTAGAGAGATTTTGTAGCACCTTTGAGACTAGCTGAAATAAAGAAGTTTTTTTTTTTTTTTTAGACTTCAGTCTACTTCGTCAGATGCATATAGACATAACACAGTCAAGGCATATGTCATCACTGGAGTGTAGAAAATTATGGGGAGTGCTATAATCTTATTTAGTTCCAGTAGAGTATAAAGCCCCACTGCTGTAACTATGTGATACCATAAGGAGAGTTAAAAACACTGAGTTCAAAATGCAGAAGTTGTTTGCACTCAGTTAACTCATCATTGGGAGAGGAGAGGAGGGAGCTTTGATAAACAAATATTTGCAAGCTTCTTTACAAGCAGGGCCAAAGCCAGGTTTGGGGAGGATGCACAGCAAAGGGACCTTAGCAAGTCTTCCTAACAACCATAGGCTCTACCTAGTAGCTACTGAACCTGGTAAGCTGCCCACCATTTCGCTTTCTCAGAATGTCTCAAAGTCATGCCACACAAACCATTGAAATGTACTGTGGGACTTGTTAAGTGAAAGGTGGCTTCTAGGTGTCAGGTAAGCCTTCAGCCATGAGTGTATGTGAAAAGGCCAAAATAATATCAGTGCTGGCACAGCTAAGGCATATGTCCCTATTGGAATGTAGAAAAATTATGGGGAGAGCTATAATCTTACTTCGTTCCAGTGGAGTAGAAAGCCCCACTGCTGTAACTGTGATATCATAGGGAGAAGAAAGAGTTAAGTGGAATATGGAGTTAACAATTGAAAAGTGCCTTAACTTCTATACTGCAAAGCTCTTGTGACCTAGAAATACATTTGGTTCATCAAAATTTAATGCTTTGGGTATATTGACCACCACTATATCTTTGTAGGAAGAAACTGCTTCAAAAAATATTGGTGATGTGGTACAGATAATGCTTCCTTGTGGCATATGGTGTGTACATATTCAGTGGTTACTCCTTTTTGGTTGAATGTGCTACTACATATTCATTTTGGCTTTCAAATATCTCTGGCATTCCTTGGTGTACATGTTATTTTAAATTATGTGCCATGTGATATGGAATTTAACCAAGAGTCAACACTGTTGCTTGCTTTTTACTGTTGTAAAAAAACGTATATTCCAAGGCTGGAAAAAGAAAGCATTCACTATCTAATGTTCAATGATCAGAAGATTGTACTGTTTTAGCTATAAGTGAACTTTAAGAAAATGTATTTTTGGAAAGATGATCAGCTGATATCAATGTGTATGGCTAGCCCTTGTCCATATCCTATGTCATTCTACTTCCTTTTCTCTTTCCCATTTTTCCCTCTCTTATTCTTTTCTGTTTTTTCCCCCCTTTGTCCAATATACACACATAGAGAAGAAGAAATAATACCCATGCATGCCAGGACAGAAAGATAAGGAGAAGGACGGTGTGGATGAGGTTGAGGGTGATAGTACCCAATGAAGTGACAAGAATGGTGGGAGAAGAACATAGTAGTGGCAGTGGGCACACCACCTTCCAGAGACCAGTTTCAAGCTGCCTACTTCACTATCAGGCTTTGATAGGTTCTCAGAGCCAGGTCATATAGAAGATGTGACCTGAAAAATCACCACGGATGTGGAATAGCCAGCTAATGAAGGGCATTGAGGGGCCTTCCCCTGCTCCCATCACCATTTATAAGGAGGTCTTGCCAAAGTGCCTACCAAGGCTGGAGAATTCAGATAACTGCAGCTCACCTATGAGTCCTGCCTGAACATTGTCCTAGCATACATGTATACTCATCAAAGGGAGCTGAGGTTAGCTGTGTCTCCTATTGAATCAGCAGTCTGTAGCAAAATATACCTCTCACACCTCTCTTTTTCTTTTTTCTTTTTAAAGATGCCTACTCCTTATTATGCATTGGATTCATTCATCACTTCTATGGGTTTAGCTAAATGGACTTTTAATATATACATATTTTATTAAGAAAACACAAATATGTTTCCAGATGGAAAAGGAAAGATAAACCTAATCAAAGGTACCCTCTAAAACACATTTTAAAAGCCTAGTTCCCTTCAAACAGCTACATACTTATTAAAAATTGCTCATTGAGCCTCTATAATTAAACCATTATATGCATTTTTGTTATAAAAATAACCCCCTAGAAACCAGCCATTAACAGCTGATGATTTGTTTGAAATTTGCCCTTAATTGTGTTGTTATTCTTAAACAAATAGGGGGATACGCTATTAAGTGTGCACTTCATTTCCTGCAAGGCTGTTCTCATTTAATGTGTAAACTTTCCTTAGTTGGGAGAAAATCTCTCTAATTTTTTAAGATGTGTGATATTTCTTGTTCTTTTTTTCTTTTGCAAAAATGCACTTCTGCTGTTATCTCTCACTTTGCACTTTGCATGTGTAATTAAGGATGAATGGCTGTCAGCTTCAGTCCTCCAATTTAGATTTTTTTAAAAAAAAAATACTAAGTTCTTTCTGTTGAATTAGTGAATTCTTATTTAAAAAATGAGCATACAAAATTCTCAAATTTAGTTACACTGTGCCATTATGGATAGGGTCATGTTCTACTTGCCAACTATGTTGCTATTAAAGATGAGGGGCATCTTAGAGAAGGAAGAGTTAGCAACCCGAGTTGATCACCACAAACATACAGGGGGAGTAATGCCAGATATTCAAGAGCTAAGACCTCTAAACCCTTTTCCTAGAGGGGTAAATTTAACTATCAATTTGACATTTCCCCATAGTTATTTCAAAAATAAACAAAACATATGTTATTTATTTATTCATTTATTTATGCATGCATGCTTGTGAAGAAATGAATTTGAGAAAATTCTTACAAAAATATCCCACTGAACAAAATTAATAGAATCACAAGAGTTGGAAGATGTCACAAGGGCCATCCAGTCCAACTCACTGCCATGTACAGTCAAAGCACTCCTGACACGTGGTCATACAGCCTCTGTTTAATTCATGCAGCCCTTTTTTAATAAGCAGGCAACCAGACCAGGTGGAGGAGAAATTTGCATGTCATTTAAACCCAGGATTATTTAAACCCAGTGTAAGACAATGAGAAACTACACTATAAAGCCAGGTTTACATTTTTGGTTTATTTGCTCATCCTTAACCATAAACCCAGATGGAGGTATCAAGTGAAACTCCCCTCCTAGTTTGTTTCCAGAGTCACATGAAGACAGGAGTGAAATCAATGTGCACGGAGTGTGTGCACTAGCACCCAGATTTGCAACATCAAGGTGGATTAAGCCAGGATTCTCAGTTTAGTGTTATGTAGAAACACAGCCCATGTCTCATGTTCAGTCAGTCAACATTTCAAAGGAATTTTAGGGGTGATATATACTGTAACTGTTGAGTGCTAAAATATGGATACATCCACAACTGATCCAGCGTGCCTTAACAATGTAATGGATAGTGACTTTCATTGTTGCCATATCAAACGAGAAGCAGAAACAAATATGGATATATGCAAATAATCAATATTCTAGACTGGTATAGGATACAGATATATCACTTCTAGATGTCTGCGTCTGTGAACATCCTCCTTTTCCCACATCATATCCAGTCTTAGTCTTGTTCTCCCTCTGACTATGTCTTTGGTCATTTCTGTGGCATATAATGGTTTTCTAATGACACTGTTATGCTGTGGTAATATCTGGTTCTCGTCTGGTATCACTGACACATTCAAGTCAATGCAATATGCAATATGCAATATCCTGGGATTAAATTAGAGTCAACTGTAGAGAACTATAGAGAAGTCCTTCTATGATGCTTCCCTCAGTTACTATTTCCAGCAGACTGATAGCTGGAGATATGGTGGAATCATTACATTCCAGTCATGTCCAATCAATCCATGGCTATTTCTCCCCCATTCCATTCTACAAACATTCCCTGTTTTCTTGGTATTTCTCTTCAGTAAGTCAGATTTCTCTTTGAGAGGGATTTTGAGGGATATTTTAAAAGTATAGATACAATCAGTTGGAATAAGGGCCAGCCCTCAAGAACTGAAATCTTTTGAGCTGAGTGAGAGTGGGTGTATCTCGCCTCTAGAGCAAATATAAAGATATGTTCAAAGCAATATAGTGCTATAAGTTATGCAGTGTGTCAATTTCATGGGATAGTGAACTGTAAGATTCATTTTTCATAATTGCTCATATATATAGTTTCTTCTGTCCCTCAATAGCCAGTCAGGTTCTCTTCCACTGTCATTCCTAGTGACTACACAGAAGCATTCTAGGAAGCAGCTCTAGCATGAGGGATAGCGAGAAAAAAATTCCTGAAGTTGTTTTAGGGAACCACTTTAGATGTGTATAAATGTTAAACTATGTCCTTTGCAGATGTACTTTTTTAAAAAATGTCCTGAATCTCCTACAATCCAGCCTAGATAACCCTGGGTTCAAGTATTTTGAGAGAGGAGAATAATGCAATCTCTCTGTGTGTGTTTGTGGGTATATTTGAGGGAGAGAGAGAGAATGGAAGGACAAAGAAAAACCTTTGACAAACTGTGCTAGTCTGTCTCTGTGCAGGGCATCTCAGGCAGTGCTTTTGTGCCTGTGTACATGTGAATCAAAGTTTCTGTTTGCATCTAATTTGCAATGCCCTTGTTTGAATTTAATTTGTCCCTTCATTCCAGACTGTAAGAGAGGGATGGCAACTGTGGAAGGCTAGGGGACCACACATTGGTGCCCCAAGCAAACTTGGAGGGCCAAATCCTCCCATTGTACCCCCACAAACAACAACCTCCCTTTTCCCTGAATGATGGCTTGTAGAGGGCATTATTACCATGTTTTTAAACTTTCCTAGCTCCAGGATAAGCCCTTAAAACACACACACACATGGAGGGAGCAGAAGTCACTTCCTGTTCCCTTTCTGTTTCAGAAAAGGCTTTTCCAGGGGATAAATTAATTCAGATTCCCAAAACCCAGTGGAAATGCCCCTACACCCCACAGAGAGCATTTTAGATAAAAATGTTCCTTTTGAAACAATCCCAAAATGTTTTTGTTTTGTGTTTGTTTGTTTTACTCCTGTGGTGGGGGGGAGGCAGGGAATCTCTGAATGTGGTGAAAATGCCACCCTCCCACCCACCCACCCCCGGCCCCATGTGTTCCAGAAGGCGTTTTGAGGCGTTTTGGATTAAAACTTTTTTTACAAAATGTTTTTCCTATGGGACCCTGGGAACCACAAAAAGGGCTTTGGGACACACTTGGCTCACCCCTGCTGTAAGATGTCTGAGCCAGTACCTCTGCTTTCTATTCTGAATATGTCATGTAGTTGCTATTAAACTAGCAAATGCAGAGGTATTTCTTGCTGACTAGCTGGTACGTCAAATAAAAACATACAAAGATTTTATAGATGAACCTAGTTGCATCTTGCCCAGTGTTCTGAGAAAGGACCCTTTCAAGTGGACATGAAAATATAAGTAGAGCTCAGCATTCAGGTCTCACAGTGGCCAGCCAGATGTCTTTTGGAAGCTGAGAGTATGAACATGCGCCCACTTTTCTGCTCACATTTCCTGTATTCCCCTATCATGATTGGGAGCCATTGATAATTCAACAATAAAATTCTCTTTTATTGAAAAATGTTACAACCTTTAGTTTCTGTCACTGGAAAGTGATAGATGTCTATGTTGGATGCACATAAATATATGAACATGTGCTATACAATCTATAAAAAGAAAGCAAAGTCAAAACTTTGCACATAGCTTGCTCATGATGTTAACTAGTGAATATGATTTCCTTCCTCTCACTACCACTTGCTGCATGTAGGCTGGCATCCTTTTAGTAACATACACAAGTGAAAGTTCAACTTCAACCTGGTATATGTCTTGCTTTGGTCATTGCAAGATCAGAATTCTCCTCCTACCTCTGCAAGGACCACAGTACCTCCAAGACTCACCAATCAGCTGCTTCCACCCCCATTCCATGGCCATTCCATTGTCGGAAGAGAGTTGTGGAAAAGAATCTGGTTATGTCCCAGAGACCTCCAGAGGACCCACATTGTGATGGAAAATGTCATTGTTCTACATCTTCTGTGGGGACACTACCAAACTCGTCTCTATTCTGTTTTCCATTCTGCCTGGATCTCTACCAGGCACTGAATGGCTGTGGAGGCAGGGCTGTAGCAGCTAAATGGTGAATCTTGGAGGGCATGAGAGGAGAGCCATAATATATTTCCAGCTGTGGAACTTTTGTGCAATGGGCCTTTGGTATCCACTGGGGTTTGGTTCCAGGACCCCACCCTCATGGATACCAAAATCTATGGGTGTATAAGTCCCATTATATACAGTGGCATAGTAAAGTGGTGTCCCTTATATAAAATGGTAAAAATCGTGATTTATTTTTTGGATTTTTTTTCTTAAATTCAAGCTGTGGATAGTTGAATCCATAGATGCAGAAACTGTGGATGCAGAGGGCCGACTGTACTACACTCTGTGTCTGTGATACAGGATTTCGGCCAGTATTGTGTATCTGTATACATATGTACAAATGCATGTATTTGCCCCACTGGGATAGGTCCTGTGCAAATCTCTTCCATTATGCATTGTCTTATTTTCACATGAGCTCATAAGATGATTCATGAAGTTCAAAAAATAAGCATGCAGAAAGATCTTGCAATGAGTTCACATTATGTTTTGTCCCATCAGCCTCCCCCCCGCCCCGGTACAAACACATGATGAATAGCCAAAGCCATTATAAAAGTTTGTTTGGATTTGTCCATGTCCTGTAACCCTTTTATCTTGTAGCCCTTTTGTCCATGGATTTGTCCATGCCCTGTAGCCCTTTTATCTTTGGTACGTTCTCTATGCATAGCAACTAAAAACAAAAACATGCTGAAGCAACATGCTTTGACCTTTTTTGGTTCTCCATGAGGTATCACATTACAGAAGTCATGTTACTGTGTCTTACTTTTTAAAATGTATAGTTTGATTTTCTGGCACATTTCTGGCTTTCCTAGAATCATGGTAAAATATGGATGTTTTGCTCACATAAGTAATAATTGTGAGCAGTTAGGGTGTCAGTATTCTCTCTCCATTAGGGCTGCTGATCATGACATGAGCACTGCTCCATATGCTTGGACTCTTAAGTGATCAAAGCATCAAGGTAATGTGGTAGAGAATGGGAAATGGGAGATGATGTTCATGGAACAATTTTTATGGTGACCGCTAATCACAAATGTAATGTAAGGGTTGTATCATCATTTTCTGTAAATTGGAGGGGCTATGTCAACCTTTAATTCAATTCTTTGGGCTTCTTTAAGCTGTGGATGAAATTGTTTTAATGTGATATTGCTTCCCTAGTGAACTACTGACTGTGAAGATTTTGTGAATAAAGTCTTGGTTGTCTTCAATCATTTTGTATGGAGGGGAAATGTAAAAACATCTTTGGATGATCAAAAATAGGGTTGGGAATTCTGCTTCTCTGCTTTCCTTAACTATCTCTACTCAGATATTGATCAGTGGAATAAGGTAATTGAACAGTTGGGAACCCCCTGCCCAGAATTCATGAAGAAGCTCCAGCCAACAGTGCGGAACTATGTGGAAAACCGACCTAAATACGCTGGCCTCACATTCCCCAAACTTTTCCCAGATTCTCTCTTTCCTGCCGATTCAGAACACAACAAACTCAAAGGTAAGAGAAAGTAGCTTCAAGGTGGCCCCTTGCAGGGATAAGGTGAGCTAATTTGGATTACCTAGCAGAGGGGCGGGATATAAATAAAAATTATTATTATTATTATTATTATTACTTGAAGAACACTTGGTTTCTGTTGCAATTCTTCACAGATTACTAGGAAGAGAATATTTACTAAGGGTGAAGAGTTCTTTCTCCATTCTGTGTCAGTTTTACAAGGGTTTATGAATAATCCATCTGTCTCCTTTCCACATTAATCATGTTTGCAAGAAAATTTGGTGGTATTATATAGCTTCTTTTCTGAATATTTTGTCTTAAGTTAGATTTTTCTGAATGTATGTGAGCCTAAAACATGCATTTTTTCCTACACATTTTGGGTTATGCTTTTTGTGCTGAGAACTGCATCATGGGATCCATGGGATAACTGTTTTGATCAACTCATTAACCTGGAAGGTACAATTTGCTCCAAACTGCAAACAGAATGTAATTTCTAGGCAGCTCTAAAGTGTCTTCCTTGTCAGCAGTTTTCTTACATTTATGCTTGTAGAAGGGTTGTCTGTGTCCTGTGTTCTTCAATGGGAAAAGAGTAGATGGGGATTTAATTTCTCTTTTGTGGTTACAAGAAATTCAACTAGGCTATGAATAAAAGCACACTGAAGCCTTGTTGGAAAGAAAGAAATGGTGAAAGCTATTGGCCAAATTGCTTTGGATTCAATTTTTTGTGAATAGGAAAATGCACAATAGGGATGTAAATTTTTGCTTATTTGAATCTCACATAATGTATTTTTGCATGTAAATTAATTAATTGTGTATATGTCCATGTGTGGTTGTAACAGCATTTCCTCCTCCCACCCAGGAGGAATAAGATTCTGGATAAGGAGATGTAGCATAACATTCCACCCAGGCAGAAGTATGCCATGCCTCCCCTCTCACAAAAGGATCTGACTTCATGGACTTTTAGAGGCCAGTGGAGAGCAAAGGATGTTGGAGAAACAACTGCTATATCCCTATAGCCAGACATACAATAGCAATATAATTCTCCAGGATCTCTGCCTTTGTCCTTCTACTCCTGATTATTGGAGCATAGCTTTTTCCAATGCCCTCTGCTCTTCACTGACCACTAAATGACTGTGGAATAGAGGCCCCGCTAGAGGAAGGTGAATCCTGAGGGTGTGAGAGTCATTGGAGTTTATCACATGAGGAAAATTGGAAGATTAAATGGTCAGAAACCATGGTTATCCAACTTATTAGCCACAATTATGCAAATGGTTTTCACACGACACTGCATGCAAACTGCTTAGAATCCGAACAGAAAGTGACATGAATCAGGGAATAGTCATTTCTGGGAAAATACTGTGTTTTCATTTCCATTTCATTCATGAATTTGCTTTCTTTGCACAATTGCTGTAGTGTGAAAGCCATTTGCAGAATTCTCCCCATTTTTGTGCTTGTTCCCAGATTTCCCCATGGTTCCTTAGGGATAATAGCCAGGGCTCTTAAAGGAACATCTTCTTAGACAAAGGCAGAGGCACACAGACACACAAGAGAAAATTCTTGCCTCTTCCTCCTGCACCTCTCTCTCTGTGTGAATGGCTCACTGCTTCTAGCCAGGGCTCTTAAAAGAGCAGCTGATGCAAGGGCAGAGAGAGAGAGAACGAATGGCTCCAGTCTAAGCTAGCAGCAATCCCCAAACTGTTCCTTTTAAGGGATTTTGGAGCGGCAAAAAGAAGGATTGGGGCCATGGCATGTGGTTGCCGTGGCCCCAATCTGGTGCTCCCAGGGGTGGCACAGAGCCGCCCTTAGGGACTGTCTACATCGCCCCCCCCCCTCTCTTTGCCCTTGCTGTGGTCTGTGTGAAAATCATTTGCATATTTGCTTGCTTTTGCTGGATGCACACGCTTTAATCATTATCAGGATGGAAGCACACTTGGTCTTATTGTGTGAAAACCATTCCCGCATTTGCATGCAAGAGGTTAATATTGAATTCTGCATGGGATAACAGCACTTTGCGTGTGAAAACCATTTGCACAATTGTGAATTAATCATGGGTTCTTACCATTTTAACCTTCCCATTTTTCCCTGTGTGATAAACTCCATTGTGTAAGGGGGGGGGCAGTAAATTTATCCCTGCACAACAACCATAAAAAGGCATACAAAGGAGTAAATTAGACTTCTTGTATCCCTGGCAAGATGCCAACCAGTATTTTGCACAAAATACAGACTTTTCAGGGCAAAAATGTTGTGTTTGTGGCACCCCAATTTGTGTCCGTGTGTGCGTGCAAAACAAAAACAAAATACCCGAAGTTGTGGTTTTTTAAAATGTATGACTTTTTCTCAGCCTTGAAATGTGGGGGGAAATTCTCAGAACGTTTGGTCATTTTCTCAGTGGTGCTTCTCAGTGTGTGGAAAAACCCTGTCTTGTTGTAGATAAGAAAAATTGTAGACATCGTTCACATCTTTGTGTCCTGTACCACATTCAACATTAGCAGCCATTAGAACCATTAGCAACCGAAGTGTGCTACAGGCAACCAAATATATTGATTATAATGAAATATATTCATTAAATTGATGCCAGATGTGATGTTGCCATGACAAGAAAAGAAATGATTTCAGAACTATATTGAACCCATGACTGTCTGCAAAAGGATGGCACACTTCTGAAGAAAAGAATGATTGACGTGTGTTTTAATACAGAAGAAAAGGCTTCCGATTACAGTTGGCAAACTTGAAGCGTGTATCAGTCTTGCACACATAGATTCCCAAGGTTGCTTGTGGTGGCAACGTGTAATGTTTTTTAATCGGCTGCAATTTATTTGCATGTCATTACCCAGAATGCCTTTCCCCATTATACAGCAAGGTTGTTTGTCTCCACTCTGGGGGGTGGTTGAAAATCTGGCCAAATGTTTTCAGAAACACTGAGCTCTTTCTATAATCCCCTCTCCACACCTCACACCACCCCACTAAGGAAACAGAATAATGGATTTACAAGAGATTAAAACAGATGCAGAGGGAATGATAATTAAGATGGTCTTTCATTCACTCACTGGCTATGTGGATAAAGGCTGTAAACATATTTCTCACACATACAAATACTGCTTCCTGCACTCCCAATTCTGATTTTCTGTCCTGATCTAGTTCCTTAAAATACTCTTTCTCTCTTGACAACGCGACCCCAAACTCTTTACCATTAAATAATGTGTTTGAGATACTAAAAACTAGTAGTGCCTCCTTTTTTAACAGAAAGTGATATTTTGACATTTGGTTGCCACTTGTAGATGCTATTTACAGGTCTCCTTCATGCTTGTGAAATTCTTTACGCTCACTTCTTCCTAGTTGAAATTTATATTAGTCCATCACATCATTTGTTTGAAGTACAATAATTCAGAAAGCATCCTCACATTCTCTTGCTCACAGGCAAAACAATACAATAACAATAATAAAATGAACCATAATAGTAGAATGATTCTGCCTAATTCATTGTGTTACTGATAGTGCGTTTTTCTTTATTTTGAATTCCACATGGCCCCAGATGGACTCTGCATCAGATTCCATGTGCTTCCATAGCAGGCATAGAGGTCATGCCCAGGTCAATTGGAGAACTGGAAAATCCCCAAATCACAGAGCCCGGCAGACGACAGTGTGGGAGTCACAAATGGGCTATCATCACCTCCATAATCAGAAATAATAATAATAATAATAATAATAATAAGTTTTATTTATAGCCCGCCTCTCTGCCCAACAATCGAGGCGGGTTACACAAGTTAAAAATCAACAATGTAAAACAGTCCCAACCCTAAATCCCACCTCCCAACCCCTTAAAACAGAATTAAACAAGAGGGAAATTTAAAACAATAAACTACTACGTAAAACAACAATACAATGACCAACCCAAGCATCGCAGGGAGGCTGATAAAGTACCAGACAAAATGTCTTCCCAGGGCAGAAGTATCTGGGGGGTATTATTCTGGGAAGGCCTGCCGGAAAAGATCTGTCTTCACTGCCTTCTTAAAGGCAGTGAGCGTAGAAATAAGACGGATCTCGTCCGGCAGGCCGTTCCATAGCCTGATGAGTAGAAAGATGAGTAGTAATGGCCGAGATGTCTCACCTGATGGGCCGGCCAGACAACTCAATCCCCTCTCATTTCCCCTTGAATATTGCCAGACCAGATTATCTCGGCTAGGCAATCTAACACTTTTGTCTAAACCTTAGCCAAACAATCTAAGTTATAGCTAAGCTATCTAGTGAACAATCCAAGCTATTGTTAAGCAATCAAGCTTTTTTTGTCTAAGCTTTTAGCCAAGCGATCAGGTACCTCGCCAAAGGCTAGACTTCACCCTTAAAAACCCCAGGATTTTTCCCCCTCAGTGTCGCTAGTTTGGGCAAGGGGAACCTCACATCACTCTGTTCTCTGAACTGTTTACCGGCACCTCCATTCAACCCACGCTCTCGGAACGGTTGTGTCTAACACTCCTTCACCCAATTGGACTCTGGAAGAGGCTTTGTCAGTAGTAAGTATCGCTGCCGCAGTGCCTCAGCATCTAACCCTTGATTTCCCCAAGCCCTGTAGGAGTGCGTCTCTCTGTGCTTTGCTGAGTAATCTTCTTCTGTTCAATAAATAGTGCTTTAACTGGAGAATCCTGTCTCTGCATCAATTCTCAGATCCACCAGACTCTTGGTATACACACGAGAGATGATCTTGCAGGGTCCTTGTAGCTGACCCCCTCTCAATCTGAGCTAAATAAAATTCCCCATAATAGACTTTTGGCTACCAATGGGTGTTTTGTTTTAAAGAGTGATGTAAATAAACTGTCATGGTGGCATTAAGGAACCCTTTTATTCTACTTAAAATGGGTGTTCTCCTTTGATGGTCAGTAATCCATTCTAGGATGAAACCAAAATTGCTCACACAATTTCAGTAAGTTTTAGATCAGCTTGTGGCTTTTCAAATGTTTTGGACTTCAGCTTCCAGAAGCCCCAGAAAGCATGGCAAGCGACTGAAGCCCAAAATATCTGGAGTATCCAAGGTTGACCACCACTGTTTTAGATAATAAGGGTAGCCTGCAGCTCATGAATTGCATCTATCCCTGGGATTGTTCTAGAGTAATGTTTCCTAGACCATATGATGTGGGGCACTAGCAATTTCCCCCTAATGTGCCAGATATCATTCCTCCCCCACAATGTGCTAGAGACTATTATCATATTTGTTCCCATTGGCACATTTTCTGTTCCTTTCCTGAACAGACCAGCAACTGATGGCTCATGGATTGACAATGGTCCATGGGCCACCACTTTGAGTAATCCTGTTCTGGAGTCCGATTTTCCTCAGCACAATCATACTTCTTTGGTGAGCTGTCAAGAGCATGATCTAAAAGGGAAACTGTATTGGAAGAATGATACCTATGCACCATCTTCCAGTTTAAACTATTTCCTGGCCCTTATCCTTATACATGAACATGTGTTTGGAAAGGAACTGTACATGTTTATCTGCACATATAGGTCTGCATATCTATGTGCACAAGGACATTGTTATATGCATCTCTGTTGGCAAAATAATTCATATGAATAACAACTCTGTTCTTGTTTATAGAAATGACACCTCCAGTATGTTTCCTTGTTTTTCAGTCTCCTTGCTCCTGTTGTTGTTGCTGTTATTTGCCTTCAAGTTGTTTCTGATTAATGGTGACCCCCATCCTAGATTTTTCTTGGCAAAATTTATTGAGAGGAGGTTTGCCATTGCTTTCCTGATAGTTTGAGACAGTATGACTTGCCCAAAGTCACACTGTGGGATTGCCATTGCTGAGTTGGGTTTAATAAAAAGTTATACTCCTGGAGTCCTTGGCTAACATTCAACTTGAACTCACTCTTTTTTGCCCAAAAGGAGGGATAAAAGCAGTGTGAGGGAGTCAGGGCAGTTCAAGGGTTGTATAAATGGCTTGGGAATTAACATGTAGAGGACTGCATTTTACTCATGCTTACTAGGGATATAAAGAATACAGTCACCCCTCCATTTTTATGGGGGATCTGTTCTGCACACACACACACACGAAAACGGAAAACCACAAATATTCAAGCCCTATATGCTTGAATGGGGGTGCTCACGCACAGGCACGCACCCCATTTTGTCCCCCTCTGTTTGCTGCCATCAAACGGATGAGGGATGTGGGCTTCAACAAAAATGGATGGGTGATTGTATTTTTAAATATTTGGAAAATGATTTAAAATCTGTTTCCTAAATATTGGGAAACTGTGATGAGAAGAATCTTGGATTGATTAAAATCTTTGCTTTTTAGGATTTATTCTACACAAAATTCATACATGCTTTTCTGTGTAGAAAACAGCATTTTATGCACAGGAAAAAGCATTGTCATGCCAAAAAAGTGTAATTGTGTAGATTTTTTTTCCCTGTGGAAGAAAATCCTATTTTCTATACAAGAAACAAACAAACAAACCATGTGTGAGTTTTGCACAGAATAATTACTAAACTGTGAATAGTCTTTAAAAACTGAACAATTCTCAAACACATCTTTACACCAGGAAGAAAATTGCTGAAATTACTTATTGTTTCCTATGAGAACAATATAAGAAGAGAATTACATCCCTAATGCCTGCTCTAGCAATTGTTACTGCAGGGGAGTGGAGAAAATCAGAAAACCCCAGCTGAAATGTTTAAATGCTCAAATTAACTAATGTTTGCATTGTGATAAGAGCTTATCCACTGTTTTGACCTCAATGTGGACCAGAATGCAATTGGTAGTCAGAAATACATATATTTAACAGCTTTAGAAACAGTTTGCCGGGGATTAAAATAAATATTCAAAGGCATATATGTAAAAAAAGCACATGGTGAAATGTGTCAATATGAAAAATATGCAAACCCCTATATTTCCCTGTAGATAAGGGCCCAATATCTGGCAGTTTTAGTTTCATCCTGTACTTTGTGTCATGCTGCTCCCATTTTCTCTAGATAGGCGGCGGGGGGGGGGGGGGGGGGGAGACCTTCCAGTGACCCCATGTGAGTGGAACTAAACCCAGAAGTCCAGTCTTTTTCCTGCCTATGTCTCCAATAGGATGAGTTTACTGTTGCTCTGCTTCATCTTTGCTACAGCCGTTCCATTCATATGATTTATACATTCTTTTCCTTTCTTCTTTTCTCCCTTCTTTGCTATTTATTAAAAAAAAAACTTTTCTCGAAGCTCTGCACTACAGGAAGGGCTCCGAGGATGGAGAAAGGTTCTCAGCCCTCACCAATGATGCTTCCTTTCCTCTGAACCTGTATAAAAATGTATATTTTTGAATAATGTAGTCCAAAAATAAGGGATGCAGTAGCTTAGTGGTTAAGACGCCAATTCTGATGATTGTAAGATCAGAAAGTTTGCAGGTTGAGGCCCAGCTGCTGCATGATGGGGTGAGGTGCCATCACTAGTCCCAGCTTCTGCCAAACTAGCAGTTCGAAAACATGCAAATGCAAATAGATAAATAGGTACCACTTTGGTGGGAAGGTAACAGTGTTCGGTGCAGTCATGCTGGCCATAAGACCACCGGAGTCATCTTCAGACAATGCTGGCTCTTCAGCTTAGTAACAGAGATGAGGACCCCCTCCCTACAGTCAGTTACGACTAGACATTCATGTCAAGGGGTTACCTTTACCTTTAGTCCAAAAACACATCCATTTTGGAAAGGTATATGGAAATAGATATACATTTCTATGTAAGGAGGGAGGAACTTCCTTACAATCCAATATGAGTCACATCATAATCATTTTTCATTTGGATATCCAAGAACTCTGATGGTGTGCAGTGTGAAAATGCTATGGAAGTCTCTGCTTCAGGTTCATTAAGGAAGGAAAATGGATGCCCACCCTTTCATCAGATGATTAAAAATGGAGTTCCTAATGTGCATTAGATTTATGTAACTAGAGGTGTTATTTATTCAGGATTAATCTGGAATAAATGTGCATCCCCATAACTGCTCTGTTATCCTTGGAGGACAAAAGCATGCAGTCAGACACTTTTCTGCGACCAGCATTCATATTGTTTGGTTTAAAAAACATGCTCCAAATGATGAATGGGGGAGGTTTTGTATTTGCATAAAGAACTATAGATGACAGTAATGGAGAAAAGAGGGGAGAAGCAGTAGAGGAAGACCTAGGCATGAGGTGTTTGGCGTATAAAAACATTTAAAATGGTTGCTGGGGAGAAAAAAATAACTGGATGCACACCCACACTTAGGCTGTTTATATGTGTGTGTTGACTGACAGATACAAGGAAACTGATTCTGAACCAGGCAAATGCTGTATTCCTTCTCCCTGTCAATCAACAAAATGAACTTTCATCATGAGATTAATCAAGCTCCATCTGTCAGAATGGTTGGTCTGTACTGGTCAGTCTCCTTGTTTTACTTGCTATTCCGACAGGTTCTCTGAATCCCAGGGGTTATTAGCAACAAAACTCATAGTCACTGCTGAGACAGCTTCCCATTCAGTGCCTTTCATTATAGAGAAGTAGTTACTTCATTGCAAATAGAGTAGATTTAGGTTAGTGATGCTGCAGTAACATGATTGCTGATGCAGGTATTATTCTTCATATTGGGGACAATGATGCAGTTACTGCCAACTAATTAGAGAATGAGCTGCAGACCTATTTTTGACCATATGCAATTTTGCAGACCATATGCAATTTTATCCTCTAGGACAGGAGTGGGCAAAAACAGCAAGGGCAGGGGCTAGTTTGGTCACCTGTACATACACAAGGTATTGCATTTTTCAGTCACAAATTGAGCACAAATGTGATCCAAAGTATCAGGAAGTCACTTCCAGCTTTTATTTTCTGTAATTTTGTGGACAACTTTCAACTTTCTTTTAGATGAGGTTTGGTGTGTTATGGAATATTGCGGTGCTCTACTAAAACACATAAAGAAGATCCTGCCAGTCTGAAATCTGTCCACCTCTAATATGAAGTACTTTGGGCTGTAACCCTATGCTTACTCACCTAGAAACAAATCCCATTGAGGTCAGCTGGTTTCTAAGGTAGTAACATAGGATTGCAGAGAAGATTGCTATTTGGAGAAGCATATGCAATTTTATCTGGAGCAAGCAGTTAAAACATAGAACATCCAGGTTTCTGGAAATCAATAAAATGTGTATGTTTATCTTATTAGATTTTTAACCTGTAAATAATCATGGTATCTAGTTCAACTTGGAAACGGCATTTTGCTGTATTTTTTTTAAAGCAGCTATGGCTTCTTGAAGGCCTGGGGTGCGCCTACACTGTAGAAATAATGCAGTTTGACACTATGTCAAATGCTATAGCACCATCATATGGAATCCTGGTATTTGTAGTTTTGCAACATCTAGGGTTCTCTGCCAAAGCATGCTGGTGCCTCACAAACCTGCAAATCCCTGGATTATGTAGGATGGAACTATGGCAGTTAAAGTAGTGTCAGCTGCATTATTTCTACAGTTTAGAGATGTATCTCAGTGACATTTTTTGTGATACAGAATTAAGTATCCCTCTTTCAGACTTTCTGTGTCAGTTTGAACTTCAAACAAGCTATTGAAGCTATTGAAGCCAAAGCCCTAAACAGGGTCAGCAGCTTTTTAGTACTTTCACTGCCCCATTGACATGAGAGCTACCAGCCACCACGAAGGCTGAGATATGACTGGTCTTACTGATCACCTGTCCAGGTGCAATGTTTCTGAGGAGGACAGTATTCTAGTGCAGTGTTTAGATTTGATCTAGAAGTGCACCTTCTCATTTTAAAATACATTCGTCATTTCCATTAGTGCTAGTGATGTGATACCAACTTCTTCATATCAAACTTTACACACCTAATTTCTATTCCATCGTCCTTGCCAAATTTCTTTTTCTTGCTTCTTAAACTTTGGAAATGGGAAGTAAACAACGATATCTTGGTAGAGAAAAGAGAGGTGGATTTTGCTAGGATTAATCTGTGGTTTTGTAATTTTTCTACAAGTATGCAGTAATAGGGGTCAGGCAAGACTGCATTTCATCCCCTTGTCTGTTTAATTCATAGGTAGAACATATATGGCAAGCAGGATTGGAATTAGAGGAAAGAGATTGGAAAATTGGATGGGGGGGGACATCAACAATTTAAGATTTGCAGATGACACCATCATAGTATCAGAAAATAGCAAAATGACTACTGATGAAAGTTAAGGAAGAAAGTACATAAGCAGAGTTTCCGCTGAATAATATGAAAGCAGAATTGTTTTACAGGTTTTGTCATCTTAGAGCTGGGGTGGACAATTCTGTGCAGAGGTGGTGGTGGTCACCTTAGGACTTGGTTTGGGCTGTATTCCCTGCACACCACCATTATTTGGTGGCAAAATCCAGTCATTTCAAACAAACATTTTATTTGCTTTAAATTCACTGTAGTGGTTTGCTGCTGAAATTTGGTGGTGAACCACTGTAAGCTATTTAAAGAAAGCAGTTGTGGCAGTGTGATTTGCCACCAAAATTTCCCAGTGCAGTTTTTGGAGGTGTGTAAAGGATCCCCTAAAAAGCCATGGTAATAAAATACACTCCATGGTGATTTCCATCCCTGGTTGAAGGTTAGGATAGACAACATCTTGGGACTGAGGGGCTGCATTGAACACCCCTCCCCAGGGTCAATCTGCTATTCAGTCCTGCCAAATTCCTTGCTGGCCATCACATTTGCTACTGGTGTAATTCCTACAGAAATTCAACAGCAAGTACAGCATCACTCTGTATTTCAGGAAGATGCTGGCAGAGGGAGCAATAGGAGATGCAAAAAGGCAATTGCTCTGCAGTTCATGGTGTTTATAGATTTTGGTTTCTCTCTGTGTGTGTTTTAAATCAGAGTGGCTTCTTATTATTTGATTTGCATGGTAGGCTCAAACAATGCTATTCAAAGTCATGGTCCATGGACTGGTGTTAATCTGTGAGTTGTTGGCTGCTGGTCTGCAGTGAATTTCCAGAGTGAAAGAAACAGAGTGTAACCCATGGGCACAGATGTAATGCTGGTCCCTGGCTCATTGGATGAAAAAACTCTATCAGTCCCCCACATCAGATAACCTAAGAAGCAGTGGGCTAAAATATGAATGAGATCAGGGTGTTTGCTACTATTGAAACAGTATGCCAGTTTAGAAGTGGGTGATTTAGAAATGGGTCAATTCAGAAATGAGTAATTTCTAAATTGTAGATATATTCTCTTTACATTGTATTTAAAACTGAGGAGAAAAGCTTCAATTTTAAAATTGTTACTGTGAGGCCTAGCAGAACAAGTTATCAATTTTCTAGCTCAGTTAAGTTGAACATATAGTATTTTTTTTTAAGCAACACACAATCCTCAGAAACCAACAGAAGTCTGTTGCTTGGTCTTAACAACTAAATTTGACACTCAAATCAATATCTCCTTTGCCCTGTGTTTGCTGCATATTGTTCTGCTCTGACACATTTTCTGTTTTTGTTTAACTGTTCCAGCTAGCCAAGCCAGGGACCTTTTGTCAAAGATGCTAGTGATTGACCCAGCCAAACGGATATCAGTGGATGAAGCCTTACAGCATCCATACATTAATGTCTGGTATGACCCAGCAGAGGTGGAGGCGGTAAGTAAAACATTGGCGCTTATGCTAGAGCCATCATTTTGGTAACTCCATTTTGCTATTGTTTCAGATTGCTTTGCATGGCAGCAGTAGCCATTTTAAGGAGAAGCAGGACTTCCTGAGCTGGTGGATAATTTGCAACCATTGCCATATACTTTCTGTGCATTCTAAACTGTCCACCCATTACCTTTAGCAGATATGGATGACCAGTTAGGACAAGCAGCTTAGTCTGTGGGCTTGGTAGAGCAAAAAAAGTCAGGCATAATATCTAATCTGTCTATGCAGCTGCCTGCTCTCCAAGTAGATTAAGCCACATCAATTATGCTGCTAAGACTGGGGGCCAAGGGGGCTTGAAATCCATAGTATGCGTTACAATCCCATACTTTTTTTTATAGTTAGATGGATGAGATTTTCTCATTCCTATTCTCTCCAGCAACTGTCAGTATGCCATGTGAAGTCTTCAAGGTTCAAAATAGCACTGGGAAATGGCATTTCCCCAATGGCTACCACATGCCATAGCCTGAAGGGAAAATGAGATTACCCAGTGGTCACCTAAAGGGCTGACAGGCTATGTAGAAGCATGCCAGGAATTGGGGAAGGAGAAAGAGCAAAGGTCTCTCTTCCTTCTCCCTTTCTTCTGCTGGTCTAGCTTATTACCAATGCTATTACTGACTTTCTTTCCTTGTCTATCTAGGACTGCTGTCTGTAGCTTTACTGTAACTCTCTGCTTGTTACAGCTTGTTCCCACTGTAACAACACTATATGATATGGGCCAAGACTATTTAAAATAACATATCTTCCTGTATGAGCCAGTCCAAGTTTTAAGATCTTTGGGGGAGGGATTTTTGTCACAAGGGTATTTGATCAAAGCATAGGAGACAGCCTTCTCCGTGACTGCTTCTAGACTATGGAATTCCCTCCCACAGGAGGGTTACTTTCTTTTCTCTGGCAAGCAAAGCAGCCATAGGAGCCAAATGCCTTGTTTTCTTTTCTCTGGCAAGCAAAGATGTGTATGTGTGTGTGTGGCAAGCTATATATATATATATATATATATATAGAGAGAGAGAGAGAGAGAGAGAGAGAGAGAGAGAGGTCAGCATGACATAGTGGTTTGAGCATTGGACTACGACTCTGGAAATCAGGGTTTGATTCCCCACTCGGTCATGTAAATCCACAAGGTGACCTTGGTCAAGTCACACACACTCAGCCCCAGAAACCCTGTGAAAAGTTCACCTTAGGGTTGTCACAAGTCTAAAGCACCTTGAAGGCACACAACAAGAACATTTTGATAGGCCTTTGATTTTCAGTTGATATTGCAGAAGGGTTTTTCAGTGAGATGTGCTGGACTTTGATCTATATGTTTTAAACATACTTTTAAAAGGTACGCTTACAATTATTTTTAATGGTATTATTTATGTCATTTTTTAAAACAACAACAACAACAACACCTGCATTGTGCAATGACTTAGTTAAAATATGTTTTTATTTTGTACTGTAAGTTGCCTTGGGTCTCACATTGGGAAAAAGGTGGGATATGAAACAAACAAACAAACAAACAAACTGGTAAGTGAAGTGAGAGGACAGGTGAGATACAGCGGACTGAAGAAGACAGCAGTTGGGCAGTGATGGCCGGCAACTCTAGACTTTGGGGTTTAGTCTGAAATTATAGGAACTAGCCAGAGTGCTGAAACACCTCATAGGTTCAGCATCTTGGGTACCTCTTTTACAGTTTAAACCTAAACCTGAAGTTGGTTCACTGCCCCACTAACATGGGAACCACCAGCTTCCATGGGTAGATAAATGGATGTGAGGGGGGAAGATGGTTGGGGGCTCAAGTAGCAGAGTAAGGGATATGCAGGTAGGGTGTATCAAAACTCCCCGAGAGGCAAAATTTGACTTCCCAAATTTGCCTCTTCATTTTGTACCTGGTGAACTAGAAATGCATGGCTGTGTGTGTGTAGGGGAGGGCTGTATAGGAGACCAGATTGTCATGCTAGTGGCTTCCAACTTTCTTCCAATCATCTTTCACTTTCTCTGGGAAGTGAAGTAGCCTGGAAATAGGCACACTAAGAATTAGGATCTTGGTAACCTGAGTTGCACCACAGTTGCCATGC
This sequence comes from Phrynosoma platyrhinos, assembly GCA_020142125.1. Classification (NCBI taxonomy): domain Eukaryota; kingdom Metazoa; phylum Chordata; class Lepidosauria; order Squamata; family Phrynosomatidae; genus Phrynosoma; species Phrynosoma platyrhinos. The sequence goes on along the minus strand of CM034708.1, from coordinate 15,311,275 downwards.
CACAATATCACTTCAGTGTCATTTAAGGCCCCACTACTCTGTGCTTCTTTGCTGTATTTCAGAGTTCTCTTTCACCCCCCCCCCAAATTTGATGTGCTCCAGATATTATAAAATACCACTCCCATTCAGAGATGCTGAGAAATAAGTAGAACTCTCTACATGATCATACCAAAGAAGATGTGTGTGTGTAGTTGCATGTGTGCAGTCTGTGAATATGTGATTGTGCGGGGGGTGTTAGTGGTGCAGTACATGAGACTTGTTTTGTTTTGAAGTTGACTTGAGATATGCTTGCTGAAAGGGTTGGCCCTTGTTGGCTTAACACTCCTAAAACTGAACTATTGAAACATACATTTGTCATCATGAAAATGCTTTAGGTCTTTTACAATAATCAGAAATATGAAGAATTTCTTGCTACCCTTTCAAGACAGCTGGAAAACAGATGCAGTCTCTTTGTTCCATCTCACTTGCATTTGCTTTTTCCTTCTTCTTTGTTTGTTTAATCAGAGTCCTAGCATTAGCAGTACAAATATTTGTACTGGGCCCCAGCCAGGATGAGACAGTGGCTTGGATTGCTAGATAGTAGATCCATCAATGGCTGTTTGGCAAAGTGTTAGATGAAATCTCCATGTTCAGAGGCAGTATACTTCTGATCTCAAGAGGCTCAGGACATGCAATGGGTTGGTTTTGCCGTTATCTATAAATTACATTAAAAAATAATTTTCTCCAGTGGGCTCTTATATAGCTCTCTTCTTCTCCACTTTATCTGCAAAATAACCTTGTGAAGTAAGTCAAGCTAAGGAAGAATGTGACTGGTGCTTGAATAGGAACCTCTCAAGTACCCATCCTGTTTTCTAACTATTATACCATATTGCCTTTCATATATAGAGTTGCCAAATTCAAAATGGGAGAGGACTCCTGTGCCTTTTAATAGTTGAGCAGAAGAGTTACTGTTCTTCAGGTACTGTTTGCCACACAACTGGGCAATAAGCAACACTTGCTGAAATTCCCTCTTCTGCACAACCATTAAGGCGCAGGAGCCTCTCCAGGTTTTACCCTGGCAACTCGACTTGTATAAGCTTCCTATTTGCTTTGTATCTGGATTCTTTTATGCTCATATGATTTATATTTTTAGATGTAGTGAGGTGTACACATTGAAACATTACAAGAAAAGGTTAAGGAACTATCTCTGTTGAACGTTTCCTGTGTTGAGGAGGTGGAGGAGACTTTCCAGGCAAGATCAGTCATTGTGTGTGTGTGTGTGTGTGTGTGTGTGTGTGTGTGTGTGTGTGCATCAAGAATAACACAGCCAGTCTTCCATAGAAGAGGGCCATCAGCATCATTAACCCTCTGCTTGCCCTCTGGGGGAAAAGGCCAGGTATTTGTATGCCATTACAGGAGGTGTAATCAGTGCTCGGAAGCCCCCTAAGATGCCATGGAGGGCATCTCATAATCCTTCCCAATGTCATTGCCGCTGTGAGGGTAAATTCATTAGTGTTTTACGAGGCACTTGGTTACCATGGTGATGAGGTGCCATATGGAGAGACGGGTCACAGTCTACAGGCTGACTTTGACTATGAGATCTGAGGATTATGGTGCCCCATATGGCTAGTGCCTGGTCACAGACCTGACTCCTGCACATGAGGCTAATAGGCAATTATTAAGAGTGACACAATTAGTCTTCCTCTTTAAAAAAGGAAATCATCTCAAATTAATTCTGTTTCAGTGAAAAATATGAATTCACCTTTAGACATCTGTCTTGGAACTGTTTTGTAACTGGAACTGGTCCTCTCCTTTTATTTACCGTCAGCTGAAGTTCAATCCCACTTCTTCCTTGGAGGTTCACACATGAGACTCCAAGCATCTAATTTTACACCAATCTCTCAGCTTCTTTTGTCCTTAGAACTCCTACATCTATACTCCTCAGAGACTTTCTTTATGATTCAGTGTTGTAAGTAGACTCTGTCTTTGTTTTATTTTATGAGTTTCAAGACCAACCTTCATCCTAATTGATCCAGAGAGGCATTCCATAATAAAAATACAAGATGGTTAAAACAACATCTCAGCCTCCATCATGTAATATAAAATCAAGCTGCACTTGGGAAAGTGCTTTTGGACTACAACCTCCCTAATCCCACTAGGCATCTGAGGATTATGGGAATTTTGATCAAAAAATTAACATTTCCCCCAAGCTCTGGCATCAAACAGCAACAAAAGCATAAAACTGCAGATAGAGATTATGCAAACCTGTTTGCAATTCCTGAAGAATTTAGAATGTCCTTTCAATGTAAATATTGTAATGCTGGAGGATGTTCCAAGGTCACAGTACTATTATAGAAGAATTGTAACACTGGCTTCGCCAACTAATAGTACTCAGTAAAAGGCCTCATCTGAAGAGTTTGATACACAGGCAGGTTGACCTGGGAAGGTATCTGGGTCTTAAGCCACTTAGAGTTTTAAAAGAACAGCGGTACCTTGAACTGAGCTTGGAAACAAATAGGCAGAAATGTAATTCTTTAAAAATTGGTGTAATATGGCTCCACCTAGCTGAACCAATTCAAAGTTAGCAGGCCAATTCTGAACTAACTAAAGCTTCAGAGTTTTCTTTAAGGGCATCTCCTTTAGGATTATGCATGGCTGGTGACCTACAAATAAATCAGTTTGCGATCCAAATCGATGGATCAGTTCAACAACAGAGTGTGGTTCACACTACACTTGCCCCAATCACATTTTCTTGTTGAAAAATAAGCCACTTGTCATTCACATTGACTAATGAATCAATTCAAAACCGCTTCAGCAGTTTGGCTCAAGAGTGAACCAGGGTCATTTAAACCTTTTCAAACTGGTTAGTGAACCGGTTTATAATATAATGGGAATGAGGGCAAGATTTGAAGGATTGCCCTGCTCCATATTCCTTCCATAGAAGAAAAAGACTTCTTTTGCTTGCTTAATACTGACTGCCCAGGAATATTTAGCTATTCATGTTGTCTCCTAGTTTAAAAGTGAGTATTTAATACACTTCCCTGAAACATATTATTGGGCCACCTGTTGGTAATGAAGTCACCCAGAAGCTTCTGAGTGAAGCATCGAGCAAATTAAACTGAACTTATCATTGTTAGATGATCTCTTGATCATTTCCTTGTTTGTTCCCTAAGGCATCTTCCTGCATGTAACCCAATAAGTTTGAAACTATGTTTGAACCAATGTACCCCTCTTTTAGCAACCAACCTGCAAAAGCCAGGATTGCAAACAGGGTGGTATTGATGAAAATACTGTTGGAAGAGAGGCAATTCCAGGGACTAGGAACAACATATATACCCATTTCTAGGCAGATAGCCAGAAAATATGCTTCTTCCTTGTTTGTTTTTGT
>CM034708.1:15290345-15307808 GCA_020142125.1 Phrynosoma platyrhinos | reverse complement strand
AGCCCTTCAGTTCACATTGCTTAGTTTCTAGCAGTTTGGCATCTCTCATTAGTTTACAGACATCATCATCATCATCATCATCATCATCATCATCAATATTCCAATTCCCCCCTCCCAAAGAAATGGGATACAAAGAAGGAAGGAAGGTATAGCCATAATTGTACAAATGGTCCAGAAAATCTTGATGAGAGACCTAAAACCAGGAGTGGGCAAAAAGAGACCACAGATTGCCTGAAACCTCGAGCCTCTTTTTGCAACCTGAGTGCTGCCCAGATTTGCACATTTTCCCCCTCCCCAAAAAATCATTGATTGCACTATTTGTTGTTTTTTGCTAATTGCTGTCAGTTTGGTCTATAAATGAGAGGCCTCAAAGAGCTCCTGTTTTTAACAGTGTTGCTCAGGTTTTGCAAACTTAGAGCTGTGGCTTCTGTGGTTGAGTCAACCCACCTGTAATGTGTCCTTTCTTTTTTCCTATTGCCTCCCACTTTACCAAGCATTATCATTTTTTTCTGGTGAGTCATTATGTCTCTTCATATGTCTGTGATAACCTCAATTTAGTCATTTTGGCTATTGGAAAAGAATTCAGACTTGATTTGATTTAGGTCCCATTAATTGGTCATTTTTGCAGTCCACAGCATCTATAAAGCTCTCTTCCAGAACTACATTTCAAATGAGTTGATTCTCTTCCTATCAACATTTGTCACTGTCTGTCTTTCACAGTGATGCATAGAAATAAGGATGCTATGCAATAGTTGATCCTGACTCTGGTATTTAATGATATACTTTGTTCAGGGAGGCATTCCCTGGTATTGTCTGATATTCATTTACTTGTCTTCTCACTTGGTTTACAGTGGATGTTGTTAGTAATTGTTGTAATTGTCTTTGTTTAAATTGACTTATCATTCTGTTCATTGTTTTAACTTGGATTGTACGCCTCTGGAAGGTTTTATTTGTTTTATTCTTGATTGTCTTTTGTACAGTGCTGAGTACACTGACAGCGCTCTAGAAATAAACTTTAATAATAATAATAATAATAATAATTGAGGATCTTATCTAGTTCCTTCATTATAACCAATGAGAAAACACGACAAATATTGTATAGTTAATGGGATAATTTATATCCTATTCAATTTACATATACATAGCTAATTTTTATGTAGGTTTACCTTAAAAAACTTTTAAAAACTTTTTTAAAACAGGCGACAGACTCTCCTTTGTTGTAGGTTTTATAAACCAGTGTTGAATGGACACTTCTCAGGAATGCTTTATTTATAGATTCATGCTCTGATATGTCATTGGACAAGATGACTCCTAGGGCCCCTGTTTCATGTAATTCTAGGGTGTATCTACACTGTAGAAATAATGCAGTTAAGTGTTGTAGCTCCCTACTATGGAATCCCAGGATTTGTAGTTTTAACAAGGGCTTCTCTGCCTCACAAAACAACAAATCCCAGGATTCTGTAGGATGGAGCTGTGGAAGTAAAGAGGTGTCAAACTGCATTGTTTTTACAGTGTAGATGCATCCCCAGTTATCAGCTAGCCAGGGGTAGGCAACCTTTCCCCCTTTAAGGGCCGAGGGACTTCAGCTCCCGGAAGCCTCAGCCATGTTGGCCAATAGTCCCATGTTGGTCAATAGCTCCTGGGATTCTGGGAGCTGAAGTCCCTTGGCCCTTAAAGGGGAAAGGTTGCCTACCCCTGAGCTAGACTCATGCAGGTGTTATATAACAAAAACCAAGGAGCTTTCCTTAAACAAGTCTGTAATCAACTCCTAAAAGTCTCTTTCCTTTCTACTGATGTATGCTAAGTTACTTCCTGCCAGCTGAGTTCCCTTACCTTGTGTTTTCCCTTTGTGTCACTAGGTTTCTATTCCTGTCTGCTGTCTGAAACTTTCTACTTAGTTCCACATATATTCCACATATATACAGTCCCTTCCAACTCTATGAGCCTTTGAGCAGAACCTGTAATTCCCAGCCCTGCAGCAATTGCTGAGTCCTATCTGGAGTGTCTCTGCAACAAACTAATTTGAATTGTATTCAGTCACCTGCATTCCAGACAGCTTCCCTCCAGTCGACCATTAAGCTGAACTGAGAAAGTCCTCTGAGTCCACATACTACCAGCTAGTTTATGAAGTCATTCACAGTTGTTTTTCCTCCAGGCAAACCATCCCCAGGGATGCAATTATTTGGCGTAACATGCAGCATAAACCAGTGGCAAACAGGTGTTGTTTATAGCAATAGCCACTCTGATTATGGAAATTGCTGCAAGCCTGCAGCAGAAAACATTGTATTATAATTGTGTGGGTTAGAATAAATGTTTAGACATGCTCTATCATTGTCATAGATTCTTCATGCATTATTGACACCCCAAGCTCTCCTGTCCCCCAGGTTGACCTGTGGGCTGATCCTAGGCCATTCTTTCGAGAAAGGCCAATTCTTTCTTGTCCATAATTAGAAAAGAAATAGAAACGGATTTGCCAATACTGTACTGTCTAATACAAATCCATAGTGTGGCCACATCTGGAATATTGTGCATGGTTCTGATCAGCACACCTGAAAAGGAATACCAGAGGCCATTCACACTACACAATTACAATGCTATTATTCCACTTTATTTGCCATGGTTCCATCCTATGGAATCCTGGGAACGGTAGTTTGGTGACACACAAGAGCTGTCTGCCTGAGAATTGCCAATTTCAAAATTCCATAGGATAGAACTAAGGCAATTAAACTGGAATAATAGTTAATGTAGTGTGACCACCACACTTTGTAGACCTGGAAAAGGGAGACAAAATGGCAACCAAAGTGATCAAGCAAAGGAAGCAAGGGAGGATCATAAGATTTGGAGCTGCTTAAGTTTAAAAAAAGAAAACTTAAGAAAGCATCAGTAAAAGAGGAAGACCACATTACAAATAGAATGACTTGCTCAAGGAAGCCATGGCTCTGTTAATTTGAATGACCTGATCAGAATTGTGGATGATGGGGTCTCCTGGAGTTCTTCCTTTTACAAGGTTGCCACATGTTGAAGCAGACCTCATGGCAAACAACAATAGCAACAATTCTCTAGCTTGATTCACGGAATTATTCCCATTTTATACTCTGGGAAATGGGGGGCAACATACATGGCAGTGTCTTGGAGGAAGGGATGCTAAACCCAGATCCCTAAATCCAGCATTCTACTCTCACCTGGGAGGGAAGACGGGGTACCTTATGAGAATTCTTGATCCAGTTTTCATTTTATTTTTCCATAACAAAGTGGTGCTGTTAATTGTTCTTAGCATTCTTAGTCCTGCCTTTCTGGTTTTATCCTTAAGGATAGGAAATCACTCAGTCACTTGGTTCCCAGATCACATCCGTTTTGTGTGTTGTGTTCTGTTGTAAGTTTGTTCTGACCAATTTCTCTATCAGTCTGCAATTAAAGAACACGCACCAAAATTGTTTTTATATGCAATTTCTTCTACCATATGCATTTAGTACACAGTTTTCCCCAATATAAGCAAGTTTGTGTGTAGTTTTCCCTAATATATACATTTTATACATTTTAATCCAGTTTTCAAGCAGAGAAGTACATTGCAAAATTCAGAGAAGAGTGAAGTCCCAATGATAATTCTGTTGTGATTGGGAAGTCTGAATGAGACTGTGTGGCTTAAAGAGGCAGAAGAAATCATATTTTCACTCATCCCTACTTAGTGCATGTCATCTTAATGTAGTATGTTTTTTTGGCCCTGCTCCATTGCCGTCCACAGCAAAATGTAGCAGAAGAACCGTGACTTTTCAAGGAGCAAAGTGGTTTCAAAGGCTTCTTCTGATTAACTTCTGTGGCCATTAAAAATATAGGCAATGGAGGCCAGGAACACCCCCCCTTATCTACAACTACCTCAGCCCTCTAAATTTTAGTCCAGATCTTAAAGGAGATGTCCAAGGGGCTGAGACCTATCCCCTGGATAGGTTCAAAATATTTAAACCTGGAAGCCACCAGTAGCCACAGGGCATAGCATTATTGGAGTGAGTGTAGTGGCGATGTCATCATCAGCCTTGTTTAAGAGCATCCACACCTTGTAATATACTGATGCCAAATCGTACAAAGACCAGTGTGGGGTAGTAGTTTGAGTGTTTGGCCAGCTTGACCATGCAACCCACTAGGTGACCTTAGGCAAGTCACTTGCTCTCAGCCTCAGGGGAAGGCAATGACAAACCTCCTCTGAACAAATCTTTCTGAGAAAACCCCATCACAGATTTGCCTGAGGGTTTCCATAAGTCAAAACCAACATGGACACAACAACAATACCTTGATGAACAAAGCTGATGTGTTTGTGGGCATAACTTCTTTAACAGAAAATTTGGTACCAAACACAGAAATAACAAGGAAAGAATAGGGATAGGTTCCTAAATTACAAAATGAAGAGCAGTTCATCATGTTTCAGCAAACCGTTTCTTCAAAACTATCAATATGCATATGTGAAATAAATCAATCATGTCAGGTAAGTCCTGCATAAAGAATAAACAATAACATGGTGAACCTTCTAGAGATCTCTTGAAGACTTCTTCCAAAATGCATCCCGGGATGACTTTGTTATTCACCAGTAATCACTTTTCTTGTGATTTCTGTTTTGATGTTCAAGCATGCAGATCTATGCTTTTTAAGATACTGGAGTATCTTTTTAAGATATTTTAAGATACTGGTAGCTTATCTGTTCTCCCCTTTTCTGGTGCTACTAAAAACTTCCAGCTAAACAGAGCATAGGGAGGGGAAGGGGGACTGAACAGCAAAAAAGACTTTGTAAAAAGGAGCTACTTTGTCAGAGATTTTGTTAAAGAAGCATGCCTCAACCTTATTCCTAAACCTTGAAACAATTCATAGAATGAACTGAACTAAAATCCTGACTGAGTCAAAATGTCTTGCTTAAATAAAGATTGCTATGCTATGACTGATCTAGTGATTTGAGTGTTTGACTAGGACACCAGGACACCAGGTTTCAAATCCCCATTTGGCCACAGGAACCCACTGGGTGAACCCACCATCTCATTCTCAGAGAAAAGCAATGGCAACCCCCCCAAAAAAACACACACACACATTGGAAGTAATTTGAAGACACATAACAACAAGTGCCATGGCCAGAAATATTCAGCTACAATGCAGTGCAATAGTAAAACCTACCAAAGTGGGATTTTTTTTTTTTTGTAAATATAATTATAAATAAGTCATGCAGCATTTCATGGAGGCGTTTATGCATGCTGTTTCATCTCCATTTTGTAGTTTACAAACAGAGCATCTGTTCATTCAGTTGCATGACTATATATCTCAATTGTGCAAAGAGCTGGCATTGTTCTTTTTGTGAAATCGGTGAATGACAGATGTGTGTTGAATCAAATTGTTACACACAACTATTTATTCAAACGATCTAGCCCACTTTTCTGTGTGTGCTTTTTCCATGAATAGCTCCAGCATCTGTTTTTATAGTGAGATGAATAGTTTATGCAAATCTATGAATAATCACCCAATGGATGGCTTCCTACTGGCTGGGCTAGTCATTTTAAGTCACCTGGTATTCCTTCTGTTCATGGATCGGAGACGTCTGGAGCCCACTGGAAGATTCTTGTGCCTGACTGAGCTGCTGGAGAAGGCTAAACAGCTGCATACAAGCACCTATTAATCTTATTCATAAACACTGTTTATATCTCATGTCTCCTCTAATAAGCATAAAAAAATGATGCCTTTCCTCCTGTTTATCCTCACAATTCTATGAGGTATGATTGACTGAGAGACAGAGATTAGACTGAGGTCATCCAGTCTTTCATGGCTTTCAATGGGGACCTGAACCTGGATTTCCCATGTTCCAGTACCATAACCTACAGGCAAGAAATAGTCCCTGAGCTCATAGTCTGGTTGGAGAACTTCAGACATTTTTATTTATTCACAAAATATCAGGCACCTCTGTCTCTCTTTCTTTTCCCTTTGCTTATAATTATTGTTCTCTGCATGGGCTGCCTCTAAAGATACATAAGATATACACTTCAACTTTTTGTTATTCCTATCCAGTTATCAGTTTCTACATAAACACTAAACTGGCAATCCCATAGCATCTACCCGTGAGATAGTTCCATGTAACTCAATGCTACTTACTTCTAAATGTTTTTGTTGTTGTAACGTGCTTTCACATCTACTCCAATTTATGGCAAAGGTATCATAAGGGTTTTCTTAGCAAAGTATGTTCAGAGAGCTTCTTGACAAGATTTATTTGTGTCTGCCTTTGAGCATAGCCTACAGCACCCGGTATTCCCTGGTGGTCTCCTTTTCAAGTACTAACTAGGCCTTACCCTGCTTAGATTCCTAGATCGGACAGAATCCAATACCTTCAGGAAATTTAGACAGGCTCCTTCTAAGTATGCATGTATAATATTCTGCTGTTGATCATTTCTTTATTTCCTAGTTTCCTATGCAATTTCTAATTTGATTTGTGTGCTTCCAAGGCTGCAAAAAGACAAAACTGACAATTAGAAGCATGTATAGCATTAATTCATCTCCTCCCAAATGCAACTGTACACACACACACACACACACACACACACACACACACACACACTGTAAGATCTAATAAACTTGGTTAGTGGGAATTGAAAGAAGAAAAAGGCAACAGTATCAGATTTGAACACAGGGACATCATAGTACACTGCTTAAGCACTACAGAGGGAAACTGGGAGCATTTTAAAGAATGCTCAGCATTTGTAGAAAATGCCAATGATTTTTCATCAAGAGCTTAACCAAGAGGTAATGACCTCAATGCATCTTCCTGGGATTTACGGTAGTGACCATGCAAGTGAGGAAGAGGTAGGCTAGATGGCATCCCAGCCAGGAATGCAGAAACCTAAGCCAGTTAAAATCTCATTTTTACAAGTCTATTAAAAGTTTTATGATCTTTTCAGAGGCAACAAAGGAGCAATAAAATTATGATGTCTCATTCAAATGGCAGGGAGTGTAAGAGACTGGGAAATTGCAGAAGGAAAGCAAAGTGCCTTTTCTCCTACAAACGCATAGACTACGGTGGTCTTTCTTTAAATGCCAAGCTGTGACCTGCTGCTAACTAGAGGGAAATGTATGTTATTACTCAGAGGATGACTATGCTGTCATTTACAATGCATGAAAGAACAGTATGGGGCCAAGGGGTTGCCCTGTAGAGCCTTTTGTCAGGAAATACAACCAAATGGCAGCCCGACAATTGTTTTGCTGTTTAGGAGTAGAGTAGCTTTTGGCTCCTACTGATGGGGTTTGGGTGTGTTGTGTATAGCGGCGTAGTAAAGCCAAGGCTCATAGGGTCTAAATTTTTGGGGTTTAGGAGATCCTGTGATACTTTCAGAAAGCCCCTCAACCTTTCTGTCCCTTCTCAGCTCAGTTCTAGTTCTCATGGCAAGTGGAGGAAAAAGTGGATTTTGTTATGAGGCTATCCCTGTTGCAGTCAAACATATTTGCAGGGTGACTTACCTAAGTGATCAATTGGGAGCCATTAGCTTTACATAAGGCCTGTTCCTGTTGGAGATGCAAACTGCTTGAGCTGTTTTGTTGATAAGGAACAGAACAACTACCTGCATTTGTGGACTCTCCAGGGGGTTGCAGCCACTGGGACTGTCGTGATGGGAGGCTTCACCACAATAACCACCTCTGTGCTTCTGCTTGTGTGTTGAGTGTGTTAGAAATCCTTCAGTGTTCTATGTTGTGACTTCTCAGATCTAGATGATTGTTGGCTAGGTTGGCCTTTGCTGGACAGGACGTACCTGTGAGAATTCATTACAGAAAGATCTTGTGCCATGTGCCATATACATTGCTGGATAGTGTAGTATTTCATTAGGTGATGTGCAGAATCACCCTTTTAATACCCCTTCCTGATGTTTAAAGAAAAACGGTAGCTCAGTACTGCCATCTGTTGCCATTTCTCTGCCATGCAGCAGCAGATACATGAAGTACATAATAATTTGGAAGAGGAGGTGCCATTTGGATATGGGGTTATTGTGTACACCAGAGGTGAAATTCTTGGGAAACCTGAACCAATCTGAACTGCTTTTTTGCATTGCCATTTTACTGTACTTGTATGCTGTTTAGTGGTGGGTGGGTCTCATGTCTGTGGGATGGTGAACCTACTCCAGGTTGTAGTCCCAACTTTAAATGTGTTAACTAGGGTGTTGAATCTATTTGGGAGATAGTGTTCATCTCCTTTAAAGTTTAGATTAAAACCCAGAGTGCATTCACCATTTCACTGGCCTGGGAACCATTAGCCGTCACTATTATATGACTTGTGTATCATCTGTGTTGTCTGTGCTATCTGGAAACAGGGATAGCAAATTATTGTTACCTTGAGGAGCAGCATTATCCAGAATATCTGCTACATCTCCTTAGCCTTATGCCTTCAGTACTTCGTAGGTGGCTAGAAAATGTGTTAAAAGGCTAAAAAGTGTATAAGAGTTTTATGAACACCTATGTGCATTTATGTGACTCTGTGGCAGGTTTATTTCTAGATTTAATTATTATTTTTTGTGCGATACTGAAGCAATCTCTGCAGATTTGCAGGTGAGGGGAGCTGGTCAAGCTGGAGGTCATCACTGTCTTGGGACTTTTTTGTTTCCTTGGCAACCATAACCATGGCTACCAGGATCTGTTTGGTGATGTAAGGAGTAACCAAGTTCATCAGCAGCCAAGCTCATGCTTATATGTAATGATTTTATGAATTTCCTGCACATTTTTCATTCTCCATTCACTTGAATCTGTCGGCTCCAATCTGGGTTAGAATGAGTGTGTATGTGGGTGTGCTTGTGTGTGCAGCTATAATATGAAATGACAGAAGTGCAATTTCTAGGCATAATTGGCTCTTTCAGTTTAGCTCTTGAGCAAAGAGCTTAATTTTTCATCATGGATGGACACATGTCAGCACATAGTGGCACTTAGATTCTGGGGACAGAAAGTCATATTTTTTTGATGAAAATAGAAAGCAGTTTACTTCACATACTATAAAAATAAAACACAAGCTTCATTTCTAAACTTGATAGGTAACTTTAAAATTAACAAGACTTTGGCTTCCAAAAACAATTTAGTACCTTGCACCATTAAAAAAACCCAGTTCCTTTAAGCATGCATAGAATATAAAATACTTTGCACATGTCTGAATGCACCATCTGTTTAACGGTGCCAGCTGCTTGAATTGATTCTGGTAACTAAAATCCTGTTATTTCCCCCCACTGGTGCCATCTTATGGGTGGCCTTTGGAGTGGTGGTGGTTGAAACTTTTCTTTTGCTTTCATTCCAGTATGATCACACAGTGATCACAGTGTCCCAGCCGATGTGACTAGAAGTATAGTTTGGCCAAGCTCACCACTTTTCCAGGCACCACCCACCTCTCCAACCCTAGATGGGCTGCCTAATGAAGCCGACAACTGCATCAGACTTTGTCTAAATTCACAGTCCCATCCCCTTTGGGTTTTCCTTCTCATCTGCCTCCCTGCTCCTTCTCCATCCCTCCTCCTGCCCCTCAGCATCCACTCTCTGCTTTCACCTCATTAGCAAATGCAAGCTCTAGATTTGGCAGAGCGGCTGAGTGAGAAAGGCTGTCAGGCTCACTAATCTGGATGACCCAGGTTCATCATCTCCCTGTTGCCATGAGATAGATTTATGCGCTCTGGTTCTTAGGCTGAGCAAAAGAGGTTTGCAGCACCAGGACTTGCAAAAGAGAGAATGCTCTCTGGCTGGAATTATAAAGACTTGACCAGGTTTTAGCACAAGGTGAACATCTGTGCCAGGCAAGGTAGCTTATAGGAAGAGATGGAGAAAAGTTAATAAAGCTGTAACTTTGGTAACAGTTGCTGCTGCTGCTGTTGTTATGTGCCTTCAAATTGTTCCCAACTTATATGGACTCTAAGACCTATCATGGAGTTTTGTTCATGGGGGGTGGGTTGCCATTGCCAGCCTCTAAGACTGTGAGAGTGTAATTTGCCCAAGTTTCCCCACTGGGATTACATGGTTGAGCCAGGATTCAAACCCTGGTCTCGAATCATAGTCCAACACTCAAACCACTACACCACACTGACTTTCAGGTAGCAATAGAATGGAAGCAAAATAGGACACAGGCTTTTCTAACCCATTGCCTGTCCAGTTATTTTAGTGTACATTTCCCATGAGCCCGTTTATGTGGCTAGTGGAGAAGGATCATGGGAACTGAACTCCAAAATATCTGGAGGGCATTAGGTGGGGGAAGGCAGTCTCACAAGTTACAGAAGGAGTGGGCAAAATGTGGCCTGTGGCAACTTTTTTTGCTGCCCTGGAACCTGCCCATAATCTCTCCCTATATGGGAACTATTTTGTATAAAAATTGGCTTTTCTGGTCCTGGAATCCCAAACAAACTGGTTCAGTGTAAGAGATCTTTATATGAGCCCCTCTCAGATGTTTTGATCTCCACCTCTACCATACCTCATCCCTAGCTTCAACCACTTGTGAGCAGACAGATGAGACTATATCTTCCTGATACATATGAGGAAGCAGTGGTGTTTACATTAGTTAAAAAGTAGGGCAGGACATCTTGCTTTTGTTCAAATATGCCCTAAGAAATCCCATTGGAACAAAATGAGCAATATCTCCCTCGATCAGCTCAGAAGGACAATACAATGTAGATGCTAAAGATCCAGTATGGATCTAGGAGGATCATCTCAATCCTGTCCCCTGCCAGCCCACTCAGACTGTTCCTACATCAGGGTTTTATTGTAGAATAGCTATAATTTTTTTACCCAGTGTTTACCAGGATGCTAACCAAGGACATTATTCAATCTCTGCTTCCCTGCATGTTGCCTGTGTGGCTTCTCCCCCTCCCCTAAAGTCCCTAGAAGAAAACATAAAACAGCTGGAGACTTCAAAGAGGCAATGTGTAAGTTTACACTCACAGTTACATGATGACTGTGCATTAGTGAACTGCAACACTGCACAAATGAGTGTGCAAACAAATGTGAGATGGGTGGCTGTGGTGTGCAATGTACATCTGCATGTGCAATGCATAATGTGAATCGGCATGTAAAAGGCACAATGGCACCACATGTGTAATTCTGCTTCCACAACCTTCAGTACAGGCTTCTGCATGCCTAAATCACCAACAGGATACCAAATTTGGAGGGGGGAAAATGGAACAACAGCACAGTCGCTTTGCCTGTTGTGAAACAGTAGGTCTTCTTGGACAGAGCACTCCTTGAAGCAAAGGTTATGTGTTGAATATATCGTTCCTTTCTGTATTCACATTTCACATTGTTCCTGTTGCATGGCCTTTTCACCCTCTCCTCCTCCCCAGGATTTACCATCTGCATGGAAGAGCAGTGGTTAGAAAGCATCAAGAGAATAATAATTAGCCTTTCCCTGCCAATTTCCAATGTTTCCTGGCCCAATACACTAGAAAACCTTTTAATTATTTTTTTCTTTTTTAAAACAACAAAAGAATAGGTTACTTTGAAATTCAGTTTTGTCAAGTGGGAATGTGGAGAATTCTAAAAAGAAAAACACCCCCCCCAAAAAAACACCTCATTCTCAACAGAACCTAAACAATCTGATGAGAAAATGTTGCCACCACCCCTCACTTTGTCAAACAACACACACACACACACAGAGCTAGCACAGAAGGATTTATGAAAAGGATTCAAGCAACTCATCTGATGCTTTTGATTCATAGAAGTCCAGGCGGTAAGACAGAAGCTTTCACAATGTTTCAGAATTTGCCCAATTTGTCCAAATCTGTTTTTGCAAACAAGAAAAATATCTTGACAGAAAGAATTTTGCTGTTACATAGGTAAGGAGAAAGCCTTAATGGTTTCTTGCTTTTGCACATAAGAACACGTCATGGAACATGCTACATTATTGCTGTGAAACAGGGCAGATGGACAACATAGTTCAAAGCATTTGGATATGGCAAGTGAATCATGACTTGTCTCTTTGGTAGGGATGTAATTCTTTGCTAATTTCATCCTTGAAGGAAGTCATATATCAGTTTAGCAATTTTCTGCCTGATGTGACAAAGTCTTCAAAATTTGTGTTATTTTTGTAGACTTTCTCACAGAGGAAGGAAAGCCACATGATTTTCAAAGACCATTCACAATCTAAGACTTATTCTGTGCAAATTTCACACATAGTATTTTGCAAAAACAACAACAACAACAAAAAGCCAGCATTTTCTGCACAGAAAAAAAAATCTGTGCAGAGATAATGGTCAGATACTTAGTTAAGTATACCTTTACTAACTAAGTAGCCTCTCCTGACCTTACCCCCAAACCTGATGGAAATGTCATTCACCCATATTTCATTTGCCAGTGGAATGGATCTTCTTCTCTCCTTGCAGATGATGCCCAGTATAGTAGGTTTAGGTGGGAGTAATGATAGTGGCAATAGTGTCACAATCATGACTAAGCAGAAATTCTAAATATGAAAAAAATATCTAGATTTACTCATCTGTAGCTGTTTCATATTCATAATTGCTATTAGTCACAATTTTGACACTATTGCCATGATTATAGCTCTTTCCTGTACCTATTATATTGGGCATCAGCTGCACGGGGAGACAGAGATCCATTCTGCTGGCAATTGGGGTGCAGGTAAATGCCATTTCCATCCAGTTTGGGAGGTTGAGCTAGGAGAGGTCACTTAATTCAGTTATACTTAACTAAGTAGCTGGTAAGAATCCCAACCATATTTTCTTCTGTACAGAAAATGCTATTCTCTGCACCAAGAATATGCAAATCGTGCAAACTCTGAAGATTCGTATATCTCCAGGATTCTTGTCAAAGTGTCCTGACATTCAAGAAACACATTTTTAAAACATTTTAAAATATTTTCCAAATATTCTTTCCACCTCTATCTTTGGGCCTCCCCTCCCCTCCCCTCCCCTCCCCTGTTTTGACCTAAAGTAAGAGACACTCTCCATTTGTTGGTGTGCTAAATCATTTTCTTTCCTTCCTTCCTCCCCCCGCCCTTTGGTATGCTCTATTCTACTTTTCTCCTTACTACATATGCAAGTGCATCAAGAAGGAGAAGCTGTGGAGAACAGGGACATGCCTTATGCTGGAAGTGACAGAGGTGCAACTCACTTATGCTCAAGATGCATGCATTAGCATTGGAAAGGGTGACAAGAGAGATAAACCTTAAATTTGCTAAACTGTCTTTTGTTTGTGAAGTTGTAGGCTTTCATGGCCAGCATCCATAGTTTTTGTGGGTTTTTCAGGATGTGTGGCCATGTTCTAGAGTTTCTTTCTGATGTTTCGCCAGCATCTGTGGCTTCTCTGAAGATGCCAGCCACAGATGCTGGTGAAACATCAGAAAGAAACTCTTCTAGAACATGGCCACACAGCCTGAAAAACCCACAAAAGACTATGTCCTTTGTTTGCTTTACCTATGGTGACCGTCCTTCTGATTTAGGATTATATAGGGAATTTCAGTACCTTGGATAGTTCCTTTCACATTCAGACTGTCCTACTCACCTGAAATCACCACTTGGTCCCAGTCCATTTGCTTGGCTTGGAGATTAATGGTATTGGCTTCCTTCCATCTCTGTATTTGCATTTTCAGTCTAGCAAGAGAAAAGAAAACAGCCTGATAATAGTGTTCTGGGGGAAACTGTAGCTGCCTTAAAAAAAAATGTCATTATCTCTATGTCTGCTTGGATGTTTCCTCTCCAAAATCAACCTTTGGACTTGAAAAGAAATAGCTGTTTACCAGAGCTTGGTAATATTATTGGGCTTTTTGATGAAAACTCTCAGAATCCTCATCTAGCATGGCTAGAGTCTTGGAACTATTAAGTCCAAAAAAAAGTAACTTTGCCAAACACCAATATTAAAACTTTTTTTCTCATGTGGGTAGGATGTGTGCACCTTTTGCCACTCCAAGTGAACCTGACTTCTATAGAATTTTTCTTCATTTCGCGATGTGAAACCCTTTCCCTTTGTACAAGCTATTTTAAAATGTCTCTGGCAGACATTTTAAAAGCTGTCTTTGGCCTTTTTGCATCTTTTCTTTTCTCTGTTGTGTCCTGCTGCCACAAAGTATTTCCAGTTGCCTTGACAAGAAGCTGTTTCTTCACACTGACTGAAAACCAATTGGTTAATACCTCGAAAGCAGGTGGCAATGGAATTACCAGCAGGACCATCCATTTGAAACCCCTTTCATTCTACTATTTTCTTTGTTCCATTACTGCTCCTTAAAATACACAGAGCTCCCTGGTGGCACCTAATGTCTGCCACATCAAGGTTTTTTTTAGTTTGGCATCAGAATAGAGCCACCCAGAGTGGTAGATCAATTCTGACATTTGAGAGTGAATGCAAGAGTCTTTCTCTCCCTTCTCTGTCTGCCTATTCATGTATCTCAGTTTTCCTCACCTAGCACCATCCCCATACATGCTGTTTGGTCACACTGTTTGGCACTGATGGGAATTGTAGTCTGATAAATATGGGGGCCACTGAATTGAAGAAGGCTGATCTATCCATTCATTGGCTTATGAAAACAGTCTCCTCCCCACCTGAAGTCCTTCAGATGGAATGTGAACTCTTATCAATAATATTCAGAGTGCCAGATGACCAAAAAAAAATTACTCTGTTCCAGTGAGCAAGCTAAACATTGCTTTGTAGTCTGAATGTGTGAATATGGCATATGGTTTTCTGAATGCTTCAACAGATGTTAGTGTTGTGACACAGGAAGCCCTGGTTTTTCAAAGGCTACTGAGGATTTAAGTGCCATGAGCTGGATAACTGTGCACTATTGATAAGACATGCAGATCCACTGAAAAGCTTGAAGGATTGTTGAATCCAGCCCAGGAAAAAGGGGTCAGTTAAGATTAACACAACAGAGAGAGGAGAACTGAAGATGTGGATATAAGTTATGAATATTTAATTTAACCAAAATCCATTTCAGCCTATATTTTGAGAAGAAACTTT
Source organism: Phrynosoma platyrhinos (assembly GCA_020142125.1). NCBI lineage: Eukaryota > Metazoa > Chordata > Lepidosauria > Squamata > Phrynosomatidae > Phrynosoma > Phrynosoma platyrhinos. Next base: position 15,292,874 of record CM034708.1, on the reverse strand, counting down.
CTTCATCCATATCGTATTTAATGTTTACAAACCATAAATGTGGCATCAAGTTAATGAAAGGTTTATGAGCCTGCCTTTAATGACTTCATTCCCTTACAGCTATCTCATGTTGCAGAGCAGGATAGGATGCTTTGCCAGAAATCGCTCACTTTTTTCCCCCATTTACTTGCTATTTTTTGTATTTACATTTTCATATCCACATGCCTGAAATTAAGTTCATTTTATATTCCTAGTATAGCACATTCTGCTCTTCTTATATTTTTACTCTACAGCCACCTCCACAGATATATGATAAGCAGCTGGATGAAAGGGAACACACAATTGAAGAGTGGAAAGGTAAACTCATTTTTTCAAGGTGTAGGACCAGATTCCTTAATGGGCATGCTGTAGGCTATATCAGGACACTGGCTCTAAATCAGGAGTGGGCATAGTGTGGCTCACTGGCTTAATGGAGCCTCTAGACTCCACTTCTGTGGACCCCAGAGGCTCCTACCAGTGGCATCACTAGAGGGATGTGGGCCAACCCTAGAAGAGGATGTCATGTGGTGGCGTAGTACACCCAGAGAGCTACTGGATAAGCAATAACGGGCTCTTTCCACTTGCCCAACAGCCACACTGGGCCCTAAACAGGCCCTCCAGATGCCACAGTGCCCCCCCCCTCATTAGCAGCAGCAGTCTGGGCTAGTGGCCATTCAAGGGGGAGGGCAAGGCAGTTTGCCCCTGCCATACACCGGAAGATACCAACTTCAGGGACACCTCTGGCTCCTGCAAGTCTCCCAAAGCCCCTACCCATCTCCAGTTGGTGTTATTTGGAGGCACCTGTTGCTCCAAATCATGCAGAAAGCCACCAAAATGCATGGAAATGATACAAATATATTCCCACCCCATCTCACAGATACCCTGGAACCTTGTGCTAACCCCAAATACTTTTGTTTTCCATTGCAATGCCTCTCAAAATGGCTACATTAAATGAACTGATGTCACTTATTGATGCCATTCTGAGAAGGATTGCAGAGGAAAATTCAGTCTTTATTTGGGAATACAATCAGCCCTCCATATCTACAGATTCTTTATCCATGGATTCAACTATCCACTTCTTGAAAATATTCAAAATTAATATAAAATCCAAAAAAGCAAACCTTTCACCATTTTATATGGGGGACACTATTTTATTATGTCATCATGTATAATGAGACTTGAGCATTGATAGATTTTGGTATCCACAGGGGGTCCTGGAACCAAACCCTAGTCGATACTGAGGGCCTGGTTTACTTGGGATTCAGGCCACTATAATAGTTTTCCAAGGGGCAACTATACTAATCTGTTTGAACAAAATAACAAAAAGTTGTGTGCTACTTTTCAGATTAAAAGATGTCCATTAGAAATTTCTGTGTACATGTTTGCAAGGCCAGTCTTTCAGTAGCAGAGTTGACAAGAGTCATGTATCATACAGATGATCCATATTTAGGAGCTGAAAAGTCTGTTCTGTATGCATGTTATACAAGATGGTCTAAATCCTATATTTCAATTGGTTCATGATACGATGGAAAGAATGGATGCCAGCCACACTCATAAGACATGGGCATACCAACATTTGATATGTAGCAGTGACCCTACATTACATACCAAATGCTGGGAGAGGATGGGATTCTGTATGTTCTGTTGCCTGCCTTTCCTTCTCTTTGGGCTGAAGAATATAATTCTTTATGTTGGGTATCAGCTTGATATTGCAAGATTTCCCATGATTTGGGGTTCCCTGAAAAGTTTGAGATTAGGAGCATGGAACTCTTGCGAGAGAGTTCTCTCTCTCTTCTCACAAGGTTGGAGGTGGGCTTTACATAGACTTGCCTCATGTTTGCTGTCCAGTTTTGAACTGGTAACCAAGCTGTGAGAATTTTATCAAATGAGGCTGAAGAACAAATCTATTTATTTTCTTTCCATTGTTTTGCGTCATCAGTTTTAACTCTCTAGTATTACTATTCTGAATCCTTGGAGAACCCCTGATAGGTGGGTGGGGTGGGCAGGGAAAGCAAGTGTCTGATGAACCTTTTTAATAGACTCCTTTGTCTCTTGCAGAATTAATCTACAAGGAAGTAATGAACTCTGAAGAAAAGACTAAAAATGGTGTAGTAAAAGGACAGCCTTCTCCCTCAGGTACTCAGTCCCAGTGAATAACCGTATTGTGTTTGCTACAGGCTTGGACTTCCAAAGATGGATTCTTACCAACATTTCATAATCGACTGTTGGGTCAGCAGCAGTATCTCTGTATCAATTTAAGACTAAGCATTTCATCAAGATACTTAGCTCATCTTATGAACTCCAGCTTTAAGTTTGCAAAAATAGCAGACACTTCAAAAGTATGCAATAGTGTAGGGCTGGGTACTATATATGTGTGTGTGTCTATTTAGGGATGAGTACAGAGCCAATGTCGTGTAGTTGTCTGAGTGTTGGAACAGGACTCTGGGGTACTAGAGTTTGAATCCCTGCTTGGCCATGAAAATCCACTGGGTGAACTTGGGCAAGTCACAC
>CM034708.1:15270520-15285344 GCA_020142125.1 Phrynosoma platyrhinos | reverse complement strand
TATACACCTTACACATAGCCTGAAGGTAATTTTGTACAATTTTTAAAAATAATTTTGTACATGAAGGAATGTCTGTGTACATTGAACCATCAGAAAGCAAAGGTGTCACTATCTCATCCACCCATGTGGACAATTTGGGTTTTGAATGTTTCATATTTTGGAATTCTGAATAAGGAAGACTCAACCTGTAATTGTTGCTTTTTAAAGAATCCATAGGCAACCTGTAGCCCAGAGTTTCTGTTTCATGATAAAACCTTGGTAGTCTGCACACTGGCAGCCGTATTCCACACAAAACCTTTCAGGCCTGCAGACTGGAGCTCATTCACTGCAGAGCCTTCCCAGCCTTTAAATAGCTCCTTAACTCTGATTGATTATAGATGAGAAAAGAATAGCAGAGTAACAACTCAAGCCCCCCATTTATTTTGCAAACATGGAGGAGGTGGAGGAACAAGAGGAGTATAAGTTGAAAGCAAAATATGAAGCTATTTTTCCTCATTGTTTTTAAAAAAGAAAACCCAACCAAATAATTTAATGTGTTATTCTTAGCACTGTGTGTAATTTATCTGAGGTCTAATCTGCACTGCAGAAATAATTTGGGTTGACCCCACTTTAACTGCCATGGCTCAATGCTATGAAATTCTGGAATTTGTAGTTTGTTGTGCCACCAGAGCTTCGTGAGAAGGAAGGTTAAATATCTCTTAAAATACAAATCCCAGTATTCCATAGCATTGAGCCATGGCAGTTAAAGTGGTATCAAACTGCATTAGTTCTGCAGTGCAGATTAGACATCTGCATGTGATGCATATACCATCCTTCAGATTGCAAAATAATTAGGGCCAGCCCTGGGTGAGACACATGTATGTATTCCTGACTCTGGCTTTCAGGTTGAATCACGTGGGTGTTCATTTTCTTAGCACAGGTGCAGCAGTGAACAGCAGCGAAAGCCTCCCTCCATCCTCATCCGTCAATGACATTTCCTCCATGTCCACAGACCAGACCCTGGCCTCGGACACTGACAGCAGTTTGGAAGCTTCTGCAGGACCCCTCGGTTGTTGCAGGTGACTAGCCGCCTGCCTGCGAAACCCAACGTTCTTCAGAAGATAATGTAATTTAGTGGGGGGGAAATCATTGTGGTTATAAAAGCATTCAGTGATGGCAAGGAAGAATTACAATTTTGAACGCAAAGAGAAAAATTTTAAACAAACAAACATACACACGTAATAATTAAATGAGAGAAAACCCTTTCAGCCTGCCTTCTCCTAAAAGAGTTATGTAAATGCAGCTAAGCTCAAGTATATATTTAACTTATAGTTGCTCTGCTTTGGTCTTCTTCCAATGATGCTTACTGCAAAATGAAAAAAGAAAAACAGAAAAAAGAGAAAAAAATATGTAAAAGAAGACTTTTTTCATACAATTGCAAATTTTAATGGCTGCAAAACCAGCAACCTGCAACTGTCCTTTTTCACGTTGGCATGACAAGGTGGGCAGTCCCCTTCCCTTTATGTATATACATGTGTGCCTATGTAACCCCTCTCTGTTTCTGTGTTGGGCAGAACAACAGAGAAATGCACATGTATCTTGGTGTACATACTTGCAAATTTGCATTACATGTAATCATATATGCAGTTCTGTGTGTGCATATATCTAAAGATCAGGAGTGTACACAACAGCCTGCAGTGAAAAATTGATCCTCCCATGTTTCTTTTTTTTTTTAAAGTGCAAATTTCACTTGCAACATAATTTGAAATGCAGGGTCCGTTTGGTTGGTCCAAGGTTTGTTTTGGATTTGTTTAAGCCTGCAGTCCTATACCCGCTTACCTGGAAGTAAGCCTCACTGAAATCAATTGGATTTAACTTCTGAGCAGATCAGTAAAGATTTGTGCTGTAAACCATGTAGAAACAAATCAAAGCGAAGCTTTTTCAGAATCATGAATGATGGCAGAGTTTTAGCAATATGTATATATATATATTAGCAATTGTCTGTTGGAAGGAAAAATATAGAGAGAGGGTAAGTCAAGAATCTCATAATGGGATGTATTAGGAATTGGTTTTTAGAATAAGCTGAAGCAGAAGAGTCAAGAAGGAGCTGCCAGAACTGTCAGGAAAGAGGCCTGTCGCCACCATTGTTTATTTGTGGGATTCCCGGGAGCCTCTTGGTTTGCCAGTCATGTTGCCAAGAGGGACCTTTGGTCTGATCCAGCAAGAACCACATCATATTTCTAGATCAAGGGAATATTTGCACAGACTTCTAACTGCTTGAGGGATACTCCATTTTATTATTATAGAAAGGCCACCAGAAATGGACTATAACAATGATAAATTTGATAAGCCATTCCTGCATGTAACCTAATCAGTCATACCCTAGAGCTGGGCCAGGCTGCTAAGACAGTTTTGAAAACCTAAATGATGGACAGATAAGTTGCAGATGCTCCTGTTTTTTTATCTGTTCTGGCCCTGCAAAATAAGATCTACTGGATTACTTCCTTTCTTCTAGAACTCCTGGCTGTGAGATGGGTAACAGGGGCTACGAGCCACTTGGATCGTTGCACAAGTGAGGGCAATATAATAGCACAGAGAGGATATAGCACTAATGGATTTGTTTTCCCAAAGCTGGTAAATTCTCTAGTCAGAATGAAGGAATTCCAGATACCATGGATTAAAAAGGCTTTAACAAGAAATAGTTATAAAAATTCCACAGCAATGAAAGTTATCTGTTGGCAAATAGACTTCTCATTGTAACCATATTTCTGTGTCTTTTGAGTGGTCTTGTTTCAGCACAAGGTGAGGAAGTCAAAAGTTTAAACAAAGTATCATTAACCATGTAGATTTATGTTATGTATACCTGTCTGTTTAGTGCATCAAACAATGAAGAGTTGGAGCACCACCAGCTGAGCTGCTTGAGGCTGTGAATGACCTTTCAAAAAAATATTTCAAACCATTTCCATTGTGGGAACATTATTTGGAGAGCAATGAATGCCTACCTGCTTTAGTCTTTGCAGTTTTCCCCAGTGCTGCCTCTTTATTAGGACAAATATTCTGAAACTCCCAAGTTTCAGAACTATACTATAAGTGGAGTTCTGCATACACAGAGCAAACTAGAATTAATATATACCAACAGATGCCATTGATACATTTAGCTTTCATGTTGTATGTAATTACTTTTTGAGATACCAGAAAGGGATATCTGATAAACCCACCAGACACTGGTGTGTATTTCAAACCATGCTAAGCAAACATCCATGTCAGTTGAGAACATTGGCAGTAATAGCAAGAGTGTTTTGGAGCAAGAAGGAAGAGCATAATCCATTTCCTTCAGTTACTGCACTCTAAAGATCCCCTTTTCTGCTTCTGTCTTGCTGGTTCTCTGCCATGCCTGTGGTGTGCAGTCAATCTGGCCATTCTTCAGGCATCTAGTGGTCCACTAATCGTAACCCATTTTTTTTTAAATTAATCAGTGATTCCCTGAACTTTTCAAATTTGAAATTTGTCCTGTAGATTGGAGGTCAACAGTAAAAATTAATGTATAAAAGTATTAACAGCACATTCAAATATCAAGTAATATTAAAATATCTCTCAACTTGCCTTTCTTTGGTTAAACAGGGCTCATCCTTCTTACAAAATCATATAAAGACTTAGTTATTTCCTTTTCCATTCATAATACAGCTGAATTATATGAATTTAAACTGATTTAAACTTAAGGTAATATACAAGTGCTAACAATATTTCTATGAAGTACACACACACACACACACCATGTAAAAATATATTCTCAGCAACCCAACATTTAAAAGTATGCTTAAACCTATTGTCCATCGTGCATTGTTCTGAAATGTGTGTAATTCCTCAGTGAATTCCATTCATAAATCTTGGAATGATTCTTCATGAGATATTTCTAATCACTCAATTTTAACTTCATTTACTAAATAAAGAAATAGGTAAGTTGATTTTTCTTTGAAGAAAACGAATCAGAACAGTTTAGTTAGAGCAGTATGTATAAAAGCAATAAGCAATAGGTTACTACTTCAAAAATAAAATAAAAATAGCAATACAGGGGGTGATTCCCTAAGTATTACCAGTGTGCCACAGCTGTTTGAGTGGTAGGTTCACATGAGCTGCATGCAACATCCATTGAAATGGAAATTACAAAGCAATGGTGCTTGCTTTATTGCCCCATTATTCTTTCTAAAAGCCATGAAATGACATTACTTGTGTGTGACACTGCAACCTTAACACACCCCAGTGAAATCCCAGCGTACTAGAAATGACAGTACTTGAAAGGGATGCAGTAGTGCATTGGGGATGCCACAAAGGCAATAAGCGAGAAATTATTTCCTAGCAATAATGGCATTTGTGTATTTTAGTTGGGTATTCCCTGTGCAATATCAGGGGCAATTCAAAACCTCTTCCAACTGTCCACCATTTTGGTGCTGATATCACAGATGACTAGGAGCCCCACTTGGAATGGAACATCATCAAAAGATGTGCCTGTCAATTGATATCAGAAGCTACAACCATAATAATAGTTGAATTATCCAGGTTTGCAGAAGATAGCCAATTACTCAGGACAATGAAATGCCAAGCAGCCTTTGAAGAGTTTTTGAAATCTCTCTTCAGACTGGGTAACTAGGCAACAGAATGGCAGATGAGATTCAACGTAAGTGCAAAATGATGTATGCTGGATCCAGAAAAATCAAATAAAATACAGGACCGTCTGCATCTGTCCAGCAAAGGTACCCATGTGATCATAAGAGAACACTTCCTCTACTAACAATCAGTGTTAGGAATTATTAGGAAAGGGATTAGCAATGAAGTGGACCATATTATAAAGCTGATACTGTATATAAATTCACCCTCACTTTTGCTGCCAAATGCCATCCTGACCCACCTCAACAAACAAGGTTATAATCAAAGGGTGAGAAGATATGAAATAATGTGAGAGAACAGAGCTTTTCTTTTCTTTTCTTTTGAAACCCTATTCAAAATGTTCAGGGGTTTAGCTTAGAAAGAGAAAGAAAATGCAGTGTGATTTTGTTTTTAGTTGTGTAAACCCATTATTATTATTTTTTTGAAAAAGTTGGTAAAAGGACATTAATGCTGAAGGCCAGCCAGTACAAACAATTAACACTGATTTCAAGCAAGGGAGGTGGACGTATTTCACCATGCAGTGGATAATTAACATGGAAATGATTGCTACAGGGTGGCTTTTGAAAGGTTTTAAAGACAATTTGGGCAGATAGTTGATAAATGGCCATCCATCTCATTCTAGCTTACATTGGACAGAAGACTAGAGTGGAGATGGGCATTTACATTTACTGTGTAGGACTGCTGCCTTATTTTTCTGGAACTTTGTCCAGGTCTATATAGAATAGAGCCTGAATATTATTGGAAGTCCCAATTAGAATACATCCATTGAACCATTGGGATTTACAGAAATATCTGTAAATTTTGTGAAGGGAGCCCAAAGCTATGCAGTTTCCTAAATATGTGTGCTTGAATAATAAGGCTATATCACCCTGACCCAACTCAAATTACAGGTGACTTGTTCCACATGAAGTCACATTGAAAGATATATCCAGCTGGTTTAATAGCTAGTTAAATAAACCAATTTTGCAGTCAAGGTGTGTCTATTTCCCATAGCAAAGTAGCTAACATTTTTAAAAAAATATTAGGGTACTTATGCACAAAGGTCTGTTTTACCCAGTAGGAACATCAGTATATAGTTGCCATTTTGTTGTAACCACCCTCATGACTCAAACAAAGGTGCAGGTTAAATGACTGACAAGCATTTTGGCCTGTATTCTGTCCCCATACCTTATAATTTAAGATAATGTTTTTTTTTTGTTTTTTTTTTTTTTTGTTAGGGGAATCTTATAATCAAGATGCCATATGTATGTAGCTTGACATAGGTATATGTGAAGGGGGGTTGAAATTCTTTGTAATGCACAAGTCACCACAAGGGCATAAGTTATCAGTGTGATGTGGAAGCTAATGCAGTCTTAAATTGCTTCAGCAGAGGTGCAACGTCCAGATCTTGAGATGTAATACCATTTTTTCTGGATACCACAGAATAGTACAGTTTATGAAGGATATTGACAGACTGAAATGTGTCCAGAGGAGGTGGATGAAGATGGTGAGGATTGTAGAGATCAAGATTGAAGGAAGGTGTATGTCTTGGCTGGAGAGGAAATGATTAATAGGCAATATGAGAGTCATCTTCAAATACCGTTGGCCCTCCATATCCATGGATTTTTTATCCATGGATTCAAGCATCCATGGCATGATTTTTAAAAAAATATAAATTCCATAAAGCAAGCCTTGATTTTGCCATTTTATATAAGGGATACCATTTTACTATGCCACTGCATTTAATAGGACTTGAGCATCCATGGATTTTGGTATATATGGGGTCTTGGAACCAAACCCCAGCAGATACCAAGGGCCCACTGTACTTGAAGGGCTATCAGAAAAATAATGGAGCAAAATTGTTTTCAGTTTGATGTATAGCAGGGTTAGGGAACGTAAGGCCCTTCGGATGTTGGTTTGCAGTTACAGTCATCACTAACCATTCGCTATGCTTACTAGGCTTAATGTGAGTTTTAGATCAGCAACATCTGCATGGCTATAAGTTGCTCACTTCTGCTCTAGATAGTATGACCTGAGCCAGTAGGTTCAAATGACAAAGGGGGGAAAGGACTTAGACTAAATATTAAGAAGGAGTTCCTAATAATAATACAAGTTGTTGGGCAGAGAAATAGGCTTCCTCCAAAGATGGTGGACTCCACTTAAAATCTACTAATGAGTTTTCTGTTTAAAAGAGGACAGCTCTCAGTAATATGGTTTGTTATACTACTAACACTCTAGCTACATGTAGAAATATGTGTTGTGCTATTTTAAAAAGAATAAATAGGTGACCGTCATAGAACACATAGAGCATGTCTCCTTACTGTTTTCAGCTTTGGAAGATACTCTGAGTTGTTGCATTTGTTCATTGAAATGAGGATTGCTCCCAGAGCACAAGGCAAGCATGGCAGATGGGATGGGATGAGTCTCACAATAGCAATATAGAAAGTTCCAGAGGCAAGAAACACAGCCAGCTCTAAAGAAATATTTGCTAGGCTTATCAACATTCTTTTTTAAAAACTTTCCTAAGTATTCTCAGGGCCTTTAACTTGTCTCTAAGCAGATACCTCCAAATTCACCTTCAATTTTGTGTTAGATGGAGTTTGGTAGCTACTTTAGGCTGTGCAGTTCCCTGCTTGTGCTCTTTTTTCCCATGTCCTAAGACATTATGTAGATTATATTAACATTCTGTGAATGTCAGATGTTAGAATCGGATTTAGTGAGTACAAGTGAGTTAATAGAAATGGACTTCCCCCCCTCTTTCTACAGCAGCCTCCCAGTCTCTTCAAGGTGCTACACAGAAGGTCAGGAGACCTTGGTAGATGGGGTGAGCTGTGGTTAGTGTATGTGCAAGGAAAGAGTAGTAGCCCCAAAAAGCAGGCACAGGCAGTTCTGTGAGTACATGCTTTCTGCTAAGAGAACACAAGTTCTAGTTCCAGTCCAATAAGTATGTGGCTATTCAGATGAAATATCCATTGATTTGATATAGACTTTCAGACAGCAATTGATGCATGACCTGGACAGCCCAGATACAACAGAAGGACTGCTGATAGACATATTCACCTTGCATTTTTCCCTTGGCCAGCTCTATGCAGTTTAATTCATAATCATGCCAAAATTATTCCTGACAGCGAACATTTCTGTTTGCATTCTTATTTTGTTCTGGTGTTTGCCAGGTTGAATTGGGAATGACAATGGAAAGCCCACACTGCTAAATCTACCAGCAAATTATAAGTCATTCATTGGACATCACCATTACATGGTATTTTAAATGCTTTGAGTTGGTGGACCGAATGAAAGCTAATTTTAAACACACTGACTTAGACTTCCTGCAGGCCCATCTAGTTTTTAGTTACTGTACAATGGGTACTCTTCCGCTCAAAGAAACCTATTAAACTAAAATTCTACTGACTTCTATATATTTACAATTCTCAGGCAGGCTGTTAGTCAGAGATGCCAAGCACTTGACCCTAATCTTGTCTGCTAAACATATGAATCTAGAATTTCTCTGCAAGATACCTTAGTAGGCCTATCTTACTATAGGAGAACCAAGACAGGACAATATGTGGCTAGAAACTTATTGATGATATACACCATTGTTAATTACCTTTATGCTGGTAGTTGCACCTTTAAGGCAGTTGTGAAATGGTTGTATCCTGATCATGGTTGTGTAAATGGAGCTTTGCTAGCATAATCATTGTGCAAATGGTGGGCCTATCGAGACACTTCATCCATGTGCCTCTCACACTCTTTGATGGGGGAATCTATCAAACATTCCACAGTAGGATCATGAATTGGCTTTGTGGAAGTTGTACAATAGTTTCTAGAATGGTGCAACCCAGTATACCAGTTGCATAGCACAATAACAGCATATCTATTTTATATGTTCAGGAAAAGAGATTCCACCTCAACATTAGGAGGAATTTCCTGACAGTAAGGGCGGTTCGACAGTGGAACACACTCCCTTGGAGAGTAGTGGAGTCTCCTTCCTTGGAGGTCTTTAAGCAGAGGCTGGATGGCCATCTGTCAGGGATGCTTTGATTGGGAGTTCCTGCATGGCAGGGGGGTTGGACTGGATGGCCCTTGTGGTCTCTTCCAACTCTATGATTCTATGATTCTGTGATTCTATGCTGTTGTAACTGTGTGCTATGCAACTCCTCTATTACATCTTGACCATTAAGTGTCTTGCCAAACACTATCCAAAAGCATCTTTCCCATCAGTGCATTGCCATACTAGTAAACTAACTGGATTTCAGTCAGGACACTTACTTTTTTGAATTACAATTCATAGAAGTCCCTGGCCAGCTCTGTTTTCAGTCTGCTGTGCAGATGTAAAAGACACATAATCTCTGCTTGTGGTGGGGGAAGGGGGCGATATTTGTGGCAAGCATACTTTTAGCCATTGGGTAATGTTGTGTAAAAAATAAACAAGCAAAAGTCCTGTAGATGCTTCTCAAGTTTTTAAAACTGCCTTTTGGGCCCACTTCTCATAAATAGTAAGTGAAATCTGCCATGTGTCACACATCCAACTGCAGCCAGGATTCATACAACTAAATGTTTCACTGTTTTAAACATATAAAATCAAAATGGACATATATAGAAAACTACTAGTTAGAAAACTAGTATAATAATAACAGTGTCAAATAAGGATCAGGGAGATTCAGGTTCCCACCTCAGCCATGGAGATCACTAGGTAACTCTGGATGGAAATTATTTCTGTGTCTAACCTACCTCACAGGGTTGTTGTGACTATACAATGTGAGAAGAGAATCCCTTGAACATTTTGTAGGAATGGTGGGATAATGGAATACAAGTACCCATGTAATGCTTTTTCTGAGTCTGTAGGCAGTAGTATAGTTTACACTCAGTTTTATGTAGTAAGTCATAGTAATTGAGTTGGATCCAGCAATAGTCAAATTACCTTAAGGCCATTTGTTCTAAATAGGACTAACAGTGCAATCCTATAATGTCTACACATAAGTAAGAACCACTGAGTTCAATAGGGCTTACTCTCAGGTATGTTAGTATAGGATTGCAGCCTGAATCGGAATTCCACCCATTAAGTGCAAGATCAGTGAATAAAAATGAGGCTGAGCTTGGAAATGCAACTTTTTTGAACAACTCCCTTTGCAGAGCACCAAGCAGCCATGCTAGCTGGCAGGGGGTCTGGGAACTGTAGTCCCCAAAAGTCAAGTTTCCAAGCTTTGAAGAGACATGATAGAAGCCACTGCAACATCTGCAGTGCACCTGGTGGCATTCAGTCTTACAGCTCTGCTTCACTAAAATGGTACAGAAGTCTGTAGTCTGTAATATCTGACTTTAGTGGATATGTATCATGTACACAGAGATGCAGACCAAGGACATCTCTTAAACAAAAGAGTGAGGTTTTTGTATGGATAGTTTGGGGAAATGTCCTGGCTTGCTATTTAATGTTGCTTCTTTGTACATTAGTGTTGTTTTTCAAAGCCTTTAATTTTGCTAGATCTGAGCAAATGTTTAGTGTTTTGGTGCTCTGCTGAATTCAACCGGAATTTGGCTTTTTTACACTGGAAATTCTCCATATAATCTTGAAGGGAACCCTTCATTTTTCAAGAGTCTGATGACTGAGCTGGTTTAGATTTCAAAGTCTGGGTTTAAGACCAAGGGGAGGGAGGAGAATCCTGTGCCTTCTTGAATCCCACTTTTGCAGAAAAGACAGGATATAAATAAAATGATTGATTTTGGTTGCCCCAGATGTTGATAGACTCCTGCCATGCCTGACAATTTGACTAGTAGTGGCTGATGGGAATCGTAACAGATGTGTAAGAGTAAAATGAGCAAAGTGGATGAAGGGTTAGAACCCAGGCAGGTGTAGCTAGGGGGGCAAAATGAGGACATTGCCCCCCAATAAGAATCCCCCCAAAGTCTTTCAATCCTCAAATTTCTAGCATTACAGAGAGTGAGACATTTAAAATCATTCACATCTAGAACGTCTGTGTTCTCATTCCATTGAGAACATTGCCTGCCTCTTTTCTTTGGATGCTTGTGTTTGTCGATGCTCAAATGAAGTTTTAAGTTGCTGATATTCTGGAAATTTGGGGTCTAAAGGAAGATTTCATTGGGGGACAGAATTTCTAGTATGTCCACATGTCTCTCAGGGGGCAGGAAAGTTTTTTTTCCACTGATGAAGAGGAGAAACAGCCCTGTTCCTATAATAGAAAGACCTTTGCTTCCAAAAAGTCTGCCCTTTCAAACTGTACAGTCACAGTGCTATGATTCCACTTTAACTGCCATGGTTCCATGCTATGGAATCCTGGGATTTGACATTTAAGGAGAGGCATTTAGAATTTGCAGGCAGAACATTCTAGTGCCTCACTAAACTACAAACTACAGGATTCTGTTAAAATGGAAACATAATGCTATGCCTGTGTAGTGTGAAACAGCCCTATATCAGCCTTCCCTCCCAGGCTCATCTAAAGATGAATTACTCACTTGCACCAAAGTGTCTCTGTGCCCTAGAGGTACGTCACTTGCACTTTCCGCCTTGTAGCCACATCTACTTTGGTCCAAAAAAAAAGGGGGGGGCTACTTGTCCTTGTCCTGGGAGAACAGAATTTGGAACTCATGCTCTTATTTTTCCAAGTAGCTCACCGTATCTCTTATTTATACCTATTTCGTGCAGGGCTATAATATTTACCCCAACCTGTTTTGTGTGGCGAGGGGAATAGTTCAAGAAGCTGAGATATTCTAATTTTTAGGCAGGAAGGGCTTACTGTAATATATAAGGCGACTGATGGGTGCATGTTTCTCTCGTTTTTAAGCTATTGAAGTTTCCCTACACCTTGAAACTACACATGGGCAGCAGCCACTGTTGGTTATTATTGGGAATGGCCCAGTGGGAAAGATGACACAGGATTTGGCAGTATAGTTCCCAGTATCTGCTCTTGGTTGGGAAAAGAGATGTGGGGTTTCTCGGATCCTTATCCCACCAATGTTGGAGTTTTCCACATAGCAATCCCACGAGTCCCACCAGCTTCTTCTCAAGCAGTCCCACCATTGTGGCCAAATGTGTGTGGGGTTTTTTGTGTGACACTAACTGTGTAAGGACCTGTGAGGACTTATTCCACTTCTATCCTCAACGGACACCACCCCTTTGTAGTCCATTCAGTGCTGCCACCACAGACACCTTGACTAAACCCAAACTCTCAAAGTGTTTCCAAGGCCAAATGTGTATAAAAACATTTTTTATTTACAGCAGTTAAACATATCAAAGCAGATTAATTATTTATTACATTGAAAACACCACATGCCACTTGCGTACCCTACTAACGCAGACTGACCATGCTACACCCGCAGCCAAAATGCTCTTCTCTCACTTCCACCCCAGTCTTAACTCAAAAACCGTTTCTGACTCAAACCCTTGTCTGACTGAACTCCCAACATGTAAAGGGATCTTGTAGCACTTTTAAGACTGATAGAGCAAAAAAAGAAGTTGGTAGCATAAGCTGTCATAGACTCAAGTCCCTTAGAGGCACACATTTATCATTTTTGCTCATGTTTTTGGTGCCACAAAGAGGCTAGAGCAACATAGAGTTACAAAAGCACAAATCTGAATTTTAAATGTCATACATGGGAACTGCAAAAAGTAGTGTGTGTGTGTGTGTGTGTGTGTGTGAAAATGACTTTGTTATTTGAAGTATTAATTTATTCTTTCACTCCCTAGATAATCTGTTTACCCACATTTCAATACTTGGATGATGTCACAATTTGGTTTGGCAATCCCTTAGGACTATAAAAAGCAAACAGGGACCTCATCCAACTATATGGTTATGTATGATAAAATGAGGTGTGTGTTTAGCAGGGCAAGAAGATGTACGGGCATGTCTATTGCAGTGTGCCTGCTCATCACATGTATGCAGCCACAGTGTTTATGGATATCTCCTTCTGGAATTGAATGTCTGAATGTGAGCATTTCTGACCCCCCCCCCTCTCCAAACCCTATGGAAGCTTCTCAAAGTGAATACAATGATGCACAGTGTATAGATATGGGAAGCACAGTTACACAAGTGTGGGATCTGTGATAGAGCTGGGAAGTTGCTTTTTTATGTTACAAATTACATTGGCTGTCGGCTGGGGGATTTATGGAATTGTAGTCCAGAAAATCAACTTTCTGAAAGCTTTAAGCTGAAAACATTTTTGCAGCCCTGTCTGAAGACATTAAATGACGGTTAATGAGTGAGTTTATACGAGAAGTGATGTCCACTGCTGGATCAGGACAGGTACATCAGGCAGATTATTCCAGCACTGCAAATAGGTTAGTTCACATGTTTTGGATAATGGTATAGTTTTGTTAGTAGAGCAGCCCACTGTCTTCACTAGCCTGATCCAGTTTAGCATACTACAGCTCAGAGAAACAGCACAAGATTTTCATATAACCCATATGCTACCCCACCAGCTTGAGTTCTTAGCATCTCGTACTTATAGCAGAAGTAGAAAAGACCCAGGCCTGATACTCAAGAGGCTTGCTTTTCAGAACAAACCTCCCTGAAGCCTCCCTAAAGAATGACACAATGTAATGCAGTTCCCAAATACTGACTCTAGGAGAAGT
This sequence comes from Phrynosoma platyrhinos, assembly GCA_020142125.1. Taxonomy (NCBI): domain Eukaryota; kingdom Metazoa; phylum Chordata; class Lepidosauria; order Squamata; family Phrynosomatidae; genus Phrynosoma; species Phrynosoma platyrhinos. Next base: position 15,272,137 of record CM034708.1, on the reverse strand, counting down.
AGGTCAGTGTTAAGGGCTGGAACATAGTGATCCTGAGAAAAACAAGACCCGCTACATCCAACCAGTGGGTTGCTTCCATTGAGCAGGGCTGAGCATTTCTCCTACTTCACAAGTTGCATAGTGTGTAAATAACTCTACTGATTCTCTCCTTTTCTCTTTGTAACTTATCTGTAAGAATCTATCACTCTTTTTGTTGTTTTCAAGGGCCACCATACCCACCCACCCCATGGTGTACCTCTGGTCATTACTTCTGCTGGTGATCAGCCAGTGAGAGAGAGGCTCAGAGGGTTCAATGTGTATATAGAGAATTATGTATATTTAGTAAATTGAGTAAGTGGGACTTCTGGCCAGTAATATGTTTTGCAACAATGGTACCAGGACCTCCAAACCCAACTAGCAAAACCAAACTGTTCACCTTGCCATGTCCATCCTGTAATAAGACCTAAGTTGCACCTGCCTGTAGTTCTGCATGATTGGACTTCCAAATATAATTCACTATGACCAGGAGTGTAACCTTTCAGTGTTGATAAAAGTAGTTTTTATATCTTTCTCTAAATATATATATATATATATATATATATATATATATATATATATATATAGAAAATCAAACACACACAAAATAAGAGCCACTGTTCTGCATCAAGACTGGAAGAGAAGAAAGTGTCCAACTTCACTGCAAGGTCTTAGTTTTGAACATAATAAGTCACAACTAGTGAATAGGGATGAACTGACAAATGTGACATTTGATAAGGAAATGAACATTGTTACATTTTGTTTACTTCCTCAGCCATTTTACTTTTTACCTTTCATTGTTTCCTGTGGGTGATAGGAGGGGAATGGAGGGGTCTTGGCTTTGTTCATCAACCTTTTGTGGATCAATGTTGAGTCGATGCATTCTAACTTCTGTTTGTTTTGAGTTATTAAAAGCAGAAGGGAATCTATTTTCCCCTTTGTGCCAAAAAAAGAAAAAAATCTTTTTGGAGTTCTTGTCTAAATACTTTGCGTTGTTGTCTTGATTTATTTGTGACCTGTTCTATAAAGGAATTTATTTCTAAAAGGCTGCATTCCATAGAGTACAAACATGTCTCAGTGTTGCATCCTTGGACCTAGAGTTGTCTCCACTAATTCTCTCATGACTGTGAAACAGGAAGAAGGACACTGATGTTTTTTTTTCTGTGGTGGGGACATATTTAACTTGAAGAACTATGATTTTACTGACATGGGTAGTCTGGCTACCAATATAGTACATCTATAGCAGTTGCTATGGCCAGTTTTTCACTAGTGTGGGCCATCCTTCTCCATGCTTAGCTGGGTTTGTCCTTTGAAGACTCAGAGTCCAGTTCTGGGGCCATATTCAAGATGTCACTAGCATGGTAGAATCTAGAAAAACATATGCTATGCTGGCACTGTCATTGAGTATCTGGGGCACCATTATGCCACAATAAGGCAACAGGGCAGGGCTTGGCTCTGACTAGTAGTCCCAAATAGAGCAAACCCACTGAATCAATTGTTGGATGATAAATCAAGGCATAAGTAAAGCCTACTGACTTTATGAGTCTATTCTAGATGGGATTAACAATAGAATTCAGGTATATGATTGTCACTGTAGTTCTC
>CM034708.1:15243725-15270510 GCA_020142125.1 Phrynosoma platyrhinos | reverse complement strand
CCCATTTTATTAGCAAATGCTTCTCAAAGGTGATTTAATTTTTTAAAAAATTAAGGTAAAACAAAAGTATAAATATAAAACAGTAGAGATAACAAAAGATAGACCAAGGCATTAAAACAACACAATTTCAACAGCAAAAGAAATGAAGGAACATAGAGACTAAACTGGGTGAACCCTAGTCAGTACTTGGATGGGAGATTGCCAACAAATACCACATGCTGTAGGTTATATTTCAGAGGAAGAAACTGGAAAACCACCTCTGAGTATCCCTTGCCTAAGAAAGCCTTGTGAAATTAACAAGGATGACAGGTGACTTGAAGACACAGACAAGCACACTTTCTTTTATAGATCATGGCAAATATAACTTGCTGCTATATAGTACTAGGTTTATGTAACTTCAAACAGAAACAATTCTAACCCTTTTAAAACCAACCTGGCAAAACCATGGAGTTACACCTTCTGGCAAATTTCCTGGCCTGTACAGCTGATGCAGTGGTCAGAGTGCTGGACTAAGGCTCTAGGAGACCAAGGTTCAAATCCCTGCTTGGTCATGGAAACCCATTGGATGAAAAAGACAATGGTATACCTATTTTGAATACATCTTGCTGAATAACTCTATGAAAGGATAATCATAAGGTATGGTTTACAGGAATAACAATCATGTTTCCAATGATGAGAACTTCCTTGTTCAGGGGAGCAGGGAGGAACTGAATTCAGGTGGATCTCAGGTTTGTACTATGGAGAAAGACAAGACTGACCTGCTGCAAACAATTTAGGGACTGGGTTCACACACTTGGTTTAAAGGGCACATTTAATGGAATATTATTGTGGGATGGGTAAATGGAAGCATTCATTTACCAAACCCTCATGGAATGTATCCTAAGTCCATATGCAGCTTGCATTTTAACAACATGGGATGCACTATAGAAACATAAGTATGTTGGTGGGCATGATGCCCTGGGATAATAATTTGCTATTTGGGATTGTGGGAAATGTAAATTACAGTTCTCCCCTTGGTACTGAACAAAGCATTACATGCCACCATCATTTAAACCTGAGGGAAGTGGAATACTGGTGGACTGGATCTACCAGAACATGTGGTACAGAGAGGCTGCTCAGATCTGGAGGAAGTTCCATGATGGATCTTGCAACTTTACATTCTTATAAAAGCAGTGATAGGGAGCCCTCATTTAATCAGATCCCATTAGGAGGGCATTAACGTTTTCCTCATACAATCTCATAATAATTCCCTTTTCTCAAACCCAAAACAAACAAGAAGGGTAAAGAAGGCGGATGGACTCAGAGTGTTGGGAACTTTTGTAGTGTCTTGAGCTAGAGCATAATTAATTGCTGATTGTCCCAATTTTGCGAAGAAAACCAGCAAAGTATAGCTTTTCCACAGGTAATGGATTCTGTCATGAGAGTGTTCTTCCCAATAAGCAATGTCCTCCAATTTTCAACTGATATTTGCCTTCCCTTGTATTGAATCTGTTTCTCCCCTCAATTTCCACATATGGCTGTCCTCTGGGGACTTGCTATGGTGAATAAAGGTCACACTCTCCCTTTCTTCAGCATCTCAACCTAGAATGAGGACCATGGCTACTTTCAAGCATTGTGAGAAATCAAAATGCCTGCTTGCCAGATGGTGGTGAGCTGGATGACCAAGAAAAACATTTATAGTGGTCTCAACTGGGACACCAGTTCTTTGGCAGCTACTTGAGGATGTTGGATGCTGGGCCTTCTTCTGCCTCATACCATATTTAGCCTTTAGCTTGACCCGACTTCCCCCTGTGGCTACTATTTTTAAAACAGAACAAAACAATGGAATATATTTTGCAAAACTGTAGTCAGAATCCTTTTATATACTAGTGTAACTGGGGAACTATGCCAGCATAAGTAAATTGCCAAAGGCATTGTCGAGTACCTCCTTGTGCAACACTTTCTCAGACTGTACAATGGCAGCCAGACACTGCTCAACTGCAGCTCAATCTTGACCCAAACACCCATTCACTGGCCATGAGGGTGAACCGGAAGGACACCTTTGTACTGTCATCTTTGTAATCCAGGATAATTTTAGTAGTGGAGTATTTTGAAAAGCCATCATCATCAAGGTTCTCAGCCTATGTGTTTCAAATATCAGCTGGAATCCTGTCAGTGTCTTATGCATAAGCTGCCAAAGAAGTGGTTACACATTGGTGTCTGATGCAGGATGGCCATGCTCAGTTATTGGAAGCAGCATTCCACATGTGGTGCAACTCAGTGGTTGTCATGGTTGGTGTCACCTGCTGCAGGTGCCCAGAAAGTGGTGGCTATGGATTACCCTACCTTCCTTTCCTCCCACTGCCTCCCTCGCCTGCCCCCCGGCTGGCTGGCTGCTGCCTGGCCAAACCACTGCTGGGGAGACAGTGCTGTGGTTTCTGGTGTCCACTGCTGGGCTGTGTGTGTGTGTGCTGCAGCTTCTGGACAGCCTCTTCAGAGTCTACATCTGGTTGCATACCCTGTCCCTTCCTGTACAAACTAACTCAAACCAATTATTTCATTCTCTAAATTTCCTACTCTCTTCTCCCTCTTCTTACCAAAGTGTGGAGAGGACATGGAGGCAGTGCCCTTTCTTACTCATCCAGCAACTGCACCAGTCCCACCAAGTGTACCGCCCTACCTGGTGTACACGCCTGTAGTGTCATTTGGTACAGTCCACACCTCTTAAAGATCCTCTGGTGCTACTAGTCATGGTAGCATGCTCAGTGTGGATACATGTTTGGGGCAACATCCTGTTATGATATACACCCACATAAATATGGCTTACAGATACACGTCTCTCCTTTTTTCATAAGGCATAGGGAGCTGTTTTCTAACCCTTTGCCTCCTGCTGCTTACTGGTGGAGAGAAAAGTCAACTGATATTATGACTATGTGACTGGTTTAGACTGTGAAAGTAAGGAAAAGGAAAAGAGGTGCTACATCTGTGTGCATACCCTGTCCCTTCCTGTACAAACTAACTGAAACCAATTATTTCATCCTCCTCTAAATTTCCTACTCTCTCCCTCTCTTCATACCAAAATGTGGCGAGAACATGGAACCATGTTAGCAGATTGCTATATTCTGCCTGCCTGATGTGAGTTCAGTTGTGCCTTTAGTTGTACAATATCACAACTCACTAATGAGGCAGCATTGCACAACTGCTGTGTAACCCAATGGAAACAAAGTCAGGCTTTGCTGTCTCTGTGGTGTAAGATCTTGGTTGCTAGGCTCATAGCACAGTGTAATGCACACCAGAGTAGGTGCTGGTGCAGAAAGCTGAATTGGGCTTGTATGGACAAATCCAAAGTGGTCATACTGCAAATCAAACTGATTTTATGAACAGAACCAGATCCTTATTTCATGAACAGATCATCCTTCCCTCTGCAACCTCCCTATCAACTTCAAAACCAGTGCCAGAAGGCTGGGAAACTCCAGGGAGATGAAGAGGAAATGAAAATCTTAACCTGCTAACAGATTAGTGCTAGTGTTTTATCAAATTTAATCACAAAAGTTAAGAGGGAGAAAACACAAAGGAAAAGAGGACAAACGGATTAGGTATTCATATTATATTTTTATAAAATTATTTACACATTGTGGGGTATTTTTTGGTCATGAGCAAATCAATTGGCACAAAGAGCACGGTCACACAATATATATATTTTTGTTTTGTTTTTAATAGCTAACACTATATATATATATATATATATATATATATATATATATATATTCCCCAGCAACAGGGGCAACAAAAAAGGTAATGTACAAAATAAGCTGATAGTAACACAATGTCAAAAATAGCTTATTATGTTAAGTGCAAGGGAGAAAAGCCTCAATATAAAGCTTGATTGCAATGAAGGTATTGGCTTAAATATAAGACTTGCAATAAAATATTTTTCTTGCCTCTTTCTATTCCATCCCAACCTCCCAAACCCCTCAGGTTGACCTATTAAAATCTCTATACACAAACTCATGTGTAACACTTAACAGTAGCATTATGACGCATTCAGGAAGCATGATTTCTCAGTTAAAAAATACGCACAGCAGATGCAGTTGACTGATGGAGATGGGATGTTTTCTTTTGAGGGCTGACAATATTATGTTGAGTGCTAGCCTCAGTCAGGTGACCAGTCACCTGTTACAATATAATATCCCAACAGCCCTCTTCCCAGAATTCCAGAGTCTTAGTAAGCAGCAGTGCTCACTGGATCCATATGGTGTTCCCTCTGTCTGGCCGACGTGGCTCTACTGTCAGTTCCCCAAACGTTGAGAAGAACTGCTCCATCTCTTTCTGCAACATGTCGTTCCTCTTCTCAGCATCTTCTTTGGCCCGCTCGGCATTGCGCATTTTAATTTCTACCATTGTGAATTTCTTCTTCTCTTGTTCCAGTTCATCATGCAGGGTCATCATTTCTGTCTCCAGGGAGATATTCCTCTGTTCAAGGCTAGAGGAAAACAAACAGAAAGCAAAGACTTACTAGACCATTAATTCCTACCTTTAGCCAGTTAGGTAGCCACTTCATGCAGCAAATTTGGGCTAAAAATTAGCTATTTAACTTATTATGATTGTATTTTTACTGCTATAGGAGTGGGTGAGAAAGCTTGGAAGATTTTTAGCCCCAGGTTCCAAATTACATTGGGTAGCCTAGAATACTTTGGGAATAGGGAATATTTGTGGAATACCAGTCTGTGGAAGACCTAGAATAGCAATCTATAGAAGCTCAGGAAAAGGAACCACCCATGACCAGTTTGACTTTCTTGCCATTCATGCAGGGTGGTCTATTGAATGCAGAACATCATCAACAAATGACATTGGCATCATCAGCAGAGGGTGTACTCTCATGTCACCACCTGAAGAAGATGTGGCCATATTGTATCTGCTTATAGGCCTGATGTATCTAGGGTTTGCTCTTTCCTCAGTGCTTGGCTTTGCGGTATCTTAGGAGCCAAACAAATACGTGACACTGACTTAGAACAGAATTAAGCTTATTGCCAAACTGTGGTCCAGACTCAATGCTTCATGAGCCTATAGTTTACTTTTCTCTTTTCAGCAGTGACCAAATAGGAGAACTTATGAGGAAAGTCCAAGAGTGAAAGACACTACTTGCTTTTTAAACAACAACAGCTGAATTTCTAGATCTAGAAATAAGTAGCATCTCCCTAATCCTGCCTTACGAGGCAGTAGTTGCTGTGCACTACACAAGGCTATTCTCCTATCAATTGGGATGCAGCAGACTCTTGTTTCCACCTGCTCCCACAAGCAATTCCTGGTGCAACAAACAAATCTTCCTTGCAGTAGAGATCGCTGGTGGGAGAGGGTTGGAAATATCAGTCTGCTGCATCCCAACCAACAAGAGAACAGACCTCCATTGCTCACAGTGGCTACTGCCCAGTATAGAAGGGCTGGGGGCCATTTATGATCACTGTATTCCTAAACAACATCCCATATTTAAGTATATCTGAAATAAATAAAAAATAAGGCCCATTCAAACATATTAAAATGCAGGCTCTGAAATACAATATATATAGATTACCACCAACAACAACAAATAAACCAGAAGTTCAAAGCACAATTTTCATGCTGGGAATCAATTTGAGATTCCTACGGTAGAGGAAATTCTAAAAGGAGAAAGCATGATTCCCTGCTGACACTAGATGGCTATTTACAAGTTGTAGGACAAGCAGCAAGTCCTCCTCTGTTGACGTTGGAGACCGCAGGTATGTCACCAGCTTTTGCTGAACAGAGCTATTCCATCACTGCATAGGGACATTTCACTACTAGTTATGACTGATACCTACTGATTATGTCATGATTTTGCTCAAAATTTTACAACGGCTGCTTACAGTAATGGCTATCATGTCATCTTCTGGCTATGCATCTCATTAAAGTGGCTATGAACATCATTAAAGACGCACTTTCTTGAAGGGTTGGTGAAAGTGTTTTGCTGCCTGAGGTAAAAAACAAAATGAGGGCTCTTCCCATTCCATGTACAAAAATGAATGGGACTGAGAGCTGACTCTTTTGTCAACACTGGTGATGGGAAACCATCTTCCATCACACCTGAAGGCAGTAGGTTAGCTGTAGGAGTCCAACACACAGTACTTCCCGCCAACAGTTTCTTGTCACTTCCCAACATCTGGTGCCTGAGACAACCTTCTCACTCCTCTGCGGAATGGTATAGCCAGTCCTGCTTCCTTATCTTCTTCGCTGAATCACTTGTCAGTCCTTTTCACTTTAAAACTCTTGTTAATTTCCCCAAATAATTCCTGACTCCTTACTAGACAAATAGAATTTCAAGTAAATTTATTAAGCATAAGTAATTAGGAGCTATTATTGGTTTTATATTTTCTCCAGCTCCACTGTCTGGCACTACAGACATAAATATGCACTGCTGGCTTTTGCTGAACAGGACTGCATCTTTACAAACAAGTTCTTAATTGGGTTCCTTGTTACCTAAACATAAGCATGGCTGTTGTATATCAGCTAATGACAACCATGCTCAGACGCAAAACTACTATCTCAAAATAAATTAGTCCATTGTTATTTAATCAGATAATTCGGGCCTAATGGAAGAGTTATTTTGAAAAATCTCTTCTGACAGAGGAGAAACAGCTCAAACTAAACAAGGCACAATGCTAAGTCTTCAGATAAGCATGTTCTTTTTTTATGGCGACATTATGTCAAATATATACTCTCTCCTCCAAATCTTATGGTGCTGTAAAAGATCACCAAACAACAAACAAACCAAAACAAATATTTAGTGGATGAGCAGATATATTTTCTAAGTGGTAGGATTTTACTGAAACTTTATGGGCATCAAGAGGACACAATGAGATGACTTTATGTATTATATATTTTAAAGGAAATGGCCAGAATCCTTCTGGTGTCTTACATGTGTGCAAGTTTCCCCAAGAAAATGATTGGACATCTTTGTCTGATGTGGAATGTCCATATTCAGTTCAAGCTTGCAGAAGCAGAAAGGCAGAATGTGCTGCCATTCTGTATGGCAGCATCTGTGCATTATGGATGTGTATACCTATTTAACTGTATATTCAGTTGCAACATTTGGGGAGTGGTTCAGTTGTTCAACATCCAACAAAAGAGTTGTGTAGCAAATTAGTAAAAAACTCTGCATGTGGAGATATAAGCTACGAACCCAGATGTAGGATGTAAGCCATTACATCTCACCATAGTGGAGATATTTGTGACTAGGCAATTTGTGTGCTTGCTCAGTTGCTAATTGCTGATCGGTGACTTCAAAGCCCTCATTTCTTCTTTTAAATCTTTAAGCAGAACTTGGACAGGATAACACTTCAAACAAAGGATGCCTTCAAAAGAAGGCCATCCTCTGACTGTCTTCATCAAAGCATTCTATTCTCTAATGGAGGACACACAGCCACCCTGTATTGGGCTGATGAGACTCTTTGTGTAGAGAAAGAACAAATATAATCCCCTCTGCCACTGTCTCAGCTTCCTTCCATCTCACATTGAAAATGTTTGTGAAGTGGGCTTTAGAGATGAAATATATATAAACTTCTCACTTATTTTTAAATGGGCCTTCAGATGGGAGAGATACCCAATGTCTTATGTAGGTTGCTGGTTGAAGAAGAGGATACCCATCCATTTGACCATCAACAATCAGAAATATAAGGTGGACAAGAAACACAAAGACACTTGCTATATAGAGGACCCATGATAAAAAGACTTCACACTACAATCTGCATGAAACACAGAAATATTTGAGCAAAAGTATAGCTGTGATGGCCCACCAAGTAACCATTCCTGGAAGGAAAACTTTGTTCTGTGACAAATCTATGCCCCAGACTGCCTGGTATTGAGAAAACCTGGATCTCAGGCATATCGGAGAAGTTGATCCTGGGGGTGTCTTATCTTGTTGTCCTTGCCTCTTTTGATTCCAAGGGAAAAGCCCAGAGAGTGATTTCAGCCAACCTATTGTGAAAGCAAATTAATTTATAGTGTTCCAGACATATTTTTTCCCTTCAGTTTTCATATACAAATGAAGCTTCTTGGTTGCAGTATGGAAAGAATTTGATTAACTTAACTGCTACTGAATTTTAAAAAGAATTTCATGCTACAATTTAAAACAAATAATTGCAATATTACACAGAATAAATTGGTTTCTTCTTTTCAAGGCAAACAACTAATTGTATTGATTCCTGAAGTGATTACTTTACTGTGTAACACTTCTAACTACAGTTGGCCCTCCTTATCCATGGATTTTTTTTATCCACGGATTCAAGCATCCATGGCTTGAATTCCAAATTGCAAACCTTGATTTTTTCCATTTTATATAACAGACATCATTTCCCTTTTTCATTGTATTTAATGGGACTTGAGCATCCACAGATTTTGTTATCCATGGGGGATCCTGGAACCAAACCCCAGTGGATACCAAGGGCCCACTGTATAAGGCAGCCTCAGCAAGTTTGGACTCCAAACAGTGCTAAACCAGGTAAAAGGTAAAGGTATTCTCCATTGACAAGATTGTCAAGTTGTGTCTGACTGCTGGGGCAGTGCTCATCTCTGTTACTAAACCAAAGAGCCAGCATTGTCCAAGGACTACTCTGTGGTCATGTGGCCAGCATGATTGCACAGAACGTTGTTTACCTTCCCACAGAGAGATAGTACCTATTTATCTACTTGCATTTGCATGCTTTCAAACTGCTAGGTTGGCAGAAGCTGGACCTAGTGACAGGAGCTCACCCCATCATGCAGCACCCAGGCCTTGAACTGCCAACCTGCTGATCTTGCAGTCAACAGAGTTAGCGTCGTAACCACTTGAGCCACCGCATCCCTATTCCTAACCAGGAAGCACACACAATTCCGTTACAAGTTAACTGGAAGACTTAATTTGCACTGGACAGGATGACTGCAGTTGGAAACCTCAAGATTCTGCTTCAAGCTGCAATCTATGAACTAACCACTTTCATAGTAAGAGAACTATGACAACAGCAGCAGTAGTCATAACTAATAGTTGCAGTAGGCCTGCACAGACCCAAGCAAATGAAGGGACACAGCCCATGAAGAGCTCAAGCCAGCCTCCTATGTTTTGATGTCTGCTGGAGGTTGCAAAAACATGGAGGGCTGTGAAGCCCTACTAAGTCACAATACATGGCGGCAGGCAGCATTCAGCTTGGTGAAACTGTATGTGTGAAGACTGGCATTTGCCACTCCTTTCCCCTACACAAAATGGCTTATTCCAAAGACAGTGAGGAATGAGAAAGTTATAATCAGGGACTCCTTGGAACAAGCTAATAAATAATGGGAAGGTAAATCCCATGATGAAATCCCAGGTTGTAGAAGTCACTGTAAAGGAGATATAGAAGGTGCTGAACCTTGGAGAATGGATACTTGGGTAGATAAGTTAAAAGTTTGGACTGAAACACTGAACAAAGCCAGCAATCCACTGATTTAGAAGCCATCCAGTTACTACTGAGCTTCAGGAGTGATCCCTTCTCTTCACTAGTCTGGGCATTCAAGTTCTTCATTTCTTGCCACTTTTATTTTTTCCAAACTGAGAAGTGTCCATCATTTTCCAGATGACTAGCCCCATACAACCACTCCCATGGATAATGCAAATCAGATGTCGATAAAATCTAATGTAAGTAAGAGTTTGTTGTTGTGTGCCTAGAAGTTGTTTCCAACTTATGGCAACCCTATCATGGGGTTTTCTTGCAAGATTTGTTCAGAGGCGGTTTACCACAGCTAGATGTCAGTAAAATTGCATTCATATATGTCAATTATTTTTATTATGGTACTCAAACATTTTGGGCACTGCCTGTCCTCCCCACACACAACAAGAGATGCTGAGGCTTTTAAAAGCCTTGAGCTTTTTGTACTTTATAATGAACAAGAGGACTCTTTGCTAGTATCAATCTTCAGCTGAACTGTGTTGGATCTCTGAAACACCAGCACAATTTCTAAGGCTCATTTGCAATTTCCTCTAATGGAATCAAACTCTCCCCAAGCTCATTATCAGTCTGAAACATCAGCCAAGGCAGAGGTACTTCTGCATCTTCACTGAGAAATACATTTTCTTTTTCCGACTGTCTCCTGCTCCGTCCCCAGATATCCAGAGAAATAAATTTTGTGATAGTACTTAGCATTTACGGTAGGAGTTTTAGATCACTTGATGGCAGAAGGGAAGATGTGAGAAATAATAAATCCTCCAAAGAGATAAATTAAACTGAGTGCTAAGATGTCTGACCTCCCCCCCCCCCTTCCTGCTGCCTCATTGTTAATGCAGTGCTTCATGTCAGGGCATATATAATTTAAATGACTTTTCCTTGGGATCTGAGTGAAAGGCCTAAGTGCCATGGTCTTAACTCACCTGACTAGCAAATAATGTATGGTTTCCCCTCTCTCTATTTAGTAGAAAGTTCAAACAGCTTAGTCTATAAACTTCTTGGATCAGATTACTGGTATTTGAATGTAAGTTGATTGGTTATGCTGCATTTCTCTGTATTACTGCAGAGGCATACAAGTGCTTTAGAATGCAACCATTCCACACTTGCCTGGGCATAAGCCCTATGGAACACCATAGACATTGTTACCCTCCCCTTTTCACCCCCTCCAATTCTTTCTGATATTAAATTAATATCAAAAGGATGGCCTGGGAGTTATGGACATGAAGGCACCCCAACACAAGGAAACAACCATACCATACAAGGTATCCCATTGCCAATGGGGACTCTCATGGTATAATGGGGCAGTGTGAAAGATGTACTATTATTTTTCAATTAGATGTTGAAGATAGCTTGTACAGGTCACCTCAATTTTTCCATAATGTCTGCTAGTGAGGAGGAGGGTGCCTCCAGATGTAAAGGATGGGGCCAGGCTGCCCTGGCAGTCAAATGTCTGAACAATGGGAGTTTCTACTACACAACAGGGCACTACAAAAAGTGGAGACATTTTTCTGGCCAGGTATGGGGAACCTTTGACTTTCCACTGCCCTCCATTCTGGATTACCAGTGCCCTGTGCCTCTGTTGGAGGATATCCCCTGCTCTTGCTCCTTGCGCTGTTACCATGCAAGGGCAGCATACTTGCAAAGTGCTGTACTGTGCTGTACTACACATTGTAACCAATGCAAAATGATCATACTGCTCACTCTCCTTGTGGAAGGGTCCTGATGGGACAGTTATGAAAATGCTCCCCGCTGGGGAATGCAACCATTTCACAACACTGCAGTTCTAAACAGTGCAGTTGTCAGTTTATTTTACAGTACCATGAAGACCACTGCACAAGCATGATCATTGTGAAATAGTTGCTAGTATCTTGAAGAAGGGAGATACTCCATCAAGAAGATGGTCAAGATTTTTCACATTAGGCAGCTTTTTTATGGAGAATACATTTGTGCAAAAGAAAAGTAATTCCACAAAAAATTCTTGCAATCTTGTCTGGGAGGAATAAAATGTTTGAAATTCCTTCTTCTTGCACATAAGAATAAATAAGTCAAAAACTAGTATCTCTAGCATAGATATAGTGTCTATCCAAAAATGCTCACTCAAGGGCTTGTAAAGCCTTACAAATGAAGCTCCTACTCTGAAAGCATACCTTTTTATCCTTGTTTCATACTCCAGCTTTTGTTTTGCCATTTCCTGCTTCAAGCTTGACACAAGGCTGTGCAAAGCACTATGGTTGCTTGTGTTGTTGACAACAAACGTTTCACTGTTATCGCTGCTGCTGGTAGCCCGGCTGCTCCGGCCTCCAACACTTCTTCGGTCACCTTTGTTCTCATAATCCCCTTGGTTGGAGAGGTCTTCATGCTGTGGCTCATCTAGTACAGGGTCTTCAAAATTGGTCCCATAAAAGTCTTGCTCAGGGCATGTGGTGGTAGAGGACCGGCAGGAATTGGAATGTTCTGGGAGGGATATTTCACAAGAGGATGTGGACCAAGTTGCACTATCGACACTCTGCTTATCTTCAGTGTTCACTATGGAGAACTGCTGATGTACATTGTCATAAGTAGACAGTCTATTATGCTGGCCCGAATCACTCATGGGCTCCTTTTGCTTGTTGTCTCTCAATGTCACATACCCATTTGGCATCCAGCTCTGGTTGCGGCTGTTCAAAGAGTTGCTATGAGCATCAGTACTGGAAACACCCATTCGTACACCTCCATTCTGCACACTCTGTGTGCCCATTTTTGTTACTGGTCCTTTCAGAGAAGATGTTCTTCTAGTCTGCAAAGTACCATTTGATAAAGCGGGTGATGTTTTTTCCTGACCCTCCACAGAACTGCTAAAGGACCCATTGGTGACTATGCCACTGCCTTTATTAAATGCAGGATTTTTTTTCACCATGAGGGGTGGACTTCTGGTGATGTCCAATTTATGAATGCTGTTCCTTGGGCTATTTGACTTGCTCCCAGGCTGGGCAGTAGGAGATCCGTTGTCCACAATGGTTCTTTGTGGAGATTCAGGTTTCTCCCAAGAGCAGCGTCTCACTGGGGATGACTCCTTGGTGTTGTTGTTCTCTTTGTTCTGGAGCTGACCAATTATTACTTTCTTTTGGATCTCATTGTTGTTGTTACAAACCTCTGGTCCACTTTGGAGATCTGCATCTTTGGGGAAAAGTAGCTCATGTTCACTTATCAACATGGACATCAACTGCTGGACAACAACAGTTCCTAGAAGAAGATAACAAATGCACCCAGTCATGGCAGTGTTGATAAAGAAGCATTAAATGCCGTTTGCATTATTGTCTCCCTGCTGAGTGAAACTCAGGAGACTGAAAACCCTTGGTTGCTCCCAACTAGAATTGAATTTAATTGAATCAAAGGGATTTACTTAAGTATTCACTTCAGTAATTGATTGGATACATCAACTGTAGTTGGGACTGACCAATGGGATTCAGCCCAAAAAATAACAACAACAACAACTTCCTACCCGCCTCTTCCCATGCATGAAAGCAGGAGACCATAACACTTCCAAATATCACTTACCATCATTTGTTCTTCCTTGCTATTACAAATAAAACATAATTGATGTTTTTGATACTTTGTGGTATGATAGATAGAAGGAACAAGAGCACAGGGTAAATATGTTCCTGTTTCCATGTCCTACCATTTGAGAGTTCAGCTTCAGAAGACAAAACAGACCTACTACAGTTGTGCTCTCCTCCAGCTCAGTCTGAGAGCCACCTGAGGTTTCCAGAGGAGAGAGAGCTCAAGTCTACAGAAACAGCAAATGGTTTGGTGTTTGACATAAACACAGTCCTTCCTCCGTAGGTGAAGTGAAAAGCTGTGTGCATGTAGCAGGGAAACACTCTCTTGAAATATAGTCTGCAAGTTGAATGAGGCTATAGGCTAGCTTTATAAGTTAGGGGCCTTACCTCATTTGAATTGCTTAGCCTGTGTCTACTGTGAGATACGATCCTGTGATTTACAATCCTGGACTGTTTCTTGACTTGGGGGACTCTGCTTCAACTTACGACTCCTAACCCTGGACTGTTTGTTATTGGACCCCACACTACTGTCTTTTTGGCATTCTGCATTCTGTTGCAGCATGAGAACAGGGCAGCTTACAGTTGAAAGCCTGAGTGCTTTATCAGTGCCAACTACAGTGGACCCACTGAATTAATAGGATTTCTCTGTATGGTGACTTACCATTCAGCAATGGATTCATTGGGCCAGAAACTAACCAACTAATTCTATTTCTTGACAACAAAAAGAGTAAAAAAGAAAAGAAAAAAAGTGACCAGAGAGACAGGAATGACCAATTGACGTTGTATTCACCCACCAAGGCAACCAAACTTTTCAGTTCAGTTTGAAATACAGGTATATTTCAGTTAATGACATCGATGCACATTACTTTAACAGAAAATTTAGTACCAGAAAGTAACTGGAAAGGAATAGATACATGATCTAATTACAATGTATGATGTTTACTTTAATACAACTTGAAGCTCAAAGAGCAGGTAGTTGGTCAGATTCAGACACCCGTAGCAGGGAGAGAGGGACTCCTGCATTTTTACAACATTCCATTTTGCTGACTGAAGCAGAATTTTCACAATGAGAAGGGTCGTTCAATTAATTCCAAATAAATATCATTAAGGTCTGCAAAATGAAACTGTGAGAAGCCATTGGAGTGTATCAGACAGGCCTTCAGTACAGAATGTACCGCCTATGGTATAAATTAAAGGCATGTCTCTTAACAGAAGAGGGGGCTCAGTAGAAATGCACTATAATAAATTTAGATGGAAGTCTGGAGTACACTAACAGCAAGGCTTCCCTTTTAATTCATGAAGCAAATCTTTAGAAGTTGGCCTCCAGTGATACATGACACCATTCCCCTCCTCAGTCCTTCTAGAAATGAAGTGAGGAGGGGTGTAATTGCAATGCTGTAAGAAGGTATATTTCCAGTGTGCTGAATGCTTCTGAGAAGTCATTTCCCACTAGTCCTGCATCCTGTTTCTAAAGATTATATTAAAGAATATAATAATGTTGGTTCTTCTCCTTCCTCCCTGTATCTTTTCCTTACATTGTGTCTTATTTAGATTAGAGGTTTGAGTGCAGATGCTGTTAGATTAAATACTTATAAATTGTTTTGGGAGTTTTTGTCTAAAGAATAGGCTGTAAATATTTCAGATAAATAAGAAATAAATAAGAAGAGCCATGCTGGATCGAAGTAAAGTACTATCTAAGCCAGGGGTAGGCAACCTTTCCCCTTTAAGGGCCGAGGGACTTCAGCTCCCAGAATCCCAGGAGCTATTGGCCAACATGGGACTATTGGCCAACATGGCTGAGGCT
This sequence comes from Phrynosoma platyrhinos, assembly GCA_020142125.1. NCBI lineage: Eukaryota > Metazoa > Chordata > Lepidosauria > Squamata > Phrynosomatidae > Phrynosoma > Phrynosoma platyrhinos. The sequence goes on along the minus strand of CM034708.1, from coordinate 15,255,721 downwards.
TCTGGGAGCTGAAGTCCCTCGGCCCTTAAAGGGGAAAGGTTGCCTACCCCTGATCTAAGCCAACATTGGCCAACACAGGAAGGCTAGAAGTAGGTCAAGAGTAAAACAGCATCCTCCTGGTCAGGGGTGTAGCTATAAGGAGGCAAAATGAGAAGACTGACCCATCCCAATAAGAGTTCTACTCCCTCATTAAACTTTCTTTCAGTTCTCAAATTTCTAGCATTGCAGTAATTTAAAACCCAACTGAGCCTTTGGTAATACACTTTAGCCACACAAAGAATAGGCAGGCAAAGGGAATGTGAACACAGCAAACATCAGGGCTATAGATGTGAATAATTTTCAATGTCTCACTCCCTGCAATTTTAGAAATGTTGGGATTAAATGGAGAGGGCACATTCTTATTTGGAGGAGCAATCATTTTACGCACGGCTCCTCCATAGCTATATCCCTGCTCCCAATAACAAGAATCCAAGTAACTGATATTCTGGGGTGTACTTTCTCTTACACCACAGTTAGCATATAGTCACCAAGAGATAGTAAACAGTCATTTACAGTTTCAATATCCATGAATTTGTCTAATCTCCTTTTAAAGACATCCATATTGGTGGCCATTATTAAATATAGTAATAATTAGGACTTTGGTCACATAAGCTTGCTGTCCTGTCACAATTGTGCCAGTTTAACATTGGGAGCATACCAGTTTGGCATCATTTTTTATCACACTTTTCTCCATGATAGCACCTTGGTTGTGTGGTCTGTTTTCTGCACTGCCAAATGCCACATTCAGGAGAAAGCTGGGAAAATGAGTGATCCTGGCTACCAACCACCTTCTGAAACCAGCTGCTATGTGAATGTGCAAACAGCAGCCAGCTTTGGAAAGGTGTTGGGCTGCTGCAGACACTGTGATTGGGAAGGAAGATAAAGGGAAAAGAGTAGAATCATGCCCACTCACACCATGTGACTGTGTGAGAAATGGAACTGCAGCAGAAGGGACCTATTTCACATAGGCAATAATGGAATAGCAGTGAGACTGACAGCCTACTGATGGGTTTTGCCCATCACTGAAAAAGTGCATTACAGTAACAAATGGAATGCAAGGCGGCAGCTGGAGAGATACGATGTTGTAAGATAAATACTGGTTTACATATCCTGGATAAAACGTGCATTTATCCTGTTAAAATTCCACTTTTTGTGATGTAAAGTCCTTAATTTCACAATTTAACTATGTGGTGGGTGAAGCAGCATTTTATTTGTCTTCCCATCATCCAAATTCAGGGGATTTTACCAGGTTCCAGTGCACACAGATTTTATTCACTTATGTTATTCCCTTCTGTTATGTCTCTCCCTAAATCACTATTATCCGAACAAAACTGTCCTAAGCACAGGAACCTTCCCTCTTAAAGTCCCTTGATAGATTTGGGAGATAGAACAAGTCATCAAAGTTTCCCAGACACTGCTTGTAGATTTTTCAGCATGAGCTAAATAAGGCGAGATCTGTCTTCTCAAATTTTATGACTTGTGGAGAGATGCATTAAAAAATAGTGCATCTGAAATATTATTTTCATCATGAGAAACACACTTTGATTTGCATACTATTCTGCCTCCCTGCTCTAATTAGCAAAATGAATCATTTGAGAAGGATATATATCCACAGAAAGAGAAAGAACTCAAAACTTGATATCTAGACCTTTTGAATTAATTGGAATGGTAGTCAGAGCCTCTATCCACAAAGACTTAGTGAGTTTTTAAATTTTGTCTCAATAATTTCTTGTTATGAACCTCTGGATTTCGACTGCTGGATCAGATTGATAGTCTGTCCAGGCAAGGCTGGATTAAGGAAGTTGGGGCCATGGAGCTGTTCCAAAAATGTGGATCCCTTTGTGCATATACTCCCCTCTTAGAAGACCAGCATTGCACTATGCAGGTTAGACTTGGCAGCACTGTCAGACTGAGATGAGCCCCCTCATCTGTTTCAGGCCCAATGCCTGCCTTTGTCCCATTTAGTATGAGCAAGGTTGGCATCTCTGTGACAATGGCCCCAATGCACCACCTACCACTTCACTAGGGAGAGGAAGAATATTCAAAAAATGTGGACAAAATGGGAGGAAAACGTGTTATGCAAGTGTTGAGAAAGAAATACTGGCAAGAAGAAGGATCATGGATTGATGATAACCTTTATAGATCAAGACTCATTCTATGCAAAATTCACTCATTGTTTCTGTTTTGGGCTGATCATGTCATCCTGACATCCTGACACTCACTAGCACCATAAAACTCCATTGCTTAGGATGGCTGACCCCAGGATTCCATTGTAGGGTGTCATGGCAGTTAAAGTCGTGTTAGACTGCATTATTTCTGTATTGCAGATGCAGCTTTAGTCAAGGATTTGACTCTTATGGCAAAAATGGTTTTGAACAGTAGACAGATGCCTGCTAAAAACTCTCAAGTGTTTCACAAAGGTCACTCTTCTCCTGTAGTGGGCCCCTAATAGCATGTATACAGAAGTGCTTTTCAAAATCTTTTTTCCCCAGCTATGGTATTCACACTGTGTCATAATCTTTGGGGTTGTAAACTGATTGTTTACAAGTATGACTAGCTATTGTTTTGTTTTTCAAACTCACCTTCCATGATAGTCAGAGGGTCTTCCACTTTCGGACGCAGGATGTTTGGGCCGAAGACAGTAGCAAGGTTTTGCACGCTCATTTTGTTCACTCCAGAATAGGACTGAACTTCATCCAGGAACCTATTCAGCCATCCCAGAAAGAGAATGGGGTGGGGAAGTGGAAATCCAGGATCAGGTTCCAGTGAAATCAAAATGATAGGGCCAAATGAAGTAAGATGCCATAACACAGCATTTCCCAACCTTCACTCTTACAGATGTTTTGGAGTTCAACTCCAATAATTCCTGACTGCTGGCCAACTTGGTTGGGGTTTCTGGGATCTGAAGTCCAAAACAAATGGAGGGCCACAGATTGGGAACCACTGCCACAACCATAATACAATCAGAAAATGCTTGGATGGCTTTAAAAATGAAAACCCCAGGTACCAGGTTCCCCCAATCCAGGCTGGCTTTCTCATGGGTGGTATAGAGGGGGCTTCTACATTCTGCCTGCTGCTTCAATCTCAATTCAGACTGCTATTCTCTCACTCCACCCCACATCTAATCTTTACATTAAAAAATAATCTCTTCTCTGCACCAATGAAAGCTTCCTTCCAACGCAAATAGCAGCTGGTGGGGGGGCACTTAATCTGGATCTGCACAGAACAAGGGTAATGAGTAAAAGTCCCCCAATCTCTTGCCTCAAGTTTTGATCTGAATTTTCTTTTTAAAAAACCCAGATTGCTTTCATTGTTCCGTATGAGATTTGCATGAATTTGCAAAACAAACAAAACAACAACACTCAACAACACATACAAAACCCCAGGAAATGGAGAGGCAAATGGAAGACTGGCATCTTTTTAGCATTTTATGCATATGTACCTTCACTTACATATGTAGTTGTAATTTTTTGGCTACAGCATAACATCCTTATTAAGTTCACAGTTGTATAAACAGAGTTCTACAAGTGTAACTGTTGCACATATAAGGCTATAGCCATGTTAGTCTGGAATATCAGTATACAAAAGGGATCGTGTAGCACCTTTGAGATTAACTGAACAAAAGACATTGTAGCTTAAGATTTTATAGTCCCCAGATGCATGATACACTACTTATATTATAACATTGGTAAACAACCCAGCCTCATGAGGACTCTCTTTGTCAGTTCATCAGATTTCCTTTCTGGTTCCCAGCCTGCAAACACCACATTCCCAAATTCCCTCCACCATTCATATTGTTATCCACCCACCTAGGCCTTAGGCAACATCTTTCCTCCTGCCTTTGTGAACTTTTTACCTCATCCCCATACTGACATTTTGTGTATTACCTTTGTACACATTAGTTGGTTTCAGACTTAAGAAAGGCCCATTAAATTAATTGAAAATAATTAATCATGCATAAAATAGGTCTCATGAATAAAATAGGACTCTAAAAATAAAACTACACCTGGAGGCTACCCAATGGAACCAATAAAGCATAGGACTAGAATACTGGAGTGGCATTCCATGGTAACATTTCGTGGCAAGAACTGCAACTTGCCTATGATTCATCTTTATAAATATACAGCTTCAGTTTGGTAAAAAAAAAAAAAAGAGAGAGAGAGATAACAATCATGTGAAAAGGGAAAACTTCAAATGTCATGCTTGCTGTATGCAAGCAACTGGAGAATGCTCCAGTTCCACATTATTCCAACAAGATGGGTGCGCAAGATGAGGATCAGAATCCTATTGTTTATCCTAAATAGAGTAGATCCATTGAATCTCAACATGTATGTGTTGACTCACCTTTCAATAATTGATTCAATGGGTCTATTCTAGTTGAGACTATTAGAATCCAGGATGACATAGGTACTCCCTGGTATTCTTCCTAGTCAAAGTAAGTATTTCCTAGTATTTCCTAGTCAACCTTTGCCAACCTTTCTATGTGTCCTGTAACCATCATTATATCCAGCCAGCATGGCACTCCAGGGACTTAAATTACCCATTCATTTATCAAGCTGGTCTAGAATGATGGGAGCTGCTATCTGACACAATAGGAAGCAGTTGGGGGGTTAGACTGTCCTACAGGCCACCAGAGTAGTGTGAGATGAAGGGCCTCGGCAGACGACTAATAGAGTCGTCTTCGAGGCCCTGAAGAGGAGGGGCAGCTGCACGAGCGGCGCCCCTTCCTCTTCCTGAGGTCGCCCTTGGAGTCGCCGGCCCTCCGCATGGCCGGCACTCCGGGGATGACCTCACGCCACAGCGACCACATGCGCTGCGGTGGAAGAGTCAGGGAAAGTGCGCCTGCCACTTTTAGGGCGCACTTTCCCTGACATCTAAAAGGAGCGCCAATTTGGAGCTCCTTTTAGAGTCGCCGGAGGAGCGCAGCGGTGCGGAGGCTGAGCTCTGCCGGTGCTCCGACCTGCGGTGACCCGGAAGCAGTCGTCTGCTTCCCCCCTAAGATAGGAATCAGCAATGCCTTCCTGGCCACATGATTAAAGAGAAGAGAGTTGAGTCTAAATAATAATAGGTTTCAGCAATATCTTTAGGCTTAATTAATTCTATTGGTCCAGTATGACTCTGCTGAAAACTACCAAGGGGAACCTGCTACCATGTGATGTCTTTGAGGGCACCAAAATGAGCACTGCTTTGTGATTCTTGCCCAGTTGGTTTACCTGCAAATATATTTCAATAGGTTGAAGTTGACAAGTGGCAAGCTCTTGACTTGTTTCACTAATTCATTCAGTCCCTGTGGGAAGATGGTTAAAAGAAATAAATATGAAGCAAGAGGCCAAATGTGGGCAGAATTAATAGAAATATCAGAAAGCTGATCAAAACATCAAACCTCCCAGTAGCCACCTTAAAAATAAAAACAACCCTCCATGTTGAGACTGTGATGGATGACTGCATCTGCTTTGAAAACAAAGAGAAAAATTGCAGCTGCCACCCCTTCAGGTTGGTAATGAGAAAATGCTGACTTGCTCAGCATGTTTGGTCTAAGAGCATAGTCTGAAAACACAAACCAAAACAACCTTACTGAACTGGATTCAATCAGAATCTAGATCAGGGGTAGGCAACCTTTCCCCTTTAAGGGCCGAGGGACTTCAGCTCCCAGAAGCCTCAGCCATATTGGCCAATAGTCCCATGGTGGCCAATAGCTCCTGGGATTCTGGGAGCTGAAGTCCCCCAGCCCTTAAAGGGGAAAGGTTGCCTACCCCTGATCTAGATGAATATAGATGACTCAGATGACCCTGTGGATATATGCGGGGGAAGGAATCATGTGATCCTCCCTGGATACATCAATATTGGCTATGTTGCTGAAAGTTGCCATCCAACAATATCTGGAAGACTACATGATTCCCATCTTCATATAATCATCCTGAGCAGGATGGTCTCCAGACATGAGAGGTCCCTTGGTATTATATCCTTTCCTGTGCCTAATCTGTTTCTGTGTCAATGGGACCTGTAGATAGACAAAGATGACAACAGCAACTCCTCCAACTTGTCATTGTTGGGCATCACTGTATTTGCCCACAATGCCTCCAAAGTATCAGTGTTCTAGATCACTGCATGGAACTCAAATGATGGCTTCCTCTCTAGGGGTGAAGGGGAAAGAATAAAAGTGGTTCAGAGCAGGAATCAGTGATGGATCCAGCCTGGGACCTTTTCATGCTGTACTTTTAGTGCTTGCTGGCTGGGGGATTCTGGGAACTGTAGTCCAAAAGGTAACTTTCTCATGCTATACCTTTAGTGCACACACACACACACACACATCAAATAGGATGAAGCCTCTCAAAATCTGCCTAAGAAAAGGATCAGTGCCCTGCATCCGTCTTATTTAAGCCACTGTGCCTATAAACAGTTGCGTCACTTGGGGTCTGCAGGGGATACAAACCACACTGGGTGACAGCCCAGAGGGGGGTCACCCAGTGGGATTATACACCTGGGGGTGGCAACTGCGGCAGGGGGGAGGGAGGATACCCTTTTGGGCCTGCTCTGTAAGCATCACCTCTGGAAGTACCACCCCCACACCGAGTGACACCCCAGGTGGGGATGCCACTGCCTATAAATGAGATAGAATGATGAACTGGAGACAATAAACTGCAAGAGACGTATCTCTTTTTTCATATCCTTAGGAGGTTCGGGAGATCCATTAGCCAATGATACAGAACCTGCTTTACACATAGAAGGGCCTAGGCTTAGCCCTAGGAGTAAAAAGAACCAGCTGATGGGTTAAATCTGAGGACCTCAAAAGAATAACATTTTGAAACTTCAAATGCTACTACTATGACATACCGCAGGTGTGAGCAACTGCATGGGTGCATTGGACCAATTTTCCAACCCTCCACAGGGAGAATCCCCACCCAAGCATACCAAAATGTCTTGTAATCCATCTTTTCCTCTTCAAAATGGCAATGGGAAATGAAGTTGTGTCACTTCCTGTCATTATTATGAAGTGGAAATGAAGGAGGAAATAGTATTTGAGAAGGTGGAAGCTTTCCTCCTCCATCTTTGCACACACTGAGGACTGTGAATATGATTTGGGGGCAATTTTTTGCTTTAAAATCATGCCAATTTACAAGTAGTTTGGGGATTCATGGGATTTGGGGAAGTAGTAGTGGACTTTAGGCGCTTCAGAAGAGGGGTTCATGGGCTGTAGTTTCCACACCACTTCCATAATGTAATAGATGGACAAACAATCTGGCATGGAATAAGGCAGTGTCTCCTGCTCCTTAGATTAGAATTTGGACAAATTGCTGTTTTTGGAGTGCTTCTCCCAGCATCTTCTAGCCTTTGACTATGGACTTTATCACTCAGTGAAAAAAAGACAGGAGCATTGCACTATGCTCCTGTCAATACTGCACAATAACAAGAAGATTTTCATATGGCATTGCCATTATCACGTGATGATCCCATGAATAAAGCAGCAAACTCGTGCCACTTTTTATTAATAGGAAAATCCCTTAAATTTTGCCGCTTTATTCACAGGATAATTGTGAAATAATGACGACATTTTGTGAAAATCATTGTGTTATTGTCCAATATTGATGGGAGCATAGTGCTATGCTCCCATCTCTCCCCCCCCCATTATAAAATCCCATGACAGTTAAGGTGTTCCAAATATTATAATTCAAAAAAGTAATTTTTCTAGTCCAGAATCATCCAACCCAAGTGTGGCTAAGCAGGAGTTCAATTAATTCAGGGAAAATCTCCCCAAATAAGATTATACAAAGCACAGGGTAATGCTGTAAACAGAAATTCAGGCAACAAACTCACCGTTTCTTCTTCCTTGCTGAGCAATTTGGCACAGGAAAGAAAATCTTCATATTTGGAGTAGGGGATAACTGGCTCTGGGAGCTCTCTGAGGTACAGTTTCAAAAGTGATGCCACTGTGTGTACATCTGTATTTCTGAACAGACAGAACAAACAAGATTATGGTTAGAAATGCCGCACAGAATAGTCAATGGTGAGGAATACTGGCTGTTAACAGTTCAGTAATATCTGGAGGACTGCATCTTGCCCATTCCATTTTCAAGACACCTAGGCCAGCATCCTGTTAGTGACACACAGAGATGTAAGTCCAACACATTCTGGCATATGTCTTTTTTCAATTATTATGGAGCTTAGTTTTCTCTTTCTCTCTCTACAATGATCAAAGCCTTCACAGGATTAATCATTTAGTCACTGCAGCTTCTATCCCCATAGCTATTTGGTGACTGCTGGAGACTGGGGAATTGGAGAGATATCCCTATATTCAGACACAGAATGATCACATCAGCTGCTGAAATTTCTGGAGGACCAATGGGGTGTCAGTAGATGATGTCAACAATTTCTGTCTGGCTATGGTGGTATAGCCAATTGCTCCTCTGATCTTCCCCTGATATCCCCCACTGAATGGCCATGGGGGGCTGCCATGTAGTGTAGATGAATGGTGAGACGTGAGGGGGTTGAGAGATACAATGCAGTTCCACCTGTAGAACATTGACATTGGCCTTGGCCCTTGTAAGGCCATGGTCAGTTATGGCTCTCTACCAATATTGTCATTAAAATCAAAGCAGAACTTCAAAAGAATTATAGACATTAAGGTCAGAGAAATCACTAACTATGCAAAATAACATGCAGTTGCATGATCCACTGTAGCTGGATCATGATGGAATCCCAAATTTACAGAGACAAGTGATATCAAGAGCCAGCATGGTGTAGCAGTTTGAGTGTTGAGCAAGGACGCCGAGACACCAGGGTTCAAATCCCCACTCAGTCATGGAAACCTGCTGGGTGACCTTGGGCCAGTCTCTTTCTTTGAATAAACTGATCTTGCAAAACAACAACAACAACAACAACAAACAAACAAACAACCCCTACAATTGTCAACAGTTGACTTGAAGGCACATAATGAATCAAATGAAAAATGAATCAGCCTTCCCAAAGCACTTTCTTCTAGATGTGTCGGACTAAAATTCTGTTCCTTGTCTGCATGAGCATAGACTACGATGGCTGTGGAGGATGGTTACTGCAGTCCACAATATCTGGAGGCCATCAGTTTGGGCAAAGCTGTTTCAAGAAAATTCTTGGTTTTGCTTTAGAATTGCCAGAACATAAGAACAGGGCTACTGGATCAGCCCAAGCCCATGTAGTCCACAATGCTTTTAGGAAACCTATGTAACCAGGCATTAGTTTAATGCCCTTTCTCTACTGTTTGTTTCAAGTTCCAGTAGCAGATATCAGGGCCAATATCCATAAAAAAATATTTCCCCCAAAATTGTTAATGCCCATGTCCCAGGACTGAGGAAAGTTCAGAGGCAACAAGTTACAAATTACAAATTATTAGGGATTGGTTGCATCAAAAACCTAACAAAGGTCCAAAATCTGAGATATCACAGAAGATTGGCCCTGGAGGTCCCATTGATGTCATGATATCTTAAGCATTTGTTGAGAGCTATTAGCTTTCATCAGCCTTAGCCAACATACCCACAGTGGAAGAATGGTGGAATTCACAGTTCAACAACATCTAGAAGGCGAGATTTTGCTCAACCCAGTTTAATCCTATTTTAAATCAATATAAACCAATGGCTGTCATCCACTGTTAATAAATCCCATCTGTTATTTATGCAGTGTGTGAAAAAAGTGCTGATAAAATAAAATTACTATTTATTAAAAATGTATAATAGGGATGCTGATTTTTGGCCCTCCAGATGTTTTGGCTGACAGCTCCCATCATCCCCACTCAGCATGGCCATTGGTAAGGGATTGAGGCAACTACAGCCCAAAACATCTGGAAACACAAAGGCTCATGTAGCAGCTGATCTATGGAAGGGAGAAAAGATTTAACAGAGATATTAAGTTTCAAAAAAAATTATTCAATAGTTGGAGTCACTATAGATTGCACATGTCTGGAACCATAGATATGCTAGCAATCAATTAAATATTCATATATTTATGTATTTGTCTACATGGTACAGTGTGTATATTACTTGAAATTAACTTGGATAATATCATATCCCTCCAACTGTCCTGAATTGGCAGGGATTGTCCTGATTAACCCTCTGTTGCCCCACATTTTCTACTGCTTTTAAAATTGTTGGGCTTTCTCTCTCCTACCTCTTTCTCCCTTTGTCCTCAGTTTGCCTCAATTGCTGCAAAATATATTATAACTGCAAATGGACAGAGGACAGGGTGAAATCTTCACCTCCCCATTAGATTCAGGGAAAAACCAAAACCCCTGCAGCCCTTCCTAGCTTGTATATTCTTCCTTAATAATCTTTTTTCCCCCATTTTGACCACACTCTGATGTGGCCTGTGTCCAGGTTTTCATTGGTGAAATGTTGGAGGGTATATAATAATAATAATAATAATAATAATAATAATAATAATAATAATAATACCCTGCTTTTTGCCGTAGCAATCAAGGCGGCTTACATCTAAAATCAAGTACATAAAACTATCCCAACAATAAACAGCAAGACAATATAAACGAACACATTAATCCCCCATGTCTCTTATGTATGAGAAGTGCAGAAAGAAAGAAAGGCAGAAAGAATGAATGTATGAGGAAATGCTTTCTGTCAGGGATGGATTCAGACATCCTGGGGCCTTCACTTATGCCCAGTTTAAGAGGGCCCACAACATTCCCCAAATGTGTAGATTTTAGGGTTTTGTTTTTTTATCACAATTTTGTCTTTATTATTTTTTTTTTTACAACAACACTCATAATCTGAATATATAATCTGTAATTTTGTTTCCAGTTTATTGCCAGATTATTTCTAGGCATACTTCTGTCTGAAACCTATTGCCAAACATATATGTCAGGTCAAATACATTTCTGGTATTATTAGAGAAGAAACAAAAGCATATGTTCCCTCAACCATGCAAACACTTTGGCAAAGATTCATAATGCAAACTAAACATAACTGTGTTGTGTTATACACATTGTAGTCTTTTTAATAAGCATGGGTGAAGGAGAGAGGCATTGGAAACAATGCATTGTCCATGTATTACCACCAGATGGTGGCATTGTAAAATAAGATTATAGTGCCTATTTCTCCAGGCCACAGGCTCTTTCCATTTCTCCTAATGTCCCTGCTACACAGCCTTTCATGACAATTCTCAGGGTGGGTTGTGAGCCCATCAAGTGAGGTGTGAGGTGCATAATACGTACATACACTAATTTATATTTCCGTAATATGAAGAAAAGAAAAGTTGAAAGGTGATATGATAGCCCTCTTTAAATATCTGAAGATCCATAGGGTGGAGTCAGCTTGTTTTGTTTTGTTTTGTTTTTTTGTTTACTTGTTTGCTTGTTTTGCTGTTTTTCCAGAAGGTAGGTCCCAAAGCAATAGGTTCACATTACAAGAAAAATGATTTTGAATTAAACATTAGGAAGATCTTGCTGACAGTAAGAGCTGTTTGACAGTTGAGCAGATTGTCTCAGTATTCAGTGGACCCTAGTTCTTTGGAAGTAATTAAACAGAGATTAGATGGCCATCTGTCAGGAGTGCTTTAGCTGTCGATCCCTGCACTGTCAGGAGGTTGGACTACATGTGCCTCAGGAGTCCCTTCCAACTCCATTATTCTGTGACTGAGTTGCATTTGTACAAATAAAGACAAACCTTTAAATGGAAATACAAAACACCTCACCATAGCAGGCAGGCCTCTGATCAGTTGGCCTATGTGCCTGCACAGTCTCCTGTCCAGCAGCTAAGTGTTGATGGGCACCTGCTCATAGGCTACACTTCAACATATTAGGGAGCAAGAGGCTTTCCTTGACAGAACAGAACAAATGGTCTTGGACGGGGAACACACAGAGGAAGTCACTGGAGAAGAGAAGGTCACATCACACACACAGGCGGTAGAAAGCTGGATGAAGGTCACACGCAGAAGGAGACCAGGGATCGTTCTGGGAGCTTGCGGCTACAGAATCG
>CM034708.1:15218040-15230816 GCA_020142125.1 Phrynosoma platyrhinos | reverse complement strand
CCCCCCCCCCCAACATACTCACCATAAAGGCCAGGCAGTCATATTGAGTGAAAGACTTCTATGGCACTGGTGAGCAAGGTCCTGAAGGATGACATATCTCTCCTCCTCCATAGCCATGGTATGATGAGCAGAAGCAGGGACCCATGACATCTCATCACACTGTGGCTTGTTGGCAGAGTCCCTGGCTTTGCAACTGGAGGTTCCAAGTTCCAGTTCTCTCCCTATGGCCACTAATCTGCTGCCAAGGTGCAGACCCCAAATGTGACCACTTCTGTTTCTTTCAATTGCATGAGGGCAGCAGGAACATGCCCAAATGTACCCTCTTTGGTTTACCAGTGGCCTTCAGCATTGCAAAAGAAAGTACAATATACCTCCTCCCATGACATTCCTTAAAGTCCACATGCTGGCATAACAACGATGCATTTCACCCACAAGATCCTGGCCACAGTGTGAATTTGAATTGTAAATCCTATTCACTCACTTTCAATTTCAAAATATATAAGATGCTGCCAAAAGTCTGTCTAGGGATGCATCTACACTGTAGAAATAATGCAGTTTGACACCACTTTAACTGCCATGGCTCCATCTGACAGAATCCTGGAATTTGTAGTTTTGCGAGGCACCAACATGCTTTGGCAGAGAAGGGTAAAGACTGTGTAAAATTACTAATTCCAAATTCCATAGAATGACTATGGAATCCCAAATTCCTTAGGATGGCACTACTTTAAGTTGACACTTAATGTGGTGCCAAGCTGCATTATTTCTACAGTGCACATGCATCCTTGCTCAGTATTGCCATTAGTACCCCAAGGCTTCAAAGGGAAGTCTTTCTCACTTTGCCATGCTGTAGATTGAATTTAGGACTTGTTACATGCAATGCATATGTTTTACCACTGAACTTGCATCTTTTCCTTCTTTCTCCCCCCTCCTTTTTTCCCTTAGTGACTGGGAAAAAATGCAGTATCATAGAGCTCAACTGGTGCTTACAAGGAGCAACACAGTCTTTATCACTTTATCATTTATTTTATTTTATTTTTAAAAATATATATATTATAAAATAGTTGGAAGTTCAGTTTACTTCTCTGCCTGTTAAACCTGCTCTGCCTTCAGGCCTGTATATAAAAAAAGAGGCTGAGCTGCAAAACCCACAAAGGCCATTTTGCAGAGTACAGCTATACTGCAGGGGCCATCTTGCAGAACTGCCTTCACCGAATAGTAGGAAATGCAGTTGCTGAGTCCAGCAGAAATATTCCTTAGCTATATCAACACAGAAGCTCAGTGGCAACATCCCTCACAAAGCAGTCTCTGCTCAATAAATTGTGGAGGCTAAATGTGCTTACCAGCAGAGTTAGAAAGGCAAGGATATATTTGAAAGCATTTCCCTCCCTCCCTCCTTGACCTTCCCAAATAATTATTTTGTCCCACCAAAATGAAATTTTCCTTTTGCCACCAACTTTGTAACATTCCAGGGAGTGAGACAATGAAAATCATTCACACTTGAAACTCTTCTACTTGCTGTATTCTTGTGGTCACTTTACCTGCTCCTTTTCTTTGGATGCTGAAATTGTTTTTCTAAATGCTCAATTGCAGACTGAACTTACTGCAATTCTAGAAACTTGGAGATCGATAGAAAATTATAGGGGCAGGGGGTAGAATTCTTATTTGCAAGAGCAGTGGGCTTATTTTTGGTTGTTGTTGCCCCTGCCCCAGAGCTACCCCTTCCACCTCCCTTTCTTCTTTCTCTCTCTCACGCACTGGAATGAATAAATACATAAAGTCTTCAAAGTACACTGAAAGTCAGCACTAGGAATGTCAAGCATGTTCACAAATCTACTTATCCTAGATAAGAAATGGTTGAAAAACTGGTCAGCCATGATGAGATCTTTATGCCAGATTAAAAAAAGGAGGGGGAAGCAAGCAAGCAAGCAAGCAAGCAAATAAACACAACTCTTATTTTAATTCTCTCTCTCCCCACACACACACACTTTTCATTTTTTTGGTAACAAAAAACTCTTGGTTTATGCACAGAACACACTTTTGCACACAATATTGGCTCCAAACCAAGATCCAATTAGTGCTTTCCATTGCATCCATTGGATTTCCATAAATGTTCCATAAATACTGAATTCTACTCTTAGTTGTGACTAACCAGCAGGAGCCTTGCCATTGTGTTTTGTGCAAAAACAATGGGGCTGGCCTCAAATTAATGACATATCCATACATAACTTGAGCTACATGGGCAGGGTGAATAATTCACCACAGTACAACAGACATAGGCCTGAATACTGTTGCTAGTCCTATCTAAGGTACCCTGACTGAATAAATGAAATTTACCTTTATATTGACTTACCATTCAACAATTCTACTTGAGTTGGGATAGAGCAATAATCTGTGGTCAGTGCCAGAAGTGAAGTTGCACAGACAACAACACTGCACACTACAGTTGTGTACTACACTTACGCATTGTGCATTGCAGTCGCACAATGAAGTTGTGCACACAGCCACACCCAATTTTTTTAGGGGGGCAAACTGCTTGCAGAAATGGGGGCTTTGGCTTTTCTACCCCACAGGAACTCTCCGACCTCTCCCAATACTTTTTTCAACCAAAACTTTGGTGAAAATGATGACCAGACATAATATGGTCATCACTTCCCACATGCTGCACTAGTAGATCGGTGGGGGTGAAAATGCCTTCCATACAGTTGTTTACTACTTTACAGTAATTTTGGATCAACGAATTATCTGAGCTGGGAGTTGCAAGACTGAGGAAGGGATTTAAATTCATGACTCTGTAGTCCAGAACTCAGTTTAAGACATATTCCCAGTTTATGCTGGTTCAGTCACTTTTAATCGAATGATTCCTAATGTTCTAAGAGATATTCAGAGCTTGGAAAAGTTACTTTTGTGGTCTACACTTTCCAAAATCCTGATGATAGTTGGTAGATTCTGGGAGCTATTTATCTCCTCTCCCTCTACCCTAAATAAGTAATGTTTCCAAGCTCTGGAGATACCAGTGAAAGGAGATACATTTGCCATCTTACCGGTCAAACAGTGGCTTCTCTCCACAATCAAATGCATCCTGTAATTCCTTGACAAGGTTTGCTTGGCCCGGCAGTCGGAAGAGCCCTTCTTCCTTCAGTCCACGCAGCCGAATGAAATCCACGCACTGTTCCACCAACATGGGAGCCAAATGGTTTCCATATCTTTTCTCGTAACGGACGGTGTCTTCCAGCTTCTGACCAAAAATCCCTGTGTATGACAAGAGGAGTGATAGAGTAATTTAAAGAAAAAGATCTCCAGATAACAATGTTGAACACTTCTGTGATGATTCTTTGTATGTTGAAAATATATTCCTCTCTTCCTTCTCCACTCTCTTCCTTTGTTGGTTGTGCATTGCTTTAAGTAATATATAAATGGCAGTAGAGTGAACAGCTTATTTACAGAGCCAATTTTGTATATTAAAATAATTGGCACTGAGTGAAAATCAGATACTGTATTCAGATCCTCTCATTTCTGGCTGAGAACCCAACTATCACATTTATATGCTGTTCCTCATCCAAGCAAATCATGGCAACATATATAGAATTATTTAGTTTTATCTTGCAAATAACATTATGAACTAAGGTAGGCTGAGAGATTGACTGGCTTGGGGTTCACCTGGTGAGCTTCATGATTGACTGAGGATATGAACCTCCCTGGGCCAAGTCTAGAACTCTCTTGTATCAGGTGTGAGAAAACATTTTTCAATCCCAGGCAAGACCTGCTACTACCTATCATCATCACTACAACCACCACCACCACTACCACCATCACCACCACCATCATTTTCAACCATCTTTATTTACACCCTACCCTTTCCCCAAAATTGGAAAGCAAGGAGACTTTTAAATTAAAAAGATCACAATATATTTAAAAAACATACTAAAAGTCAACATTAAAATAGAAATAAACTATTAGTAATATTAAAACAATGCAAAACATGTACTTAAAATGGTTAAAAACAGCAGTTAAAACTCTATAGTTTAAAACAACAGGACACCCTCTTATAAGTCCTTTTCCTAAAAGCCTTTACTTCTAAAAACCTGTTGAAATAAAAAGAGTCTTTGCTGCTAACAGAGAGAGAGCAAGGAGAGGGCCATTCTAGGTTCTCTAGCGAGAGAGCTCCAAAGTCCAGGGGCAGCTAGATCTTCCACCAGGAAGGTTCTCTGTCTTGCCACAACCGTACCTGTGAAGGTAGTAGGACTGAAAGAAGGGCCTCTCCTATGGATTTAAAGGTCTGGACAGGCACATAGTGGGAAACAGGGTCTGTCAGCCTGGACCAAATCCATATAGTGCTTTATAGGTCATAGTCACCATTTTTAATTATACCCAGAAACAAACTGGCAGCCAGTGGAGCTGTGAGAGCAGGGAAGCTTCATGGTCCCTATAACATCAAAAACCACACAACCCAAACCTAACTAAAACAAAACAAAAAAATGCAAAAAATAATTCTGTTCCACCACTGAATACTTTTCCAAAGGATTTTGGGGTGTGTGAATATCAGGCAAAATGTTCACAACATTCTTGCTTCTGTGTCATTCTTCCCATTTTCAGCAGGAAAAAAAAATGTGAATATGCTTTCAATCCCTATGGTGGAGGCTAATGGCTCACATGGTGAATCCACTCTGGGTTTTAGCCTGATCTTTACACAAGCTATTCAAAGCACTGAAACATTCAGACTAAACCCCAGAGTGGACCCACTGCCCCTCCTGATATGGGAGAGAACAGCTGCCATTGGTGTTCCTGTCACTGACCTTGGACTTAGGCCACTTTGCATGTGTCATGCTTTTCCTATTGTGGAGAATGCAGAAGAAGTGAAGAAGACTCTGAGACCTAATTATCAGCAACCAGCACTCAGGTCTCTGAAGCTTTGGCTACTCTCCCATTAGGGAGGATATAAGGTGGGTGATGCTCCCTGTTGTTCTTACTGACAATAACAGTGGGGAGTTCCCCAAGTGCTGCTACTGCCTTTACCAACTGAAAGGGCTAGCAGTTCAAGGGAGCCCACTCTACAAACCCTTTTTTATGGCTGGTTGCAAGGGTGAGCAAAGTAGGGGGAAAACCTTGGCTTAGGACCAGAGGCAGGGTGATCTAGACAGAACATCCCCTGGTCCATTCATAGGTCAGATTGGGACTGTCAGCCAAATTAGCCCCATGGACTGGATTAGATATTCCCCTCCACTGTTCTGTACAACAGTGGCACTCAGATAATTTTGTGGCAATATTTAAATGTTGAAATCAATATTCACTGAGGCATTTTATCCTGAGATTTATTCCCTCTTTGTAACATAGCAAATGAGGGCCACTGTGCACACAGAACTCATTGCACGCTTTTCTGAACTGCAGCTTTCAGCTACAAAGAACAGAAGACCAGTTTGTTTGTGTAACAGATGAATAATGGTGCACATTATTTGCCTTCTGATAGCTCACAATGAGAGCACCATATGCTAGAGAATTTCTAGACCAGCACATTTTTAAAATTGAAGAAAAGGAAAGGTAGTACCTTACAGAATAAGTACTGAAGAAAGGAATTAAAACTGAGTGGATAATGGAGGGATTGAATGTTTTTTCCCCATGCTATGTTCTTGTTTTGTGAGATAATGCCATTGTGGAACTTTGTTCTCAAGAAGGAGGATGTAGAAAACGAATCCCTTTTTGTAACCAAACAGTTATTAGCATCTTACCAAGGTAAGAAAATAAGTGGTTCTTAAATGAACCTTTTGGAAATATCAAGAAAAGGTTCTTTCCCCAACTGCAAATGTTCCATAAAATGAAGAGTATTAAGGCTGCTCATATTTTGTTTATGGTTGGTAGATAGAACTCACCAAGCAAATGGTAAGATTATTCAACAGAACCTATCTTTCCTTCCTTCCTTCTCCCAAATTGGATTCAAAATGGCTCGCAATATAAATTAAAACAAAATAGCTAAAATAGTATGGAGTAGAAAAGTAAAAAGCATCAAACCATCAATCCAGTTAAAGCAATACTTTTAGAACATTGACTTAAAAAACAATTAAAAACACACAAAAAACTTATCACATATATTTTTTTAAAAAAAACAGCATACCTAATTGCATGTCTCTCTCTACCCTGACGTGCAGTTAGATGTGCTGTTTTTTAAATATGCAAAATGTAAAATTTAATATGTTTCACTGAAGCCCTGGTTAAAGAGGAAAGTCTTGAGCTTCTGATAAAAATACAGCAGAGAGGAAGCAAATCAAATCTTGCTCAGGAGGGAGTTCCATAGTCTAGGAGCAGCTACCAAGAAGGCCCTCTCCTGTGTCCTCACCAGATGGGCCTGAGACAGAGGTGGAACAGAGAGGAAACCCTCCCCTGGAGATTGTAGTACTTGAGCAGGGTCATATGGGGAGACGGGGTGCTCAGATAGTTTGGACTGAAGTTGTATATGGCTTTATAGGTCAAAACCAGCATTTTGAATTGTGCTCAGAAACAAACCAGCAACTGGTGAAGCTATTTCAGCAAGAGGCGTATATGCTCTCAGCTCTGGTTATCAGTCTAGCTGCACACTTTATTTTATGAGAACTTTATCACCTCTGAAATACCTCAACTATACCTAAGGCCTCAACAAAGATCAAACTGGCAGAGTCACATGGTTAACAAAGGAAACATTGAATAGTTATTTATTAACTGGAATATTTCCCACAGTAGAGGTTACACAAATATATGTAAGTTTTTGGTCCCTCTGCACTTCCACTGAAGTTCAAAACTAATCCTGATTGAGCTGTCTGCAAAGCTTATGAGAAATTGTACACATTCTATCATTATGTCTGGCTAACAATTTGAACTTGCTGTAATTACATTTGCCATTGTAATCTACAGGAAGAAATCCTGGAAAAGTGCCTTCATTTGGTATTATCAGCCAGGTAATTTTTGGAAAGTTTGGGGATATGCAGAGAAAAGCAAAATGTATCAGCCAATATTTTTTTTTGTACATTCACAGAACAGATCCAAGATCACTCAACATGGATTAGTAGCTACTTGTTGTACCTTAATCAGCCTTTTATTTCTGAGCAGAATGGTTACAGGGTAATAAGTACACAGTGCCATCTTTAGCTATTATTCTCAAATTATTAATCTGGAGGAGTGGTTTTTAGAATAGAATTGGAAGACTTTCCTTTCATTGACAAGGGTAGTAATTGTCATGTTTTCCTAATCATTTGCAATCTTTTCCTGCAATGTACAGCTGTGGGATAAGGATGAGCACAGCCTAGATAAATCTGAACAGAAGGTATGTCAAGTTTAGAGGTAAATCACTGTGTACTTTGCAATAGAATGATTTTAACTTCCAGGTGTTTCATAATGAAAGGAATAAAAAAGGCCTCACTCTCCTAAATTAAACTGTTAGAATCTCTGACTGATAGTAGTGAGGGACCCTTTACAATACACAATGATAATACTATGCTTCCACTTCAACAGTTTTGGCTCCATCCTATAGAATAGTGGGGTTTGCAGATTGATGAGGCAATAGAGTTCTCTAGAAGAGGATTCCAAATCTGCTCTCCAAACTGCAAATGTCAGAATTTTATAGGTTTAAAGCAGTTAAAGTTAACATAGCAGTTAAAGTGGAATCATAGTGCTATAGCTGTTTAATGTGAAAGGGCCCTGGGACAAAGAGTGCATCTATAGTGTAGAAATAATACAGTTTGACACCACTTTAACTGCCATGGCTCCATTCTACAGAATCCTGGGATCTGTAGTTTTGTTTGGCACCAGCACTCTTTGGCAGAGAAGGCTAAAGATCTTGTTTAACTACAAATCCCAAGATTCCACAGGATGAAGCTCCAGCAATTAAAGTGGTGTCAAACTGTATTATTTCCTTAATGTACCCATAATCTTTGTGTTTGTCATTCAATTACATGATTCATGAGGTGCAGTTTGTGATTGGGTCTGCCCCCTGCAACACCATTCTGCATTTATCACCCCATTATTTTTAGTTGACATTGGCTAGTGTGGCCTTGGGGGTGCCCTTTGAGTTTTGAGATTGGGAGATGCATTTCACAGAACTGAACAGCTTTCCAAACAAATGTGTAAATTTTCAGGGGTAACTCACTGATGGGGGTGACATCATATCATGTCTAGTCCCAATTTTTGTCCAGTTTTCAGGAAAATCAGCCACATAAACAAAAAAACCAAACAACCCTGCCTTTCAGGGAAAAGATTGTGGAGAGGTTTGATGGAGAAAGGCCGAACGGCAACATTTGCAAGGACTTTTTTCCACATTTGAGGCTGTTTGAGGTAGGGGATGGAACCATAGAAAAGGAGGAAGATTCAAATGGCTTTGGATGATTGTTAGTAAGCTCCAGGGGTTGAAAAAGTGGGGCTACAGGACTATACATGGTCTGCAAGCCAACTCCTTGCCCAAAATTTAAAATAAAACTTGCTGAGCTCTTCACAGCAGAAGGAGTGGTTTTTGTGCTTAACTTCCTTTTGATTCCTTCCAGAAAGCACAACTCATTTAGGATCTATCTAGTGTCACTTTCATATTATTGTCCTTTTGAACACTCTATCTAAATGTGGAGGTTGCTTTTTATGGGTATAAAAATGTGAAGGAAACCATCTCCAGGTTTTAGCCTGAACTTCAAAGAAGCTGTGCTCATCTTATTGGAGAGCTAAGATTCAGCACCTTAGACAGCTTCTTTACATTATGGACTCAAATGAAGAGCAGATTCACCACCCACCAGGCACAACTGAAGGACCTATGGGGTTAAAATGTGAAGTATAATTCCTTGTGATTTGTTATGACATCTGCAGGCTGAGGAGATTGGATCCTTCACTAACATAAGCAAGATGAAAGACTATGCATTACAAAGCATAGATTGTGGTCATTTCTTCCCAGTGTGCCACACTGATGATTTCAGAGGTCTCTCATTTTTATAGAAGAATGCAACATTCATCCATCACAAAGGATGCATGAAGAAGCATTGCTCAGATCTATTTCATGCAAAATTACCCAGCATCTGATGGTCAATAGGCAGAGTTCTAAACTGTAAAACTGTATAATGATTTATTCATTAAACATGAACTGTGTATAGTGGCAAACTGCTAAATTACAATAAAATGCTTGCTTATTCTGTACCAAGGGTGAGTTCTCAACATCATGCAAATCCTGTATAAATTCAGTACGGGCTCACAATTTGCCATGTATACATGTGGGCAGAAGCTGACAGAGAAATATAATCAATGGCACCTGATGGCTCCCATGTCAGTGGGGTGCTGAACTTACCCTAGATTTTAATCTGAACTTTAAAATATCTGTCTCTGATAATTTACTGGGAAATGCAGCTACCCTGAGTCCAGGGATCAACAAATTTGATGAAGCAATTCTAGGTGAAATAAATCATGCAAAGTGGTACTCAGAAGGATAGCCTGAAGAAGCTGTTGCCAGAAATCCAATGAATCGAGACCAAAGTAGCCCACCTTTTCTGCATAGGCTGATGAAGGAGCTGCCTGCCTCTGTGCTGATCTCTCACCAATACACATATATGAGGCTTGGCTTCATCCACTGCCCTGTCAGAAGAGGCATAACACTATCCATGCAATGAAACTATTTTAAGGCTGTGGCTCAACATACAGGATAGTTCAGGATAAAGGCTAGAGTGGATTCATGACCCCACCAACCAACATGATCCCATATAGCACTCTTGTCTTGGGGTGTAATTCTTCACTATTTTCCTTCTTGAAGGAAGCATTGGATAATTTTATCAATGTTCTTCTCATCATGAGAAAGTCTTTGAAAACCATGCAGTTTTCAAAGCCAGTTTGCAAACCGGGTCTTATTCTGTGCAAAAAACATTTTTGTGCCGTAAATAGTTTTTTAGCACTGAAATCTTGTTTCCTGCACAGAAAATGCAGTAATTGGGGACTTATTCTGTTTATTTCATATGGTTGATTTCCATAAAAAGCAGGTTTTTCTGCACAATAAACATTTTTTTTCTATGCAGAAATAGAAATGCTGATTTCTGTGCAAAACCACCACGTGCAAATTTTGTGTACAGTAAGTCTTGAACTGCGAAGACTATTGTGAATTGAGGATTCTTCTCATCAGGGTTTCTCAACACCCAAATAATATAGTTTTCAACCATTTTTTGACTATTATTTCAGTCCCTACACTTGTCTCCATTATTCCTGTCCTGTATCATTGATCCTGTCTTGGATATCACCTTTAACGTTCATACTAAAGTCTGGAGCAGGTTCACTATTTCCGATACCAAAGCTACCAGTCACCACTGAGTATAAGACAAGGTGTGGTGGATTGGACTAAAGGACCATTTTGCCCAGTTTTCTGTTTGTCCACTAGACAGCCAGATACCCTTGAGAACTCACAAATAGAACATGGAGGCAATAACACCTTCCTACTCATGTTCTCTAGCATGAGAGGCATACTGAAGACAATACATAGCCACAATGAGTAGTCATCTATAGTCACTGGAGCAGTTTCTTGCCGATGGTGCATGCAATAAAACACACAGAAATTGCACACCATCTTTGAACAATTTCTGACATGAAAGGTACCACGCAGTAGAAAAGAGAGAACCTGCATGGTTTTATTGGGCCATTGTAAAGGGAACAAAGAGAGCTGAGCTCAAACTGACACTCTCACATTGGGTGATCTCTGTCCAATTTACAATCCTGCAATTGACTTTATACCATGCAGCTGGTGTGAAGAGAAAATGGAATAACCTCTGTGCATAGTTCATACTCTGTCATCATGTCCAAAAAACATTACCCTATAACCTGCCCCATGAAAAGGATTGGGAGCTCTTTAGCATCACAGGTCCTGTTGGGTTAATCGAGCAAAACTTCTCCATCAATTTTTATTGCTTCCTCCCTAGGACATATACACTGAGTTGCCTTTTTCAAAGGTGTATGGCAGGGGTAGGCAACCTTTCCCCTTTAAGGGCTGAGGGACTTCAGCTCCCAGAATCCCAGGAGCTATTGGCCAACATGGCTGAGGCTTCTGGGAGCTGAAGTCCCTTGGCCCTTAAAGGGGAAAGGTTGCCTACCCCTGGTGTATGGTAACCCTCCCTATCTCTCAGTACACCAATGGCATCACTATCTAGCTTCCCTTCTGCAATGCCAACCAAAGAAAGGAGGAAATATTAGGGTAATATTAGGGTGAACATCATTTTTTACAATGCAGATTCTTTCCTTGACATTGTTTGTGGAAACAATATAACCAAAAATAAATAAGTAAGAATAAAAAATTCACCCCTCAGTGAGACATATCTTTGGTGTTATTCATGAAAACCAGAGCCCTTAACAACTGCTACAGACAGCATAATATATATATATTTACTACAGAAAAGATGCAGCAGCCTATAGACATAACAGATGGCCTATACTGAATTATAGGCTTTCTAGGCTTGGCGGGAGAGAGAGAAATTTTATTATTTATTAATTTAAAATATTGATAACGCTTTAAGGCAGGAGTGAGTAAGTGGCAGATGGAGTGGATTTTCTGCCCTGGAACACAACACCCCCAGGGCACACAAAGACTTCAACTGAACAACTCCTTAGTGCAGCATAAATATCCACATGAAGATATGTGCTGTGCCAGCATTACATAGCCCCATGCAAAAAAGCAACATCATGCAATATATGTTGAAGATCATGTGCTGTTTCACAATGAACAACATGCAATACACAACTGGAAAGCAGAATATATAACTATAACATGCAAGGCAAATTGCATAATTGCAAAGTGCAACCACAATGCACATTATGACTCTGTGCATCAGCCACACTGTTCACACTGCTTCCACAATTGTCCAGCTACAACAACATTCCCCTCCTGGGAATACCACTGTTGTGCAATGGCCCAGTTCTAAACTGAAGAACTCTAAATAGGTTTATGATGTTGCAAATTCCCAACAGGATGCCAAAGGAATAACACACTACCATAAAAACCAAATAGATACAATAATATATAAATAAAGTAGATTCAGTACTAAATGTGGCTCCTCCACAACACATGTAATTACTCTTTAAGCTAGAAACAATGCAAATGGGGACCGATTTGGGGATCATAAGGTGAGCAACATGGGGAGCATGAGATGAGGGGCTGAGATACTCATTTTATTTCAGAAGAGAAATTATCAATGCTAGGAAAAATATTCTGCGAACAAGTAAACTATGAGTAAAAATACAGAGGCAATACATGTTATATCACTTAAACGTCAAACAGAAACAAAAGGAAGTACTTTTTCACACAATGCCCAAATGATCTACAGAACAAATTTGCCAAGGTTGTTGCTATGGCCACTAGCATAAGTGACTTTTCTGAAAGATGTGATAAACACACTGATGATAGCAGTATCAGAGAACGGTAGTCAGAACAGAAAAATCTCAGCTCATATTTGCAAGGGCAACATGCCTGTAGCTACCTGATGATAGAAACTAGCAAACTAATTTGGTTGGCTATTGTCAGAAATCAACATGAAACTATCTGGAATGATAGTCTAATTATAGTATTCCAATTATTCCCTGTCTCCAGAGGAGGAGGAGGCGACGGCGATTGATTTAGACACCATTAAATGAACCCCTCTGACCTTCAAAGAATCTGTAAGGATGCTGAAACCCCATAGAGCATGCATTGGCAATTTAGCTGTTAAAATCTAGTCTGTCTAATGGTCTTTGTGACATTATACCCATCTCTAGAATTTGGGTACACATATAGTGGGCCTTTGGTATCTGCTGGGGTTTGGTTCCAGGACCAA
>CM034708.1:15201753-15213677 GCA_020142125.1 Phrynosoma platyrhinos | reverse complement strand
TTTATAGTTTTGTGAGATATTTAGCCTTCTCTGTCAGAGAGCTATGGTGTTATGACAAACTACAAATTGCAGGATTCCATAGGATGAAACCATGATAGTTAAAGCAGTGTTAAACTGCACTAATTCTGCAGTGTGGCAGCAGCCAAAGAATGCTAAGATTTGTTACATTTCTTTGAAGTAGGGGAGACAGAAACTATTGTTCCACATTTTTCTAGGCAATTTCTCCCATACTTGTGATCAGAATGTAAAAGCCTTACACTTGGAATACAACACTCAGTGACCATGCTGACTGGGGATTTTGGGAGTTGTAGTCCCCAAAGTAACTTTGCCCAGAAGAGGTTATTATCTGTTTCTGATAAATGTTTGAATAACGTGTTAGCAAGCCTACACATTCAGCACAATGCTTTCCAACCCACAGACGTTATATTTTACAGTATTAGGCAAGACTTTTTTTCTTTTGATAAATGACCAACATACATGGTGACACACAGGATGAAACCTGTCTTCCCCTGCCACCTTCAAAATGTATAGCCACTACATTAAGTGCCTGCATAGGAAATTGACTCACAACCCATTATTTATCCTCACAAAGATTCCCAGTGGGAATAAAATGAATCTTTGACTCATGGTAGGACTCAATAGACCTTCCCCCTTCACCACCTCTCTATATTAAAATTGCCTGAATCACAAGGGAACTTTCTTGGAATTATTACGTATAAATATTTTACGATCATGTCCACTGAAAGATATACTGCTTCTGAACAGGAAGATTCATTATAGCTGCCACAGCAAAATGGAGCCTCCATATTCTAAAGTATGCTGTCAGAATACAGGATGCTGGGAACAATCATTGTGGGAGCATGTCCCAGGCTATGTGTCTCCAGAAGCCATATTGTAGTGATCCAGCAGGGCTCTTCTTATGTCCTTATACCTAGCAATCTCACCAACTCTTCCCTTCACTAAGACATATTTTCTTCTTCCACTGACACTGGCTCAGTTAAACACCTGTGCATCTGAACACATGAATAATCATGTCTATTAGGATCACTATATTAATGGAAAAGAAGGGAGAAGTTGGAAACTATTTTCTGCAGCAGGTGACGTGGAAATATGAACTGCACATGACAAGTAAAAAAGTAAGCCACAACATTAAAAATTAGAATAAATAAAATTCACACACAGACAAATGCACAAATACACACAAAACAGGGAAAGGACCAGGCTGTGTACTGGAAACCTTCTTTGGCTCACCAGACATTTTAGATCCAACTAGCTAGACACAGAATCATAGAATCACAGAATCATAGAGTTAGAAGAGACCATAGAGGCCATCCCGTTCAACCCCCTGCTGTGCAAGCTTACACAGTCAACGCACTCTTGACAGATGGCCATTCAGTCTCTGTTTAAAAATCTCCAAAGGAGACTTCATCACATTCCTAGCCCTGCTAGCCTTCTTCAAGATATCTATCTGACCACTTCCTTTCCTTAGTGGAACCAGGAGTTCTTAGATTAGTGTCCTTAGTGCCTGACTGATTTCACTAGCTCTGATGCCCTGCAGTTTCTTTCCAATACCATTTGCATTGCTTTTGTATCCAGTCATAGGTTGCAAACCAGAGAAGAGAAATAATGACGATCTGATAGTACTAAATCAAGGACAAATAAATTCAGTCTAGTGAATGATGATATCTTTTATTATTTCTTGACCTTTCTTTTTGACATCTGTATTCAAAATACAACAGCTTTTCTTCTTCATACCCATCAAACGGCCAAACTGTGCATAAGAAAAGGCTCTGAAAGTACAAGAAGATAACAATAAGAGTACCAAACTGTGCACCTACCTTTGCGGAAGCTAAAACACCGCTTAATTCTCCTGTAGGTAGTTTTCGGAACAAAGGGGGATGATGCTAAGGCACCCGACGGACGGACCCCTGTATTCCTGTCTTCAGGCATCATGCAGGCCTGACAAATAGTTGAAACACCACAGCAAGTGTCAAAAACCACTTCTAGATGGCATGTGGCATTTAATCATTTGTATTGAATACTATTTTTGCAGTATTTTCTCCCTTGAGCTTCCCAAATTTTTGATCGTCTCAACCTTGATACAGTTTGACTCTCTGAGGAAAAGATGTCATCATTCCTTCTTTGCTAATGCCTTTGCTCCTCTCCTCCTCCTCCTGTGTTCCCTATTCCTTTTCCTTCTGCTTCCAATTTTATTTCCTGTTGAGCAGCTACAATGGCATGTTATGACAAAAGCATTTCAATGGAAAAGTACATCTTCCATGGTGGGGGGGGATTCTGTGGCAAGGTTTAGGTGGTGGAGTGCTTCTTCTCAGCTGGAACTGTATGGGTGGAGCAAGTGGGGAGAGGAGCATAGATTCCAAAAGAAAAGGTCAGTAAATAGCAAAGCATGAACAGAAGATAAGAACAATGATGGGGGGGGGGGGGGAAGGACCCCAAAGAATTGCCTTGGACGCCTCTTGCTGACTCCTTTTTATCTCCGCAAACGGGGAACAAAAATCATGACAGCATCTCCCAAAAGGCAACAACTGTCCATTATGGATGCTTTTCAAAGGACTTCTTCTTTTTCTCCCTCTAATTATTATGCAAGAAAGCGCCTCGCCTTTGGATAGTCTGGATGATTTGTTGCCTTCCTGCCTTCCCTCCCCACAGCCGATTCTGGTGGCAAACACATCATCCCCAGTGGGATCAGCCGCTCAGCGTCACCACAAAGTTCCTTGGATTCTGCTGGAGAGTCCACGCCTAGCGCAAGAGACGCCGGTGCCAATATTCTCTCTCTCCAACTCTTCTCAATGGCAGTGTTTCAAAGGCTGTTGCTGCCTCTGTTGCTGCTGCTGCTGCTGCTTCTCCTACTACTGCTGTTGCCTTCTGCTCAAGTCCGTTGCAGGCATGCGGCAGGTGCAAGCAGAACAATGTAAAGGAGGCAAAGGGAGCTCACTCAGCTTCTACAGTGTTGATTTTTAAAATCATGTTGACTTTGAGTTGACTTCAAACACCCGTCACGTGTGGCAGCTTAAGAACCCTTTTGCCTCTCACATGAGTGTCCAGAGCCCTCCCTTCTTCACAATCCCATTAATCTTTCTTGCTCCTTCTAGTTCATTTTTTTCTTACTTTCATGGTGCGTAATCAAAGCTTGATTTTCCTTTTATCAATGGCAACAACAAAAACCTCATCTTATAAATCTAGTCAGGGAAGGAATTTAATGCACAGGCAAACAGTTGGGGAATTCGGTTTAGTGGTTTTTGTTCCCCCACTGTCGCCGTTGTTAAGGCTGTTCACGGTACCTTTCCTATTTTCTCTGTTCATAAGCAATCTGTTCCCAGCAGGTTTTTTTTTTCCTCTCTCTCTCTCTCCCTCCCTCCCTCTCTTGCTGGTACAAGTTAACACCACAGTTTAATAAACTGGTTAATAATTTGCAGAGCCATCTGCTCTGTGGTCTCTGCTACAACAATATTCTTACTAGAAGGTCAGCCCCCAATGTTAGAAATTTGCCAGCGGTCACGTGCACACTCCCCTTTTGTCTAATGCTTTGGAAGCATAAACATGTCCTCCATTACAGTGAGAGAGAATGGAAATGTGTACATACTTCAGAAGTGTTGGTTGCCACAGCTAGGTGCACCATGGATTTTATTACATCCGTGTGAAGTCAAAGGCTTTTACGGCCAGCATCCATAGTTTCTGTGGGGTTTTGGGGCAGTGTGGTCATGTTCTGGAAGAATTTATTCCTGACGTTTCACCTGCAATGGTGGCTGGCATCTTTGAGGGGTGTGTGTGTGTGTGTCTGTGAGTGGGATATGCCAGCCACAGTTGCAGGCAAAACATCAGGAATAAATTCTTCCAGAACATGGCCACACAGCCTGAAAAACCCACAGAAAACTTTATTACACTTGTTTACCCTTGGAAGCTAAGCAGGGTCAGCCCTAGTTAGTACTTGGATGGCAGACCATCAATGAATACCAGGTGCTGTAGGCTATATTTCAGAGGAAGAAACTGGCAAAACCACTTTAGAACAGGTCTGCATAACGTATCAAGCCAAGTACAGTCCAGCAGCCAGAAATGGATGAACATTTCTCTCAGGCTTGATAAACTTTCTGTTTTTGAGGGGAAATTGGACACAGGCAGCTATTGGTAAGCACCTAACAGGTAACAGGAAAAAATTGGTTGTGTAGGTCATCTTGTGAGCAGCACTTGGAAGGTAGGAGTGGTTTGGGATAAAGAAAAAAAAGGTCTCAATCTTGAGAATGTTGAGTTTCTCCAGATCCTCCATACCTTTTCTTCCCATTTTTGTTTTGTACTAAGTTTTGAGAGTCTCTTTTCTTTCTAGACTGTACATATTAAATAAAATGTATTTCTGATTTGTGCATTTTCAGGCAAAATTTGTCTAATTTGTGTAATATATTCCACTATTTAAAGGAAGTTTCCAGCCACTTACATGTTAAAGCATGCCCATCATTACGGACATATTCTTGGAAACACCCTCTAATACCTTGCTCACATATGAAGCTCTAAGGAGTGTACAATTGTTATTGTCAGTGTTGTTTTAAAAAAGCAAATTTTGTGGAGAACAAAACTGCATTAAAAAATAGCAAGCTGCCTTATAACAATTAAGACTATTTGTTCATCTAGGCCAATATTGTCTGGTTGGACTGGCAACTGTCCTTGGGTAGAGAAGTATATTTGCCATTACC
This sequence comes from Phrynosoma platyrhinos, assembly GCA_020142125.1. Classification (NCBI taxonomy): domain Eukaryota; kingdom Metazoa; phylum Chordata; class Lepidosauria; order Squamata; family Phrynosomatidae; genus Phrynosoma; species Phrynosoma platyrhinos. Next base: position 15,208,971 of record CM034708.1, on the reverse strand, counting down.
TGTTCTCTGATATTTTCACTGGAACTGTCCTGAACAGAAAATTCCACATACATGACACGTCCTTTATCATTGTGCTATGGCATCTTCCTTACAGTTGCTAGATGCTTACAAAAGAATGAGTATGGGACTCAGACGGCACAAAGCACTGTCTTGGAGCCAGGGAAGGGGAAGGGCAGCTGGACGCCGGACACCCCAACCCCTTCCCCACTTCATCGGAGCGTGCGCCGTTGCACATGGCGAGTGCTCTGATGACATACTTCTGGTGTCCCTTCTGCCCGCTCTGGAAGGAGCGGCATTTTAGTGCTCCTTCCAGGGCCGACAGAAGGGTGTATTGGGGCTGCTGCGTGTGTTAGCAGCAGCCCCAATACTCCACTTCTCAGGGCAGCCCACAGCCACCCGTCTGCTCTCCCCATATGTTGGTTTAGATCAATGGCCATTAAAGCATGCTGATCAAGGCCAGCCAGATACAATACAGATGCTCATATAGTAGACCCTTGTTATAAGCAGGGGATCTGTTCTAGACCCCCCCCATAAGTGAAATACCACAAGACTTCAAGTACCATTGATGTTAATGGCAATGCGCTCCTGCACGTGCACCATTAAAAGATCTGGGGCTCACCATCCGCATGACCTGAGTCCATATATGGCAAGTGCACGGGTGCACTGCATATGTAATGAAAGTGAACCACATAGTTGTATATACTATGTGTTAAGACTGCATTGGACATTTGTCACACAGAGACTCTTTTAAGAAGTGTCTATGTATTAATAGTTATAATGTGTTGACCATAACATTTAATACAAACATTTAATAGTTACAGTAATAGCATCCAAACAGTAAACATTTGTACCAGCCTAAAAAAAAAAAAAATACTCAGATGAAAATAGTAAAATGTAGAGTCCATTGAACATTCTGGGAGGATGAATTCCAGACAGATCTTTCAGCTGACAAGTATCTCTTTTACTTCACTCATGACATTGTTGACAAGGTGTGTTACTGGTTAAGTAGTACAGCCTGGGCACAGCAACTCATGAATGTTGTGAAGAATCCCAGACTGCATTGCGTTTCAAGACGTCTAAATCTGATAGGATCCAAGCCAATGACAAAGTCCAAGCAGATAATTTATGAACTTTTTTTCCCTAAAAGGACATGTTTAATATTTACAGAACAGATACAAATATTTCTTAGAAGTCTTTACTGAGTGATTTAAAACAGAACAGAAAAGAATGTTCAAAGAGTTTAGAATTTTATATCTACTTACATTTTTGATAGATATCTGATTTCAATATTTGCTTTACAAGAGGCACACCTGATGCAAGGAATTTACCATCTACCCCAACTCGCCACTTCTAAAAAACATAAACATTCATAGTGTTTGACTGCCATTTGGTGCCATCTTATTCCCTTAGTGGGTTCATCCTAATACCATTTTTCCTTCTCCTTTCCTGATTTCAGAGTCCACAGCTGCAGCCTTAAATCAGCATATTATTTATTTGTTTGTTTGTTCAAAGTATTTCTTTATCTCCTCCAAGCTCCCAAGCGCTCCCAAGGTGATGAACAAATAAAAATCAGTTAAAATAATACAAAGATAAAAACATTTTAAGCATATTAAAATAATAATAATAATAATAATAATCATCTTTATTTGTATACCGCCCTATGGCGGACCAATCCGGGCGGTGAACAGAATAATCAATAATAAAATACATGCCATCTAAATACTCCTTAAAAACTCCTAAAAGCAGTTTAAAAATAATCTTAGAATCCACTTTTGAAACAAATATAGCAGCAATTTCAAACACTGAATGCTATGTTGCATTGAATGCATTGTTTTGCTGTGAGCCAGAAGCTTAAAATGGATGGGGCCAGCTTAACTTCCTTGGCTAGGGAGTTCCACAGTCTAGATGCTGCCCCAGTGAAAACCATGTTATATGTAGCCACCAACTTCACGAGGTGTTGGGACATGCAATAGGGCCTCCTCTAAAGATCTCAATATTTTTGACAGGCTTATATGGGAAGAGGTGGTGTTTCAGATATCTTAGTCCCAAGTTGTTTAGGGCTTTTTAGGTTGACACCAGCACCCTGGATTGTGACACCAGTCTGATTGTTGCATGTTGCACTAGATGCAGCTTCCAAACACTTCTCAAGGGCATCCTCATGTAAAGCACATTACAGTAGTCTTATCTGAGAGGTAACTTAAGGCATGAACCACTGTGGTTTGATCTGTCTTCCTCAAGAAAGGGTGCAGCTGGCACACCAGCCAAAGGAGAGCAAAGATGTTCCAGGCGAGTGCAGCAACCTGACTTTCCAAGAGCAGCACTGGGTCCAACAGCACTCCCAAGCTATGAACCTGATCTTTCAGAAGAAGAACAACCCCATCCAAAACAGACCGTGATCCCAATCTCAAGCTGGTTTTCCTACTTATCAGCAGCACTTTTTTCTCATCTGTATTAAGCCTCCTTCTGGTTACCCACATCCAGTCATTTACTGCATCCAGACAACATTTCAGTGCTACCATAGCTTCCTTAAACTGTAAAGGAGAGATAAACCTGAGTATCATCAGCATATTGATGACACTCAAGCCCAAAACTTTGGATGACCTCTCCCAGTGGCTTCATGTAGTTATTGAAAAGCATAGGAAACTCACAGGCTAATGGCCAAAAGGCTCTGGGAACATTCAACCAAGGAAGATGGGAACACCTGTAAAACAATGTCCCCAAATTCAATATCATCCAAACAATGCAGAAAAATACCATGGTTGATGGTATCAAATCCCTCTGAAAGATTCAGAAGGACCAATATGGACTCACTCCCCATGCCCTGGTGTAGGTCATTCATCAAGGCTACCAAGGCTGTTTCTGTCCCATAACCAGGCTGGAGCAGAGCTGTCTTTCAAAGAAGCATTTACAACCTCCACCAAAATATTGGACAGTCTTCCTCTCACAGCTTAAATTAGTCAGAATGGACATGGGTCTAACAGACAACTGGCTGGCCTCATTTCTCCAAGCAACCTGTCCACATCATCTTGAACAAACTGAAATGCATCCATCAAAATCAGATGAGTACATGCCTCAGTTATGTCCCCAGACTCTACCTTCAATGTGGAGTCCAACTCATAACAAATCCGAGCAATTTTCTCCTCAACGTATATAGTAAATTTAGCAAATATTTAGCAAATATACACTTGTCTGATGTCTCCTCCTCAGTAGTCTGAGCTCCAGAATGGAATATCCCCTTAAATACCCAGAACAGCTGTGCCAGACAGAAAGAGCTGATGGAATAGAGGCAACAAAGAATAGTTTTTGTGGGTTTTTGGGGCTGTGACACCATGTTCTAGAAGAATGTATTCCTGACGTTTTGCCTGCATCTGTGGCTGTCATTTTCAGAGCATCTGTGGCTAGCATCTTCCAGTTGCTAGGACTGGTGATTCTCTGAAGATGCAAGCCACAGATGCAGGCAAAACGTCAGGAATACATTCTTCTAGAACATGGCTTCACAGCCCAAAAAACTCACAGAAACCTATGGATGCTGGTCATGAAAGCCTTCGACTTCACAAAGAATAGTTTCTTTGTTGCCCTCACTGCTGCAAAGTAGGTTCTAAAACGGGTCTTGACCCCTGCTCGATTGGATTCATCCTTTCTCCATCATCTGTATAGTTGTCTACCCAAGTGCTTTATTGCCCTGAGTTCCTCAGAAAACCAAGGAACTTGTGATCTGCACATAAGTAAAGGATGCTTGGGAGCAACTGTGTCATTTGCCCAGGTCATCTCCCTATTCCACAGATCAACCAGAGCATCAACAGAATCACCAGTCCTAGCAACTGGAAAATTCCCTAGAGCTTTTTGGATCTATTAGTCTCCAGGGACTGACTCCAGAGACTATCATTGTATTTATGATCAGGACAGTGGACCCTTGGTATCCACTGGGATTTGGTTCAAGTCACATTAAATCACCATCACCACCACCGCTATCATCATTATCATCAGCAGATAGGTATTGGGGATTGGCCTAGGAAACATTATTTAGCTTTGCACTAGTAACTAGTTAGGAATTTTAAACTGAGTAGACAATGTAGGACATTGGCAAACATTTGCAAGGTCCACAGGAAAGCATGGCACAAAGAAATAAATATTGTCAGCACTCTCTCCTTCGGGTCCACACCAGATATGTTTTAATGTTCTTAATGAAAGGTAGGCCTCCTGCCAACATAGACCCATTATCAAAGAAATATGGAGCCACTAAAAGCCTTTTTATTAAATACCAGCAATAGTACTGCTGTCAGACAAGATGTTTCTCCAAGATGGTGACTCAACAGTGACTTGCTAAAAAGATCTGGGCATCTTTAAAAAAAAAAAAACATTTATAAGTGTCCTGAGTTGACACAATGTTCTTTCTGTTTATTTATATTTTCCATTCACTAATACAATCATCATTACTATCTATATATCAATCATTTGTATAAATGTTTTGTTAATTTCTTACAATTTCTTATCCTCCCATTCCCCATATTACATTCACTGTTGAGCTGACACAATTCAAGCAAAATACAAGTCCGTTTCGGATGCTACTACAGGTATAAAGTTAACAAAGGGGCTGAACAGACTGCCCCTTTGGAGCGACATCCCACCGCCCCTTTCATTACCAGATTGGGGTCATGGCAACTGCATTCTGCGGCCCTAATCCAGTGCTTTGCTCACTCAAAAAGGGCCGGCACAATGCCGCTTCTTTTTAAAGCGGTGAAAAGCTGCCCTTGCTGCCATGGAGGCAGCTTTTCCGGGTTTCTTTGGCACAGCACATCTAAACGCTGCACCAAAGAAATGGCATGATGCTGCCCGCCATGTGGGCAGGTGGGTGGCATGATGCTGGCATCGGGGCTGTGGTGGGGTGGGCAGTCGCCATGCCCCCACTCTGTCCCGATGCTGGCATTTAGTGCTGGTCTGTTTAGACCTAAAGTGCCTGAGACTGGAACTCCTTTTTACAAAGGGGTTTTTACCCTGTTCATTCCCCCTTTTATCCTTGTCTTCTATCTAGATGAATTTTTTTTAGTAGCATCATGATTGGGAGGACAGTGAAGGAGGTTTGGAAAAATATAGGTTTTTTGTATTGGGTTGCAGCAGCATGTCTGCAGTAATCAATGTAATAAACAAATCTTGACTTGGGGAAAAGTAGGATCCTGTTCCACCCAATACCACTGTAGCCATATGTGCCTGTCTACAACAAGACAGGTAAGAAGCAGCTGCATCCAGAATGCCTTATTCAGTGCATGTGAAGAGAAAAACAGGATAAAAAGGACAGGAGACAAGTCTGTTCTATCAGCTCCCTGACTAGGCTCTAAACGGTCTCTAGGTTCAAAAAGTTTACCGTACTTATGTAAGGTTTATTGCACTTGGTTGTAAGTATACAATTCCTCATTAATTTTGTTCTCGAAGAAAGAATCATTTCAGTAATTTTCTTCCTACTGTCAGAAAGTCTTTGAAAACAATACAGTTTGAGAAGCCTATTTGCAATTTGGGAGTTATTTTGTGCAAAATTCACAGTAATTTGGCACAGAAAGCAACTTGTTTTGTGCAGAAAATGATATTTCTGTGCAGAAAAAGCTGTTTTTGTTGCAGCAAATACTGCTTTCTTTCTTTCTTTCTTTCTTTCTTTCTTTCTTTCTTTCTTTCTTTCTTTCTTTCCTTCTTCCCCCTTTCTTCTCCATAGCCCTGGAATTGCCTCTCAGTGTGTGGACTGTTCTTTCACTGATTGTTTTAAAATCTCAATTTAAAATTTTCATTTTTTCCAAAGCTGTTTGAATTTTTTAAACATTGTTTTGTAATCATGTATATTTTGGTTATATGTATTTGTCAGTTTGCTTTTGAGCATAAAAAATAATATATGAATTTTGTGCAGAATAAATCCCTAACTGTGAAGATTGTCCCGAGTCCAGGACTCTTCTCATTGGGATTTCAATGCTTGAAAATATTTTAGCCACTTTTTAAAATATATTTTAAATAGTCTTCATATTCTTTAGTTCAAAATAAAAACAGTTTGCTAAATTATGTTAAACAGCTCTTCTTTTTTTGGTTGAGGAATCTATCTCTATTTTTTCCATCCCATTTTTCCCTCTGGTACCAAATTTTCTGTTGAAGAAGTAATGCTCAGGAATACATTTACTTCATTAACTGAGATACACCTGTATAAAACTAAACAATGGATGGAAAGTATGGGTGGGGGAAAATCTGTAAGTTTTGGTTTCTCTCACATTCTGTTTTTAAAATTTTAAAATGTTGGTGAATTCTGCTCTTTTTGACCTCAATATCTGTAATTTGTTTATTCTGTTAATTTTTTAAAAGGAATGAACCGAAATTTCTCACATTCACACTAACCAAATTCAATACACAAAACTGTTTCTAAAACAGAAACAGCTTGTTATCCCTACTTGCCATATATGTATAAATGGTTTAAATTTCCTTGCTTATGGAGATGCACCTCCATAACTTTTCCCTTTAGACTGGAGAGCCAGATGTCAGTAAGGTGGTATTTGTTCTGTATTTCAGTCTGAACTTTAAATGAGGTCACCAAGGTGCTAAATCCTATCCCCAAAGGGGTCCAGCACCTTGGAGAGTTCTTTTCTAATTTAGAATAAAACCTGCATGGTATTCCCTGCTCCACTGACATGGAAGCCACCAGTCCAAATCTGCCAGAGTCTTCCTCACCTGTCACTAAACTGTTCTTTAACAGCTTACTATTTTCTGGTTAAAAATATTTCTGGTTATACATAAATTATGCTAAACAACTCTTCCACTGAATGACAACAGTACACAACTCACATTGACACCAAAGATTCAACTAAATCCATAACTGAATGTGCATATGCAGATATGTGCATCTATGTGCCATGTAACCCATTCAGAATGCACATTCATGTACAATTCTGTTTCCAGAACCCTGAACTGATTTTGGCCAGTCCCAGTTGGACAACAATGTCCCTTTCACATGTGTAAAATACAAATGTAATTCCACCATATGACTACCAGATGATCATAAAATGCAGGATTACTGCTTCTCTTTGGCATGCATAAATTAGTCCAGGACCTGTATATGTCTCTTTTTTGTCACCATGGAGGTTGGTATTCCCTCTCTTCCTTTGCAATGACCAAAAGCCCTCCTGTTGTAGAGTTACTGAAGCCTCCAACCATGTCCATTTGAGCTCAGAGGAGAGCGGGGGGGGGGGG
>CM034708.1:15180147-15201653 GCA_020142125.1 Phrynosoma platyrhinos | reverse complement strand
GATTTGCCATTGCCATCATCTGAGGCTGAGAGAGTGTGACTTGCCCAATGGGTTTTTATGCTCAAGCAGTGAATTTAACCCTGATCTCCAGATTTGTAGTCCAACATTCAAACTACTACCTCATGCTGGCTCTCATTCCCTGCTGCTCAGCCACAAATCTCAGCGGGTGCCATGAGGTGACCTGTTGCCCACTGACCTAACCCATCACACAAGATTGTGCTGATGATAAAACTGGGAAGGAAGACACACAGGACGGTAGTGCCTTATCCTGAATTAAACCCTGGTTATGTGAAAGGAAATACTTTTTAGGCACTACATCCTACACCACATTTCACAATGCCTTCAATGCCCCAGTACACAAGGGCAGTAGAAGGCTCCCCAGAGTAGCTCTGCCTCTAGCTACTCATTGGCAAAAGGGTACACGTGGAAGGCATTCACCTGCCCTGGTACAAATGCAACATTTTCCTTTGTTTGGGGGATAAAGGCTGCTCCTTCTCCCCTTGGCATATAAGCACAGATGGATAGAACCAATCTGTGGGTCTCCTTGTGCAACTAACAATGTAACTATGCTAGCAGAGAGTAATGGTCCACCAGTAGTCCTACTGGATCTTGGACAAAATGTACTATTGATACTGCTGCTGGTGCTGCTGCAGTTGTTAATTTATATCCCACCTGCCTTCTACAAAACTGAAGGGGGTGTAGAAAGTCCTAACCATCCCATTTCATCCTCACAGCAACCCTGTGAAGTAGGCTAGGCACAGAAAAGAGAGAGAGAGAATGAATGAATGAATGAATAAATAAATGAATGTCTGGCCCAAGGTCAATAACTTGCTGCCGGGAATGGCTTAGGGAAAGTGTGCAATAACAATTTCTTGACTGTAATATGTCTGCCAACATTGAAGTAAAATTTCTTCCAATTTCCTAGGACTGAAAACCAAAAGCAGGATCTTTCTGAGTCAATCAAATGCATGTTAACACCATACACCTCAACTAGTGAATTGTATCACACACTGAAATGGAAAGAAACAGCTTCTGAGAGCCATGAGAAATTCAACAAGAATCTGACCTTCTTGAGCAAAGCAAAGTTATTAAACTCTCAGTTGTAGGTCATCACAGCTGGAGCTCAAAATTCTTGTGTGGGGGGAGGCCATTCTCTATGTTTTTATTTTGCACAGAAATCAGATTCCTAACAGACAAGTGGAATGTATTTCAGATGTGTTTCAGACTTCATTCAGCTGGTGTGCAGACTCCTTCCCAGAAGATCCAACACACAGATGCAGATGCATCTGAAGGTAGTACTGGGCAGGGCTCCAGCTGAAACAATGCCACAGGATGGGACTACCAGCCAAGGGTTGAAATTCCATTCCTAAACAAAACCTCCCAGCTTTAAATACTGGGTAGGAAGCACACATGTGGTTTAGTCCCCCATAACATTTCTGTTAACAATGATGATTTCCCTTTGGCCCCCCATGGTCTAATTGATAAGTGAAAGGGGTAATTTTCCAATAGTAAACATAGGGTTTTTTAAAAATTGTTTTTAGCTCTGTTCTGTTACAAAAACACAATACAATATATTGATTCTGAACTGGCAGACATTTATTTTTGCAGCCAGTCATTACTAGAAGCAAGCCAGAATTTCTGTTTTCTTTAGTTTTACACACTACCAGCTGGTATCTTCAATGTGTAGTGTGGTGAATCTGCTTCTTATTTTGGTATGAAATTTTAAGAGGTCATCCCAGGTTATGAATCTGTTTTGGGGGAGAGGGTTCACCATTAAAGTTTGGACTACAGCCTTGGGGTGTGTGGATTCACCAAGCCATGGACATCGATGTCACAGTTGCTTTTACATGGTTGTTTTAGCAGATTATTATATGCAGCTTTTAAATTGCAGTTACACTTGGAAAATAACATCTTTGGTGATACTTATTTCACAAAGTTGCTTCCAACCCATAACTGTTGTGTGATGACCCTCTCTCTAACCAACTCAATGAACAAATTCTATGGGTGAAACAAATAGGATTTAATGAGAAGCTCAGCACAGTAGGCAAGGTTTGTCAGAACTGGCTGACAAAAAGCTAACAACAAACTTACTCCCCTTCCTGCTCATTCACCCTCGCTCTCATTCCTCCTGTAGGAGAGATATCTTGAGGTTCAGTCCTTCCCTGCCTCCCACTTCCAGCTATGAAGCCAAAAATGTTTCAACAATAACAACAAATTCCCCAGTTATAACATCACTATTCCATACATCTTATAACTGAACCCATCATAACCAATAACCAATGACACTGGACCTCAAGGGGACACTGACATGCTGTGTGTCTAAAATGTGGTTAGGGAAAACACATTTTCCCTAATGTGTTTCATTGATGGGGAAAACACATCAATAAGCTCCCAATCATTAGTCCTCAGGTGTGAAACATTGATGCCTCAGCAGTTCCAATATTGCTATTGATATCACATGATATCAGTGTCTCCTCCTCTCCCTCTGTCCATCCCCTCACTATTTCCAAGCAGGTGATTTCCTTTATTTTTTTAATTTCTTTTCTTTTCCTTATTTAGATATTAGCATTAGCAGAACTCCAGAATTGCATTAAAAAGTAAAAATAAAATTTAAAATTTAAAAAGCACACTGGGTGGGGAATAAGGCAGGAAGGTGGGATTAAGGGGGAGTGTGAAGAGAGTCATATGGCAGAAACAGCCCCAGTTGCATTATTGTGGAGATATGCAATAAGGGCTGCTCTCAAACTGGTATGTTTCCATTTACATTAACTAATGCAAATGCAGTGAGAATGGGGCTCATATGGTAATGTACTTAAGTCTAGTGGAAAGCCAGCATGTAAGTGGAAGTCTTTCCTCCCTAAACCCTGACACTTTGAAATAAGATAAGACTGCAAAACACAGAAGCCCTTATAAGAATAGTCCTATTCTGGCCTGATTCACTTGATCTTGTGTAGGGTAAAAACTATAAATGAGATATGAGTGGCACATTTGCACAGTAAAGCAAAAGCAGCTTCATTTATATACCGCTTCATATTGTACATGGGATGTCTAAGCTTTTTACAACTGTGAGCTGATTGCCCCCCAACAATCTGGGTATTCATTTTAGCAACCTCGGAAGGATGCATGCCTGAATCGAGCCTCAGCCCTGGCTGGTATTGAACTCGCAACCTTGTGGTCTATGAGTGAGTGGCTGCAGTACAGGCATTTAACCACTGTGCCACCAGGGTTGATTGACACCAGGGCTGGGTACTCAAACATCACCAAGCACTAAAGCAAACATGCTAGACCTTTATGCATTGCATGCACAGTTCTGAAGAGGGTTCTTTAACTATGTTAGGTTGGATACAATTACAAAGATCCCATGATCAGGCAAGCTAATTTTATTTTGAGGTTACAATTCAGTTTTATTTGTATATGAATTATGCTCTTGTGCTAGGGATCTAGCAATGGGGAAGGGGAGAGAAACAAGTTACGCAAAGAGGGCACATGGCCTCATAACTCATCTCAGCATCATCTAAGAAGTGAGGTACAGGATTATGACATGAATAATCATTTGTTCCTGGAAGAGCAACCTCCTGTAAATGATGCTGCTCCAGATAGCTGCCTAGGAATCTGCACTAGAAATGCCAGTTCTATGGATGCAGGGCTTCTGGTGGATCTTAGATCTGAATATGTGACTCCTAGAGATGGGTGAAACTGTCAATCTGAACATCATCATGGTTCTCATTTTTCTATCTCTGACTCTGTACTGGATCAGAAGCTTTCCCCCCATTTTTTGTGTGCACTTGTGCATTTTGTATGCATATTTTCTACATATCTACATTATTTGTGTGCATTTTTAAACATACACATATTATACACATATGACAATACAGTCATCCCTCCCAATTCACGGCTTTGGCACTCACAGTTTTGATCATTCACGAGGCCAAGGCCACCACTCTTCCCTGCTGCCCCATAGCTAGTCCCATTGAGCTGGCTATGGGACAGGAGGGAAGAGTTTGAGGCAAGCACCAGGGTGATTTCCTTAAACTTTTCTTCCCCCCCCCCCATAGCCAGCTCAATGGAGCCAGCTATGGGGTGGGAGCGAAGAGTTGGAGGGAAGTGCTGGGGCGCTTGCCTTAAATTCTTCCCTGCTTGCCCCATAGCAAACCCAACTGGGCTAGTTATAAGGTGGGAGGGAAGAGTTTAAGGAAACTACCAGGGCACTTGTGTTAAACTCTTCAATCCCACCCCATAGCCAGCTCAATGGGGCCAGTTATGGGGTGGGAGGGAAGAGTTTGAAGGAAGCGCTGGGCGCCTGCCTTCCCTGCAGTCCCATAGCCAGCTCAATTGGGCTAGCTACGAGGTAAGAGGTAAGAGTCTGAGGGAAGCACTGGGGCGCTTGCCTTAAACTCTTCCCTCCTGCCCATAGCCAGCTCAATGGGGTCAGCTACGGTGTGGGAAGGAAGAATTTGAGGCAAGCACAGGGACACAGGGCAGGAGGGAGGGGGCAGAGTTATTCATGAATTTTTCAGATTCGTGAGGGTCCTCTGCCCCCTAACCTCGGAGGGAATCTAGAGGGATGACTGTACAGTCTTTTGAAAACACATATTCACTGCTCATCTAGCCTTCAAGGAATCACATGCTTTAGAAGTGTGCAGATTTCATTACTGAGCTGTGCTCTGGTCAATGTTTAGTCTTGGGAGATGCCAATTGCGCATGCTTGCATTGAATGGCAAGCCCAAGGAATTTCTCACTAATCCCTATTTCTCTTACTAAAATAGGGAAATAGTTCTATTTATAGTATCATGACAATCCGTGTAACAACCCTGTATAATAGGCCATTATTGTTACTCCCGCATAACAAATCAGGGCTAAGAGAATGATAATTTAAGGTCATCTATCAAATGTACAGGTTAGCTGAGAGTTAAACCTATGATTTCTAGTTGACTATTCTCATTATTTTGCCATTCTACTTTCTGATTTACTTGAATACTCTCTTGGATATTTTTTTTAAAAAAATCATAAATTTTCTTGTCATGTTGTGAAATCCCTGTAGTGAAATCCCTGGTATTTTAAGAACAAAATGCTGTATATGTTAGCAAACAAAATGGAAAAAAAATATGCCTATGATCTATTTTTTAGGCCACAAAGATAGGTATGTGTGTGTGTGTGTGTGCGTGTGTGTCTATATATCTCTATATATGTATGTATAAGGGTTATTTTTTTAAAAGATCCAATATACTAATAATGTTTCTAGTGAAGCAGTCCTACTGACAACACTACTATAAATCTTTTGTACACATGACATTAAGCAAGTGTCTTGGTTTTTTTCTATCAAACATTGCTGTTCTGCAATCTACTTGATTCAGTTAATTATCCACATAATTGTTGAAGATTTGGTATTTGTTTGAAATTAGGGATGTTAATTATCTTCTCATTTCATTCCCAGAGGAAGCAACGGGTAATGTTAGCAATTTTCTTCTTTGGGATGTATTCTGTGCAAAATTTGTGAAAACAACATTTTCTGCTCATAAAATAATATTGCCACACAGAAATATTACTTTCTAGGCTGAAAATACTGTTTCCTGTGCAAAAAAAAAAACAACGCTGTAATTGTGGATTTATTCTGCATAAAAGAGGTCCCCCCTGAAATAGTATTTTCTATGCAGAAAATGACATTTTCTACACACAACAACAACAACGACAACAATGACAACAACTATATGTCAAAATTTGTACAGAATACGTCCTGAACTGCAAGGATTCTCATCAGTCTAGGATCCTTCTCATCAGGGTTTCCCAAAATTCAAGAAACACATTTTCCAAACATTTTTCTAATATTCTTTCCATTCACAGTTGAAACAAAATAAGCTAAAGGTAAAATATGTTTTCTTGAAGATGTTCAAAGCTGTACTCACCACCTCCAAAAGGTGCCCATATCACCCTGCGGATAGACTTCACCCAGTCCTCCATGTCATTCTGAGTGCTGGCCATAAGAAGGTATGTCTCATGGTTGGCTGTCATCCGCTCTCTGTCTCCTCCTACAAGAAAAGATGACAAAAGACCTTGAGTACAATTCTCTCTTTCCAACCCAATTTGGCTCACAAACGCAAAGGGCCACTGTAGGGAAACCCAGCACCACTCAATCACAGACCAGTTGATAAGAGTTAGCACAGTCCATCAGTGAATGGTAAAACTTTTTTTGAAGAATAAATGCTCTCATATCAGTATATTGCTCTGCTCTTTCTTCAGTGATGGCTAGTAGTTCCCATTTCATTAGGGCATGGAAGCTACTCTGAATTTTAGGAACTATCAAAATTGCAGCATGTCTTTTGTGCATCAGGTCAGGCTAAAATCTGGAGTAGAGTCATCACCTTTTTCACTTAACACATTGTGCCTCTTTTTCTTGCTTTTCAGATTCCTATTGGAGGAGTCTTGGAGTGATTTTGAATATTTTCAGGGGCTGACTCATGAGAATATCCTTTCAATTTCATTTTATTTAAAAGAGTTAAATAACCCACATTTCATCTCTCATACAATTATTAGCAATCCCAGGGAGAATAAACCCAATGAATGAATCAGTGGAAACCTGCTAAGTCAACATTTCTGTTCTTAAGTCCCATTGGCTCCAATATGTCTATTCCTGTTGAAACTGATAACTGGATTTGGCCCAGAGGACCCAAAGTAGTGTAATAAAGAGTTCACAGGTGGTTTCCTATCCAGATGTTAACCAGACCCAAGCCTGCTTAGCCTAGCATCTTGATAGCAACATATACCCTCACACTATGTAGCTACTTTTCCATACAAGACCATTTGCCTATTATTACAGGCCTTCCCCTGAGATCTGCAGCTTCAAGAGTATGTTGCATATAAAACACAGTCAATTTTTCATCTCAAATTGGGGATGGATTTGGAAACAGAGGAAGTTATTTTAGGTGGTGCAGTCAATTCATTTCAGAAACTTATTTGAGAAAGGTTACAGATGTGAGTATAAAGTGGAGAGAAGGACAGCTACGTACACCATTTTGAGATGAGAAGAGGAATGAAACAAATAAATAAACTCCAAAGCATATCCCCAAAAGCATATGGTGGTGCCATTCTTGTCTTATATTTGTCTATAAAAGCATTTAATACATTTTTTTAGCCCTAAGAAAGAACCCTCAAACAGTGTGCCTGGAAAGAAATGAACAAAATATCAAAGATGAAGAATCAAAACTAAAATCAACAGGAGTTGGGACAAAATCTTCAGAATGTATCAGATAGATACAGGACTTTTTAAAAAACATTAAAAGCCAAACAGAATGAGAATTCTGGGGACATTTCCTCTAAGGAGCAAGTTCACATGTAGACTTAACCAAATGCCATTACTATATCTGCTTCCTCCAACCACTGTCCAGGTTTAACACTAACTCCTGAAATCTACAGAATCATTAGTATGTCTTATGACACACAGATGGCAGCAGAAGGAAATAACAGTTCTCCCTCTTTGCTCTAAGCCAAGGATGGACAATGTGGGGCCCTCTACATGCTGCTGGAGTGCAATTCCCATCATCCCTCAATGCTGGCTGGGCTGGCTATGGATGAAGGGAGTTGCAGTCCAACAGCCACAGAGGAGCCACACAATACCTACCTTGGCTCTAACACCTTAATGTGTGTGTGTCTTCATCATGTCATAGAGGTTTGAATGTTGGACTATGACTCTGGAGATCAGGGTTTGATTCCCAGCTTGGCTATGAAACCCACTGGGTGAGCTAGAGCAAGTAACAGGCTCTCAGCCTTAGAGGAAGGCAATGGCAAACCTCCACTGAACAAATCTTACCAAGAAAACCTCATGGTGGGTTTGCCTTAGGGTCTCTATAAGTCAGAAATGACTTGAAGACATACAACAACAACAACAACAACAACAACGTGCCTCTAAGTGGAGGATCGCGGGCGTGGCTACCACATGCCATGGCCCCGATCCTCCCTTTTGCCACTCTGAAAAGAGTGGCAAAATGCCACTTCTTTCAGAGGTGGCAAAAGGGTGCTGTAAGAGCCGGCGTGCGGCTCTTTTTTGTCCCATCCGGTGCATCGCATCAGGACGCTACGGTGGGAGGATGTCCTGACGACGTGCGCCATGAGTAATGGCACACGGCATCAGGACGTTGTCAGGCTGGGGTTGGGGCGGCCAGTGTGCGACTTCCCCTCCCCATATCTGCTTCCCTTTGGGCCGGTCTGCAGAGGCCCTAAGTCACCTGTCAACTTAGGGCAAGCCCATTCATTTCATAAGGTTTTCTTAGGCAAGGAATATCAAAGGTGGTTTTGCCACTTCCTTCCTTTGAAATATACCCTACAGCACCTGGTATACATCTGTGGTCTCCCATAGAAAAACTAACAAGGGCTGATCCTACTTAGTTCCAGTCAGGTCCTGGTGACTTTACAATTAAAAGGAACTCCCAATTTAGCAGACTTGTAGTTAACACTTTTGTCTTGCAAAGCTCACATATAGGGTAGCCACTTAGGAGGTACTCATTTAATAACATTCCAGCTATGGCAAGGCTGGGCTACTACCCAATGTTCATTGGATATACACAGCTCTCACAAGACCTTGTAGATCTTGTGACCCACCACCACGTTTTTTAATTTTAATTTTTTAAAAACGCCAAATTGTCCCCCATATCATTTAGAGGACAATTTTGCAATGTCTCCCTCTCCCCGGGGGGGGGGTGCTTTGTGCCCACAGGTCACTTCCAGTTGTTGGGTTTTTTAAAAAGAGAAAGCTAAAACATTGAAAAAATCCCCCCCTCACTCCCATGTTCTGGAGGACATTTGGAGTTTTTAAAAAAGACTTAAAATATTTTCCCAAAAAAATATTGAGAAGGGCCACATTTTCCCCTTCCCTGCTCTATGAAATTCTTTACACAGAGGGAATTAGTTTCAAGGCTCATTTTAAGATTTGCTATAAAGAACTGCAGGAGAGGAATAAACAAATGCCATTCCCAGAAAAGAACAAAACGCTAATGGCTGGAGCCCGCCTGAGGGGTGATTTACAGATTATATAGCAATATCCTGCTCTGTCATCCTGCAGCTCTGCCAGGAACATCATCAGGCTGGGATGACTCCAAAGGACAACTGCTTCAATGTATTCCTGACAGAGGGAGAAAGAGGCGATAAGCACAATTGGCCACTAAACGATTCCTTTTAGGCATACTTTGTTTTCCTTGAATAGAGACAGCATCTCATCCTTTGGCTTTCTGATGTTCATTTGGTTCGACACTGTACAGCAAGGTGAGATTGGTGCTCCATATCTATGATGGAGAAAATGGAGAGCTTCCAATCCCCTATAGAGACCATTATCAAGGACTATGCTTCCCCTCCCCAAGAGATGTATTGACAAAGGCTGCATCTGCACTGCAGAAAGAATCCAGCTTGACACCACTTCAACTGCCATGGCTCCATCCAATGGAATTCTGGGAACTGTAGTTGGCTTTCTGATGTTTGGAATCCTTTGGCTTTCTGATGTTCATTTGGTTTGACACTATCCAGCAAGGTAATATCACTACTTCATATCTATAGTGGAGAAAATGGAGAGTTTCCAGTCCCCTATAGAGACCACTATCAAGGATTATCCTGTGGCACCAGAGGTCTCTGACAGAGAAGGCTGAACTACCATTCCCAGAATCCACAAAACTACCATTCTCAGAATTCCATAGCATGGAGCCATGGCAGTTAAAGTGCTGTCAAACTGGATTATTTCTGCAGTGCGGATTCAGCCTTTGTCAATACATCTGAGTCTTTTTTTGGGGGGGGAGTATAATCCTTGATAGTGCAATGGCCATCAGAGGGAGAGGAAACAGCCTAAATCCAGCTCTGCAGCCTGTTGAACATACTCTTTTCTGATATGTACTTACTACCTAGTGAACCTTGTAATCAATACTTGGACTTGCTTTTCTCTTCCTCCCTCCCAACCTGGTTTTCCTTTTGGTGTCATGCCTTTTAGATTATAAGCACATGGGCAGAGACTGGTCCATAATATGTTTAAGCCACTCTGGAAGCTCATGGTCATGAACAGCAGGATATAATTCTGCTTCAAAAATTAAAAGCAAACGCAGCTCCCTCAATCTCTCACCAATCATTATGGTTTTGAAAGGTGATGGAATTTCAGGAGAATTACATGGGGATATAAAATGGGGGAGGTGGGTGAGGAATGGAATGCTTCCATCATGATTCCACGATCACATGAAGATTTTCACACAACATCACACTCATCCTGTCCTTCTCCCATGAATAACCTGTAATGATCCTGGAACTTCTTAACAGGGAAACTCCATGAATGGTTTGCTGATAGCACTTCATTCGCACTATCACAAAAGTGAGGAAACCAATAACAATTCATTCGCATCATCGTGGAGCAATCCGGGACCTTTTCCCAGACTGCATTTTGGTACAGGCAATTCATTCTCATTGCTAGGATTATTTTTGGAGTAGATTTCTATTTTATTTTGATGTTTAGGGCACGATTTTCTTTGAAGTGGATAAAATAATGTTGTGAAATATAGAAATTTTATTTTAATCTGTTCTGGATGATACCATGATTTTCAGACATGATGTCATGCCCATCCTGGCTGAGGACCCAGGGAGGACTGAGGCTGAGCTGGATCCTCAGCTCGAACCTGAGCCTGGCCCTAGTTCTGCCCTGAGAGCTCCAGCAGAGTCTCTGTGGCCTCAAAAGAGACTCAGCAACCAAACCTCCCGGCAGGAGAGCTTCCAGGCACAGGAGACATGGAGGAGGAGGAGGATGCCTTCTTCAGCCAGAGAAGGTCTGAAAGGGCATGCCTCCAGCACTTGAGAAAGCTTTATGAGAAACACCAGTCACAAAACAGCTGAGCTCATGAGAGTTGATTATATAAACAGGGGAAGGATGCCAGACCAGTTGACAGAGACTGTCTGAGTTTGCTGGAGCAGGACAACTGCATGTCGGCCGCCCTGACTCCACCCTGACGTTGTCCTGATGCTGTGCCCTGTTTGCACAGCACGTGGCATCAGGACGCCTTCTTGGCGCAGCGTGCACACACACAGTGTCAAAAGGGCACGAAAAAGCCGCTACAGCAGTTGAAAGAGCAGCCTTTTGCCACCCCAAAAGGTCTTTTGGGGGTGGCAAAAAGGAGAATCGGGGACGCGGTGTGTGGTTGCCATGACCCCTGATCCGCTGCTCCCAGGGACAGCTCTGTGCCACCCCCTTAGGCCAGTCTACATTGGCCCTATGATTCATCAGGCCCTATGTGTGATGTATTTGCTGCTTTCTACGCCTTTGAAGGCCATCCATATATAAACTGGGCTTCACCATAAACAGCTTACTCATAAATCTTCCTAGTGAAGACTTCTGTGGAATACAAAAGCTTACAATCCTTGCACTGAACAAAGCATTCCAGTCTTAAACACACACACACACACACACACAAAACATGGCTGGAATCCTGTCTCAGACACTTAGTTCCCCTAGTCTGATCCCCCCCCCACACAAAATACTAACAGAAATACCATTCACCCCATGCTCCCCTCACCATCAGAATGGACTTCCTTCTCCCCATACAGCTGATGCCCAGTAAAGTAGATGGGGGAGTTACAGTCTTGGCAATAGGATCAAAATTGTGATTAAATTGTGATTGTGAAAATGGAACAGTTATAGATGAGTAAATGAAGTTAACTTATCTCATGTTCACAACTGCAACTTAGTAATGATTATGACACTATTGCCATGATTGTAACAACTCTCCAACCTACTTTACTAGGCATCAGCTGCATGGGAAGAAGTCAATCCAGTCTGCTGTCAATTGGAGCATGGGTGAACAAAGTTTCCATAAGTTTTGAGATTGGTGGGCCAGGAGAGGTTACTTTACTTAGGTCCAAATCACACTGCAGAAACAATCCAGTTTGAGACCGCTTCAACTGTCCTGGCTCAGTGCTAGGGAATCCTGGAAATTGTAGTTTATTGTGGCACTAGAGCTCTGATAGCTCTCTGTCTCACAAAAGGATACTTCCTAGAATTCCCTAGCATTGAGCCAGGACACTTAAAGCAGTCTCAAACTGGATTATTTCTGCAGTGTGTTTTGGATGCTAGTTAAGTGTACTAGCCTTGCACAGGACAGAGACAACTTGGATCTCAAAGGAGGTTTCTTTTTGTGTTACTAATCAAGTTTAATTTTTATCTCTTGGACTTTATGACTCTTTGTCTCCCAGAGCGCACAAGGCCAAAAGGGGGGAATGCCCTCTGCCTACATGGATATCCCTCCATACCATCTTAAATGAAAACAACAATCACAACACCTTGACAAAATGTAAGCCTGTGACTTCAACCAAATCATTTTTTAAAATTTATCTTATGCTTTTTAATGCCTTTGCCTGATGAAGAAGCCAGTGGAGCTTTGAAAGCTTGCATCATATGTTTTGTGAA
Source organism: Phrynosoma platyrhinos (assembly GCA_020142125.1). Lineage (NCBI taxonomy): Eukaryota > Metazoa > Chordata > Lepidosauria > Squamata > Phrynosomatidae > Phrynosoma > Phrynosoma platyrhinos. Next base: position 15,189,235 of record CM034708.1, on the reverse strand, counting down.
TTTTGGTTGGTCCAATCAAGGTATCCCTGTTATGATGATATAGGATGATATAGGACTCAAGCCAATATGTACAGTTCTTTAATTTATTGTTTAGTTTTAAGCATTGTCATTATTTACAGTGTTGGTTTTCTTTATATATACCACCCTCCACTACAGACAGTTTTCAGCTTGGAATGGCAAATGTCCTCTACAATTTCCTGCTTCTTGGGAAGGACATATTCCAACTCCAACTTCCTCCAACTCCAACCTCTGCAAAATGTTTTATAAGTAACTCATTCCAGTTGCCTGCCCTCTCCCTTGCAAACTCAGATCCACTACAGTGGTTTAGTAAACAGTAAGAAGAGAGAGAGACGTACTTCTTGATCAAAACTGCATCTAACCACTCCACCCCATGGCTGGCTGCCATTTTATGCAACTAGCTGGAACGGCTTAGATGTAAGCAACAATATTTCAAGAACTTCTGTTCAGCAAATGGAAAAACAAAGTGATCAAGCTAGAAGGAGCTTGAAATCTGCAATTTCAGAACATCTTTTGCTTGGGAGAGAATCAGAGAAGACTTTGCCTGATGTTTCAGCATAGTACCCTATGTAGCATCTGGAGGATTGTTTCCTGTACTATCAAGTCCAAACAGCTTCCTTGCAATTCCACCTGGCTTTTAAGGATATGTAGTGGGGAAAAGTAACTCCTTATTCAAGTTAGAGAAGCATGGTTGCATACACTTTGAAAAAGCTTACACATATGCACAAAATGAGTCTTAAAATCCAGTATATGTCTATTCAGAAGGATGTTCCACTGAGATCAGCATAGTTTACTTACAGATAAATGGGAAGTTACAGAATTACAATTGAACGGTAATTGTTTTGTTTGTTTGTTGTAAATGAGAGTTCACTTTGTCAGTTTCACAAAGTGTTATTCTTGGCAAACACTCATATGCATGCACATGATGCTTTCATACACAAGCTTTCATACACAAATATGGATAGACCCAAGCTCTCTCTATATGTACACGCACACACACACACTCATGCGTACACACAAAGCCAATGGGGACCACAACATTTAAAAGGGACACTATATGAAATTTCTACACAAATACATGACTATGCATAGAGCAGTACTTGCAACAGACTTTCCACATTAAGACAATTTAACAGCTCTCATTTGAAAGTAAAGTCTGCTCTTGATTGAATCATAAATAACTAGAATTAAATTTACTCATGCGTACTTAATTTGAGCAGACATATGTTTATAATATTATTAATTCCTTCTTCCAATAGGAAGTCATTTTGCTATTGAGGAAGAGGAGGAGAAGACAATTCTCTATTTGAAGGAATTCTCCATTTGAAGAGTGTCCAGTCCAAATCCAGTTTAAAGATAAAGAACCCTAAGAAAGTAATTGGTGATAGGTGATTTTAAGTTAATTTATGACAACCCCATCCTGGGGTTTTCTTATTTATTCAGAGAAGGCTTGCTTTTGCCTTCCTCTTAGGTTGAGAGAGTGTGATTTGCCTAAGGGTACCCAATGTGTTTCTACAGCTGACCCAGAATCCTAGTCAAATTGCTATATCACACTGGTTCTGACAGGGATGCAAAGAGTATTCTTGGACTGACATTGGTAGTTTCATTCCTTTTGACTTTTAAAAACATTTCATATTATAGAAATCATTCAAACATTAAAAGAAGTATCTTTTTGATGAGGAAACATCATGCAAACATAATTTTGTATGACTACTTTTCTGTATGCACAAACATATTTAGCTTTTTAAAAACATCATGAAATTTTTTTTGGGGGGGGGGAAGTCACAAATGGTACAAAAATCCTAGCCAACAGGCAGATTTTTTTTTTTTTTTTGGATGTGAAAAGTTTGAAAAGGAATGGGGAGAGGATATATGGTACAGAAGTCTCCTTTGTGGCTCTACTCCAAACTGTCACTCTGGTCTTGTTGGCAGATGCTGCACAAATGAACTTGACAGATGTCTATCCATCCTGACCCATGTCTTCCTCCCTTGTCATTATCCTATTATGACCTTCAAAGGATAGTTCTGGCTGTTTCATCTTTTCTAGGAAGGTGAATTCTGTCACCAACAATACTCCTTAAAGTTATTTCATTCTTCTTTTAAACATAAATTTGTTCCATCACATAGTCTATCAATTCCAGCAGGGCACCTAGTTCAGACTTTGATAGTTAAAATGCAGAAAGCCTTTATTAACAAAACTATAGATCTAATCCAGTAACATTCATTGTCAGTAGTGACCAGCAAGCATTAAAACTGCCTAATAAAACTACACAGAATTTCAATTTTCAGGCAGGCTTAATTCTTATTTGTTATAATGAATAAACATATTTTTCCTTTCTTTCCCATACTACTCCCTTTTATGTTGCTACAGTTATACTTTCTCACAGAGACAACCTTGAATAGATTTTGCTTATGCTTTCCTCCCTTCCAGTACTATCTCAGCACCTATGTCTGAAATCACCACAGCTTAGCAACACTATTTCTACTGTATATCCTATCACACTTACCTCAAAACCTATTATGATAGGCAAATTACCTATGCAACTACTCAACACATTATACTTAGGCAACACATTGCATATGCAACCTAAAACTACCCAGTTAACACAAAGTATATAGCCTTGTGTTTTTGCGTTTTTGGCTTCTTGACTGACACTTTGTTTTTAATTCTGTTTTTTCATTGGCGGTTTTTTATGTGGATGAAGTTTTTGATTTGATGTTGCCCACCTTAGGCATTCTCAGATGGAAAGACTGAAATGAAATCCAGGAAAGTGAATTTAAATAAATAGTACAGCAAGGATAGAAAGGTCATGTCCCTTTTGGTGATAAGTTGGTAGTCATCTGTTGCATAATTCTGCTGAAATGGTCCCTATACAAGATGCATTGGCCTTTATCTTTCTTCTGCATGCCCTTGTGCTTCCCAGGAACATTATTCTGTCCATGATAACAAGGTTCTAACATTCTAGAGTGAGCCTATGATTAATTTTTCTTGACATCACATAAGCAATAGTTGTAGCAAGAATTCATAGCTCATTTTTCAAGCCTTTTCCTGTTCTGACCCTCTAGCCGTTCCCTCTGCTGAACAAGACCTTCTCAAGAAATACAAATGCTCACCTTCTATTTTTGTTTTCAGACATGCAACTTTGCAGCTTGTATTTCCTTTCTCTCTCTCTCTCTCTCTCTCTCTCTCTCACACACACACACACACACACACACACACATACGCACACACACAAAGATCCATATCATCCAACATTTCAAAGATGAAAACCAGGACCCATGCGGCCAACTAATACCAGAGTAGAAAGTCTGTGGAAAGATTACTATTCAAATGCATGGTCATGTATGTGCATAGAAATGTTATATAGTGTACCTTTCAATTCTGTGGCCCAGCTGGTTATATCTGCATCCATATTTGTGTACAAAAATTTGTATGTGTGTGTCTACTAAGAAGAAGAGCTGGGACAGTTGAGGGTATGCAGGCCTACACATTTTCTGCCCCTTCATGCACACACACACACACAGACACACACAGACACCCACACATCCAACTTCACATACGTTGCAATAAGCCTTTGTATGAAACACTGATGCCTTGAAGTAATCATTTGCCAAGATCTGGCATCACACTGACACAGTGGCATCACTAGGGTGGTGCAAGGAGGGTGGACTGCTCCGAGTGACACCCCAGAAGAAGGGTAGCACCAGGTTGGGCCCCTTAACCTCCTTGCTGTGGCTCCATTCTCCTCCTCATGAGGAGAACCAGGCTGCAGCATCAAGGAAGCCCAAACACTCCCCACACCGCCTTCCACAGCCCCATTCTCTTCATGAGGAAGCGGCTGGTGGCAATCAGTGGCATCACTAGGGATGTGGATTGTGTGTGTGTGTGCACATTCCACCAGGTGACACCCCAGAAGAGAGTGCCACCCAGTGGTAACCTCATCCCACTGCAGGGGAGTGGTGCTACTGCCAGAGCCTGTCCCTTCTTCTTCGCTGCCATGGCTCAGGAAACTGAGGCAGCAGAAGAGGAGGAGGAGTGAGTGGGTCCCTCTTGGCTTCACCTCCACCCTGCTCCCTCTTCATGAGGAAGCTGCACAGAGGCGAAGTGAGGAGAGTGATCTGGCCCTCCTGCCTTTGCCTCCACCTTCCTCCCTCCTCATGAGGAGGAGACTGCACAGAGGTGAAGGAAGGGTGAACCTGGCCCTCCTGCCTTTGCGTTACTTCCTCATGAGAAAGGGACTGCATGGAGTTAAAGGAGGGACAGGATCCCCTCCTTCACTTTCCCAGCTGCCCTCCCTGCAGCTCTGTGTGGATGGGTGGCCGATTGAGCAAGTGTGGGAAGCCACTCCCAGCCATCTCCCCCACATCAGATGAAACCAAGCTTAGGGATGCCACTGGTGGCAATGACAAAAGTTGTGCAATCTACCTGGTGTGCAACACTGTTTCTGTGTTCACTTATTAGCTGTGGAGGTACACCCAGATTCATTCCGGTTGTTTCTCAGCATGAAGAGAAGAGGCAGCCTTCGTTCCCAGCGTAAGGATGCTACTTCCTCCATTGCATATACTCTTTTGATACATTGCCAAGAGCAAAAATAAAGGAGCACTAAAAGACATACAAAGATGCCTAATCTTCAATCCCCATTGAAAAAAAGTAATAGGGAGGAATGGACCTATGGGGCGCATGGGTGTGATAGATAACCAAACAGAATTGGAATGTATACATATTCCCAGAAGTTGGAAAAATTATTTGTTTAAACTACAATTCCCAAAATTCTTTGGTCAATGACCACACTAGCCAAGAGATTCTTGAAATTATAGCCCAAAACATATATTTTTCCAAGCTCGACATATACCGGTACATTCACTGAATCTAAACAACACATAAAAAAACCAGTCCATATATGAGGAGTAGGCCTGATTGTGTTCCTTGGACCATGTTGGATCAATATTTACTGCCAAAAGTGTCCCCTCAAAACAAAGTGTGAGGGGGGGAAAATCCTGCAAGAACCATAAATTTACTTGTTTTGAAAAACAGTTTTTAAAAAGAAGTTAAATAGTGCCAGGGGAGGAGATGGTTGCAATCTATTTAAAATACTACTCCTGCTGGCTTCTGAGAGAAGCAAGTCATCCTCTTTTTTTGGCCAGAAAAACAAGTGGTCCAGGGAATCTGGATGGTCAATAGTCACAAACACAGCTTCGGGGAAGGATATCACGTTTGCCTAATCCAGCTAAACACGAACTGACTCAGAGGCCATTAAAACTATACCTTTACAAAATCAGTTAATCTTGTCAGACCTCCAGTCTGTTCTCATGCTAGGAATTTGGCTGAGTTTTCATGTGAGAGATGAATGATCTGTCAAGCTTGATCTCATTGATATTCTCTTTTTTTTTTCAGACACCCACCTTGTTTTGTATCAGGTCTACATGGGGCTGCAAGACTTCCCTTCCCAGCCTTCTGTGTGGAAATTGATAGGCATTTCTCCAAGCATTTCTCAAAGCGTAACAGGTTTTTGTGTGCATGTTAGAAATGCACACTTTTTTTGTTTCTGTTCTTTATTAGGGCCTATTTTTATTCATTCTTCAAATGTAGGCATTTCTTCATGAGCATTTTTCAAATGAACTCATTTTTGGGGGGATGCCCAGCTAATTTCTCACAAGAAAACTAATTGCTCTCCAATCCCGACTTCATACCATCTGCAATGCTCATTGTATATTCTCAGGAGATATTTTTATCCTGTTTTTGCCAAACTAATTTGTAAGCTATCTCACAAAATCATCTCTCACATCAGTGCCAAACCATTTAATCTAATATTGCTGTGGATAAGCCAAAAATCACATCTCTAAGAGGTTTTAATAGAACAACATTCTGTCAATCAAGATCATTTGTTTGGTCATTGCAAACAATATAAAATACAACAGCAGCAGCAGCAGTCTTTTCATTTAATCCTTATTTCTTTGCTGATGATATTAAATTCCTTAGAGACTTCAAATTACATGTTGCACTGTGACTTAAAGATTACACACACTGAAAAAAAATTAAAGAATGAAGATCTGCACTACATCCTCAAGTCCATCACAGAACACATCTCCATCATGCTTTAAGTGAGGGGTAGCCAATTTTCTAGTGTCAGGGGACACAATGTCCTCCCAAGCTACCAAGGGCAAAGGTGTCCACCATCAATGCAGTTGCATCCAAAATCAGTGATAACTGCAGCGGCTCTCTATGGCAATGGTTACCAACCTTTGGTCCTTCAGATATTTTGTACTTTAGATCCCAGCATTCCTGACTGTTGGACAAACTAGCTGGGGCTTCTGGAAACTGAAGTCCAAAACACCTGGAGAACTAAAAGTTGGGAACCACTGCTTTTGTTGTTGTTGTTAACTGCCCTTAATTCGATCTTGACTCATGGCAACCCTAGGGATGAGACATCTCCAAGATGCCCTGCTCTCCACTGCTCTGCTTAAATACTGCAACCCCTTATTGTCCGTGAACTCCTTAATAGAGTCCATATCTGGCATGTGGCCTTCCTCTCTTCCTACTTCTCTCCACCCTTCCCAGCATGCCTTTCCTAATGAGTCTTCTCTTCTCATGATGTATCCAAAGAACGACAGACTCAGTTTGGCCATCTTGGCCTCCAGGGAGGTTTCCAGCTTGATCTGCTCTAGGACACATCTGTTTGTCCTTTTGGCTGTCCACAGGATCCTCAGCACTCTTCTCCAGCACCACATTCTCTCAAAGGAGTTGATTTTCTTCCTATCATCTTTCTTTACTGTCCAGCTCTCACATCTATACATGGGGATAAGGGATACAATGGCTTGCATGATTCTAACTTTTGTGCTGAGTTGTATATCTTTGCATTTTAGAATCTTTTCTAACTCTTTTATAGCCACCCTCCACATTCTTAATCTTCTTCTGATTTTCTGACTGCAGTCCCCATTTCTATCAATGTTTGATCCCAGGTATGGGAATTCTTTTACTATTTCTATTTCTTCATTGTCTAGATTGAACTTGTGAAGGTCCTCAGTGGTCATTATTTTGGTTTTCTTTTTGTTCAACATTAAGCTTTATGGTATACCACTGCTTTATGGTATAGGAAATGCCAGAGAGTCCTATGAACTGGCAAATCAGAGTTTCTCCTTCCTTTCTGAGAGTGTGTGTGCTCCACTTGATACCAGTGCTGTGGTTCTTTTTTGTGTGTGGCTACAATGGCAAAGGGAGTGGTTGGCAGAGTGGGTCCCACATCCATGGGTATCCGGGCACAATGCAAGCCATTAGGGCACCCCTACTTTAGCTTATACACAATATGCAATGTTTATTGTCAGGATTCATGTAGATCAGAGGTGAGCAAAGTGCAGCTTGTGGGCCTCATACAGCCCTTGGGGAGTTCAGGTTGGGGCCCCTGAAGCCTCCCAAAGTCCCCAGACACTCTAATTTGTTTTTAAATCTGTGTGATCCCCCCCCAAAAAAACATATCCAAGTGCTCAAAGCTACAGAAACACCCACATCGCTTAAAAACCCACCAAAACCATTTTAAAAATCAGCCAAAAACTACCAGCCAAAATAACATCTGGAAGCAATATGTCACTCACTTTCTGTTTTAATTCTGGCTTATTTTCAATAAATTTTGGGGTAGGGGTTTTAGCATGTTTTTAAAGTATTTGGTGGGCGACTGGTGGAGCAAAGGGTCAGGCACAACACTATTTTGATTTAACAACATGTTACCATTACTTTGAGTAGCTCTCAGTGCCCATAGGGGTTAAACCGCATTTTTGAAGGAAAAAAAGCATGGGGCAGGAGACTAGGCTGTTGAGAGTCATTACCTGAAGGAACAGTCAAGCTTTTTAAAAAGGCAGTCAAATAAGCAGAAACCCATACAGACACTATGCCTTTAAAGGCAAGACCCCCCTCCTCTTGCCAAAGAAAGCTGTAAACATTTTATCCCTCTTGATCGCACCATATATTGTCCCTATTTGGTGGGGACAGGTATGATCCTAGGAAAATTCTCCCTGTGTGTGTTTGTTTAGCTCAACTTTTCTTTAAACCATATTCCAGAAGGGTGTATTTCCTATTTATTTGATATCATTCTTGCACATGAGAATACAATCCAGAGTACAGATGTGCTTCAGGTCAAATCCCACAACAGTGTTAAAATATCAAGGAATTAAGTATGTCAATGTTTTCTGTGTCAATGAGATCATGAATTTACTCTGGATTTTAATCAAAATTCTAAAGTAAACTACTCAAGGTACCAAGCCCTATCCTCATGAGCCTACTCACCCAGAATAGGTTGAGCACCTTGGTTAGCTCCCTTAGGAGTTAAGACCCATCTCATTGATTTAAGAAACACCAACTATTCCTAGGCAGGGAAATGTAGAGGACCAGAAGAAACCTACATTCCAGTAAGTTGGCTGTTGCAAAAGAAAGTGGAAGAGAAAGAAATACATAATCCCAAAGAAGCTGTAATAATTTGGAAAAATAATTAAATGGGAGACAGCTGGAATATTTTTGGGAGATGTGTGTGTGTGTGTGTGTGTGAGAGAGAGAGAGAGAGAGAGAGTGAGAGAGAGAGTGAGTGAGAGAGTGAGAGAGTGAGAGAGAGAACTAGGAATCTTCTTTTATATGTCTTGATTTGTACATGTTCCTCCTCCATGACTGATTTTCTACCTTAATATTATGGGGATACAATGCATTATTTAGGAGGGACTGATAAATAATAGACAAAAACCTGTAATGATATTTTAAATGTTTTACTGAATGTTAATACTTATGCAAAGATTGGCTAAAATATATTTGATTATAGAAGCTTTGATTAAAGAATTAATGAGAAAAAGAAGAAACACAAGAATTAGAGTGAAAACTGTTCTTCGTGACTTAAGCAATGTAAAATCACAGGGAAGACAGAATCCTAAATATGAATAGTACTGGAAGTTCAAGGCTGCAATTTTTGACATGTCTAGGTTACACTAAATTCAGATCATATTTTACACAAGTTAACCTCAAAAACCTTTCCACCCCTGCTTTAACTTTGGAATGGCCTGCCGGATGAGATCCGTCTTATCACTACTCTTG
>CM034708.1:15153472-15166632 GCA_020142125.1 Phrynosoma platyrhinos | reverse complement strand
GACGAACGAGATATGGAGAAATAGATTTGGGTGTCATCAGCGTATATTTTACCATCTTGGGCTCTTAATTTATGTACCATGTTAGGAAAGCAATCTAGAAATATTTTAAGAACATTTTGTCTCAAGAAGCAGTCTAGAAATAAATATATTGTTTATATATGTTTTATATGTATGTGTGTGTGTGTGTGTGTGTGTGTGTGTGTGTGTGTGTGTAATCAGTTAAAATTGCCCTGGTTCTCTTTTTCTTTTTTCCACTTGATGTTTATTAGGACTGCATTCCTCCCTCCCCCCAAATAACTACGCATGAAATAATTCAATGCCTATCCCCTAGAGCTGAAAGTAGTGAATTTGTCTGTCATCTTTTCTATACTCTTGGATAGAAAATGTTTCAGGTCTCTACTTCTGATAAAGGAAAAACTTTTTTTGGACAGTACCTAACATTTTTCCAGATGTAGTAGTACAGAAATTCCTTGAAAAATTCCTTGTCCATTGTTCACTGTCCAAGTAAGAGGCCTTTGCTTGACAAGAGGCAGAGATGTCCTGGATCCCAGGAAGAGTATGTTTACTGCTGCTAATGGAGTTTATATTTTACTGACCTTTATCTAAGGTTGCATCTGCACTGCAGAAATAATCCAGTTTGACACCCTTCTACTATCATGGCTCAATACTATGAAATTCTGGAAAGTGTAGTTTGTTGTGACACCAGAGCTCATTGACAGAGAAGGCTAAAGGTCTCCCAGAACTACAATTCCTAGATTCCATAGCATTGAGCCATGTCAGTTAAAGTGGTGCCCTATAGCATTACTTCTGCAATGTGGGTGCAGCCTAAACTCCCACATGGCCAAGAAAAGCCGAGCAGAGGGGCGGCTTATAAATAAAATTATTATTATTATTATTATTATTATTATTATTATTATTATTATTATTATTATTATTATTATGCTTACATTGTGATCCCTCCAGAGCAAATGAACTACAGTAGAGACAACATCAATACAAAATGCAGGCCTTTAACTCCAGCACCATCACTTTTCCTTCCTCCTGTGTGATTTTGAAAAAACATATTTTGCCTGCTAAAGAAACCAGTGGAGTTTCAAAAGACTTAATGATAATAATAATAATAATAATAATAATAATAATAATAATAATAATAATAATAATAATAATAGTTGTTGTTGTTGTTGTTGTTGTTCTTATGCAATTTTGCTGGTCAGCAAAGGTATCACTCTTTTGTTGATTTGGATTTTGTTTTATTTTGTGTATTTTCAAGTGGAGGTTTCTTCTGACCTGTTTTCATATCAGCTTGTGTTTTTTTTTTTTAAAAAAAAGTCTCTGCATAAAAATGTTATGTATTTTAATCTACATGGAAATTCATAGACATTTTTATCAATATTTGTTTTGACAAGAATATAATCCTCACATTGGCCTTTTATCCTATTTTTTGCATACTCTCCAACATTTCACAGGTGGAGAGGCTGCAGTAGTTGCTTTTGCTGTATACATTTTGGGACATGATTCCCCCACAAGGAATGCATTTTTTGTATTCATTCTTTATCAGAGAAGTTTACCACTCCAGAGAATTGTGACATTTGTAGTCCAATTGGTATTTCACATGAGTTTGGAAAATGCAAATTAAATCAATGAATATTTGTAAACTAAACCAATTCCACCCACCACCAATACCTACTAATAGAGAAGAGGAAAACCAAAATACAGTCTGATTGAACAACCTAGTACACCAGTCTCCTTTTCTTCCTTTCACCATGTCCCAGTCCATGTTCTCTGTTATGCAAAGAGCTCACTTTAAGAATGTCTTTATTTTTAACCTAGAAAAATACTATACATAGGTTTAGACAAGTAGAGTTCATGCACCGAGAGGCATGTCTTTCTTAGTTAAGCCTTTGTATGGCTGCTGATTTCTGTGTGATGTTGAAAGGTAAATACTCTACTTAAGAAAACTGAACCTTTTTTTCCCCCCCATTGTCAGTTAGTGGAAGGCCCTGCATAGCACTGTTGTATCAACTGCACTCACAGAAAGAGCTGAGAGGAATATTTGTAGCAAAATTCATACCCACCAAGTGTTGCAGATTTAAAAGCAAGTGTGTGGGAACCACTTGGGAAGTTTGCAGGAATGTCAAGTATGAACAGGAGTATTTGTGTGAGGACCCAGAACTAAGATAAATGCTTTCCAAACTAATTTCAAAGCTACTCAAGACTGAGTAGACCCTTGATCATCATTATTATTTTTTGCATTTGCCAGAATTGAAGGTCAAAGTCGCTATCCATGTTACCTAGTAGTAGCCTGAATTTAAAAATGATCTGACAAACTGTCTATTCAATATAAACATTCACAAGTGTCACTTTCTAGCATAACAGGTGTGAAACAGCAGCCATGTTTGGAAATAGAAAATGTTTCTCTAGTTCCCTACTGTGTGTAAAGTAGATCTTGCCTATACCTCTGACATGATGAGGTTTGATGTGTGTTTCTGCCCTCTGCTATTGAAAGGGAAGAATATGATGCAGCATGCCATAAGATCAGTCTACAGGTACATTTGACTACATATTCCAGAAGAGGAAAGTTGAACCTATTCACAATACACAATTTTAGCACTATCTTCCACTTAGGGTGTATCCACACTGCAGGATTAAAGCAATTTGACATCACTGTAACTGCCACGATTCACCCATTCCCTCCTACAGAGTCCTTGGATTTGTCATTTGGTGAAGTATTCAGCCAATTGTGCCAGAGTCAGAGCTGAACTACAAATCCCAGAATCTTGAAGGATAGAGTCAAGGCAGTTACAGTGATGTCAAGCTGCTTTAATTCTGCATTGTGGCCAAATCCCTATACTGCTATGGTTGCATCCTATGGAATCCTGGTGTTTGTATTTCAGTGAGGTACTAGAGCTTTCTGGGTGAGAATTCTAAATAGCCCACCCTAAACTGCAAATCCCTAGATTCCTTGAGATGTTGCCATAGCAGTTACAGTAGAACCATGAGTGCTATAATTGTGTGGTGTGAATGGCCCGTCAGATTCATGATTACAATAATATTCACTTTGGATCTTTGTCCCTGAAAACTGTGGTCCTGCATTTTACATATAGAGAGGAGATTATCACACAGGGTAAGGAAGCCTCACTCCCGTCCTTAGCCCGTCTTTATCATGTGCATGCTTATCCCATCTTTCTCCCATCAGTGGCCCCATCATTGTATTAAGGCAAGTTTCTGTTAATACAAACTGACGGGGCAATGGCACTTCAGAGATGGGAGAAGGATGGGATAAGAGCAATGTTGTCTGAAAACCTTATCATGATTGCACGATAAGAATGCGTCATGGATGCAATAATGACTGCATTATATGATAATCTCCACATGATTGCATGCGAAAGACGGGACAGGGATGGGACAAGGACATCCTGTCCCCCATGTGATAATTCCTAGAGTTAGTGTTGGATCATCACTGTTAAATCCCTCATTGCAATTATGCGTGAGGGCATATGTTTACATGCATAGGCTACACACCTAATCCACCAACTTTCCCTTCCTCAGTATTATCCACTATTCCCAGCAGCCATGATCACAAAAAATGTATGTACAATTTGGTCTAACTAAACTAAAGTTTTTCCTTCTTCCCATTCAAAACGTTTATATCGGGAATACCTCTTCCTGTACCAGTCTACTTGTCCTTTTAGATCTATGGGGGAGGCCCATCCTATTGTCCCAACATTGGAGGGCATCAAATGGGGACAATACCTTCTCTTTCACTGTGCCCTGACTTTGGAATGCCTTCTCCCAGGAGGATACCTGGCATCAAGCTTAATATCATTTGTTTACCCTGGCATGAATACAGCAGTTTGCTCTGCTGAAGATTTGGCAGGCTTTGTTTATCAAGATTTTATTGTACACATATACTAGAGATGAGGAGTTACTTTGGGGGATGGAGAACAATAACTGAGTCCTATGGCTTGGCAAATCTGAGATTTGTAGTCTCAAACAGTAACTTTTCCAAGTTCTGACTCCCCCACTCACCCACAATGCCATTCCTCTTGTTGGATATTTTTATGTTGTTTGTACCCACCTAGAAATGTGAAAGCCAGAAATACAAAAAAGAAAATTGGAGCCCACATTTCCTCTTTAAATCAAGGGGAAAGAGAGGACACTAAAGTTTTTCCTTTTTCCCATTCAAAACTTTTACATCTCTGTACTGAGCCTGAGATTTCAAATTTCTTTGTTAATGAGCATAGAAAATAAGTGGAAATAAATAGCAGCAGTAATAGCAGTAGCAAGTGCAGGACCGCCTGGGGCCAGTCCAAAGGCCTCAGGGGGCCGCATCCGGCCCCCGGGCCTTAGGTTGCCTACCTCTGCTCTAAATCTTAACCAACCAGACTCTTTGGCTCTTGTTGAGAACTAATTTTTTTATTCTGCTGCAGAATAATACTCATCAGATGCATACTTTGGCCCTTGTAGTTAATTATTGTTGTTGTCATTGTTCTACAGAATTTCTGTGTTTTATTGTAAAAACTCAATAAAATTGTAATTAAAAGAAAAGGATCTAAACTAAATTATCACCAATTCCATACTCTCCAACAGCCCAATTAATATTCTGCCATCCCACTTTTTCAGATGCTTTTAAAATGTCCCAGTTTCTTTCTCCTCTTCTCACTTTCCTTCTTTGTCCCCAACTTACTTGAAATGCTGCAAACTCAATTCAAAGTGTAAAAGTAATTTGCATTCAATCAATTCAGTAGGGGGAGAGGAGAGAGGGGGCCGAATCTTGTTCTTCTCTGTAAATTCTAAGGCAACTCAGGTAAAATGGTTTAATTAGTGCTGTGATAATCTCCTGTGTATTCATTGTTCCATCCGATCTTAGTGCTTTCCTGCTGTTTTGCACCATATTTGCCATCATCCACAGTCACTGGCCATGTGGGATAGGGTTGATGGGATCTGAAAGCCAAAACTTCTAGAGATACCAAGTTAGAGGAAGTTATTGCTTGAGACTACAAATCCCAGATTTGCCAAGCCATAGGACTCAGTTATTGTTCCCCATCCCCCAAAGTAACTCCTCATCTCTAATGTGTGTGTACAATAAACTCAGGGAAAAGCAAACTTAAATTTACACCCTACCCTATCTTGTGTGTTCATCTTTAATCACTTTTATCATCTTGACCATACACTGATGTCACTTGGCCACAGGTGTTCTGGTTTTTATATCTAAAATATTGGACAATATGCATGCTGGTGTCCAGCCGATGGTTGTGGGGAGAAGGAAATTGGATTAAATGAAGCCATGATGTGTCTCTTTTTATTTTCTATCTGTATGGATTACATACAAAGATGTGGATCTATCTATCTATCTATCTATCTATCTATCTATCGGAGGGAGAGAGAGAGAGAGAGAGAGTGCAGTGCTAGGCAAGTCTTATCTTTCTCTCTTTAGATGTAATGAAACTGGAAAGAGTAAGGGGAGAAATTCATCTACAACTAATCCAGCATTGGATGAGAGAAAAGTTACACAGTGCCAATTTGTCTGAGCTTTGTTTTCTTTTTTAAGGAGCCAGATGATGTGAAAAGCGATCACTCAGTGACAAAGTTAATCAGTGACTGCCCAAAACACTGACAGTGTATTAACTTGCAAGATCACATTCAGCAAACATTCCCTAGCAGCAGAATGACCCCATCTGCCCTGTACACAAACATTAACCCTCTCAAAGCTCAACCTGACAGACAACTGGAAAATGTTCAAAGAAATTCCTAAATGGGAGTCCAAGGGTCATATAACCAGAAAGCTCCTTTTTACGCAATGGCTACAAAAATCTTACGTTGAAGACAACAATAGTATGACAAGTGGCAGGCCTTTCCAGACTAAATAGCTCGGCTCCGGGCTGTTCCCTCCTCTTTCAGTGACACTATTTGAACCTTGGTTCCCCCGTAGTGTAACAATGGGATGATGTGGTACGGTTTTTATTATTTTAATCGTTATGATTTTTCGTTATATTGTCATTAGGATTTTAACTATGCCATTGTTTAATACTGTTTTAAGGGGGGAGGGATATACTGTTTATTGTAACTGTTTTATGCTGTAAACCGCCCGGATTGGGCAACCATTGGGCGGCACATAAATAAATTTTATTATTATTATTATTATTATTATTATTATTATTAAGTAGCATTGGAGAATGGGAATGCACATTAAAATCTACAGATCTTGGGAGAGTCGCAGCTTCTGGAATCCTCCAGCAAGTGTGGGATTCTACATTACTGTGTCAGTCTACATAGGTGTGGGATTCTTTACATTCTGTGTCTACATCCAAAAGAAGTGCCATTGGGGCCTACATGAACATCAACTTATATAGAAGTTAATGCACACTTATACTCACATTGACTGTACTGGCATGTATTTCATTAAAAGCCTGCTTTCTGCAATGATAGCAGCAGCAACAAGAACAAGAACAAAGTTGCTCAGAATGGTTATAAAGAGCAGAATATAGATAAAACACAAGAACTTGATAAAAGGAAAACACGCAAATAAAATGAAAACACAGTGAAAGGCATGATGATAAATTAAAACAATAAAAATGAAAAAAAGTAAAGGGATAAATAAAATTGAAAACCCAAGCATAAAATACAAAATGAGTACCTGGCCAGTTAGCCTCGCTTTAACAGCAAGCTGGCCAAAGTCCTGCCTATATATATATTTGCCAGCTGGCTGAAGGATAACAGAAAGGGAGTAAACCAGCTTCCTTTAGCAAATGTTCCAAAGTCTGGAAGCAGCATCAATCATTTCTTTACCAAAATCTACCAAGGCCTCCATATGAACCTTATAAAAGGAGCTTCCCCTCTCTTTATAATGTGCTTCTGTATTCTATTTTCCTTGAATTGTGTCTACACTGTTCAATGTCTAGATCTATTTTGCATGATTTTGGTTATAGTCCATTTACCATTTATCATGTTCTCATTCCTTCCTCTTTTTCCCAATCAAGTACAGCTTTCCCCCATTAACTGTGGCTTCAGAGACCAATGTCTGAATCCTACTTTTACTTCCAGCTAGAGTAGACCCATTAAATCATGGAACTTATGTAAATATTGACTCATCAAATTCCTACTAATTCAACCAGTCTACTAGAGTCAGGATTGGTAGTTTATGTTCAACAGATTTAGAATTAAATTGTGCTGGTGTCACTGAGCTATGTGTCAGTATACACAAACAAGTTTACTGCCTGTGTATCAGTTCTGCTGCCCAATGTTGGTAAACCAAACTAACAAAATGAAACAGCATAACAAAATAAATGCATGTGTGCACAAAAAAATCTAATTGCATGGCTAAAATGAGCAGAGGCATGTAAGACTAGCACAACATCTTTAGTAAAGATGAAGTGAACAAATTTTTTAAAGCTTTGTTGAAAAGCTAACACAGATGGGCCTATATATACTTTGAGACATATTTCCAGTGATTTGGGACCAACTCCATAAAGGCCCCATCTTGAAAATGCCTGATAGTCTTAAGGATCTTGATGGTACTCCTGTGTGTAAGGCCAATAAGGGAAAAACCAGTTTTTGAAATAACAAGCATTAATTCCTTGCCCCTTTCTTGCAAGCTATAAAGGAGCTGCCCAGCTTCTCAAATGTGTGACCTTCTTCATAAACCTGTGTCACCTATCAGCAGAGTTCAAATCATCTCTTACATGTAGCAAGAAGTTCTTGTGCTTGTTTTGTGTATGATTCTCAGTTCTGCTCACCTCATCCCTGTCCTTGGATGGACTGTTTTTCTTAGATTCTTTGCCTGATGTCTGGCCATAAGAGGAGGCAGACACACTGCAGATAAGAAACTGTTCGATGCTTATCCAGGGGAAATCTCTGAGCCTTTTTTTTTCTACACCAAACTCTCACAAAGAGGCAGGATATGGGAGGATAGAAGAATGGTACATTGGAAAGTGTTCCACTGTGAAATCAAGCAAGGAATGTACAAAGACACAGAAACTCTTGGGAACCAAAGTTTACGCCAGCTCAGGAACAGTAACTACTTCTGATGTATCATTAACTTCCTTGGCAGGAATTTTCTTCTCTCTAATTAAGCTCTCCAAAAGCTTGGTTTACCTTGAACTTTCTCAGCTGTGCCACAACATGTTGACAGCTTAACAGTTTGCTCATTTTTTTTTTAGCATTAACCTTAAACCAGGTCAGATTGTTTGGCCATTCAAGCCATTGTCTACCAATGATTCTCACTTCAAGTCCCTTTTTGGACTGCAACTCCCATTTCCCACTGACATCATGACCAGTAAGCAGAAATGATGGGATATGCAATCTAAATGGGTCTTAATAGGTTTGGACTTAGATGAGGAACTACTATTTCTTTGGCAATGGCTGTCCACATTCTGAGGCAGAGGCCACTCACACCACCCTTAAAATTGGGCATGCCCAGGACTGGACCTGAGGCTGTCTACATGCAAAACACGTAATATACAACTGAACGTGTGAACTTTGTATGTCTGATTCGACATCAGATGGATCTCTCCATGTTTACTTTAAAGGTATAAGAATAATTTTAAAAATAGATGGCAGGTGGCTTTCAAATGCCCATGAAATCATTCAGCAAACTGAACAAGGACATAAGCCACCAGATAACACTCTTTTCCACAATGGTGGGTTCAAATTGTAAGAAAAGAGAGGAACTAGACATGATCTTCAAGTGTAAAGATATATCATTGAATACCAAAATCAGGATTGCCCATGCCATCATATTTCTAATCTCTATGAAGGCTGGAGAGTGAAGAAAGCTGATAGGAAGAAAATCAACTCATTTGAAATGTGATGCTGGAGTTCTATAGATAACATGAACTGCCTAAAAGACAAATAAATGGCTCCACAAGCAAATCAAGCCTGAACTCTCCCTAGAAGCCGAGATGACCAATTTGAGACAGTAATCCTTGGCAAAGTGGTAGGCAGTAGGAAAAGAAGAAGGTGAGTAGATTCAGCCAAGAAAGCCACAGCCCTGAGTTTGCAAACCTGAGAGGGCTGTGATAAGAGGGTGACTTGGAGGTCTCTCATTCACAGGGTTGCCATAAGTTAAAGTTGACTTGACAACAGTTAGCAACAACACTCCTGTAATCCTTGTCCATCACGCCAACCACTGCACTACCCTGGCTCTCAAATGTTACCATGAAGTTACCATGACCATTAGTGACTTTATTTATGCAAATTATTTTGTGCATACAAGTGCTCATAAGAGTGCAGCAATAACATTATGAGGAAGAAAACTTAAGATGTACACACTGTAAAACATAAGATGATAAAGTCAAGAAAGATAACCTTTAGATAAGGGCAAATTGAAGCATGCAATCATCCATTTGAGAATTGCAATTCATCAGGTCAGTTTCTCAGTCAATCAACAGACAATAGACGAGCCAATCAACAGTCCATGCTAACTGTAAATTTCAGATCCTAAGCACAAAATATTGGCAGAGAGCAAATTGTGAGGGTGGAATTATAACAGTGACAAACAAAGAATGGCCAGAAAATAAGCAACTGGTTGCAAATGTTGGAAACATGCTGAATTATTACACATCGTATGTTACTTAATTGCAATATATTAATAAATGAAGATATTAACAATATAGATGCATTTAGTAAAAGATACAATCTATTGGAAAGATTACCATGAAAGACCTTCACATTATTTAATCAAACAACTCAGAAAAACATTTCAAATCTAGACTGCTGGCCCAAGTGCAGCATTTTTCTTTGCACAGGAAATAACATATTCTATTTCTGTGCTGAAAATACCGTTTTCTACACACAATGACTGTGTGCAAATCTTGTGTAGAGTAAGTCCCAAGCTGTGAAAATTATAATCAGTTCAGAATTCTTTTCATCAGGATTTCTTGATACACAAGAAACTGTTTTTAAGACATTGTTTTAATATTCTTTCCACCTCAAGTTTAGAGGATGCAGGACAGACTCTGGCAAACCACACCATCTGTATTTCAAGAATGGCAAATGACCACAGGGAATAGAGTTCAGAAGGACAACTGGCTTGCTGCCCTCCATGTGTTCCTCCTACCGCATCTACTACCTGAGGCAGTTGTCTCCCTCTGCCAAACAGCAGGGCCAGCCTTGACTGCCAGAATGCAAAACTGCATGTGTCTTACAAGAAATGCACCAATACAGCTGCTGTGTGTATGTTGATTTCAACCCATGGTGACCTTATGAATGACACATCTCCAACACATCCACGTATATGTACCTTCAAGTCACCTATCAACATGTCAAATTTCATAGGATTTTCTTAGGTAAACAATGCTGAGAAATAGTTCTTTCCTCTGTTCCTTCCTCTGAAATAGTTCCTTCCTCTGAAATATAGCCTATCCCACCTGGTCTTTATTGGCCATCTTTCATCTACATACTAATCAAGTCTGATCCTGCTTAGCCTCCAAGATTAGCCTCCAAGATTAGATAGGATCTGTGTTTTTAGGGTATTTAGGCAGTAATACAACATATTGTGTCCAAAATATATGGTTTATAATTATAGAAGATATATTGATAGATATGTAGTTGTTATGTTTTGTTTGGCATAAGCATGTGTGCAATAATAGGAAATGTACCCAATTGTTATGGTTAAAGCACCAACCTTGTAAACAATGTCTAAAACTTACCAGCCTGCCTGCTAATGGGCTAGTAACTTGTGTTTCTATGCTGGGCAAAGAGGAAGGTAAACTCTCTCTTCTGCAGCCAATATGAAAATACAGTGTTGGTGGAATGTGGAGTGATCCATTCACTCAAGAGTTTAGTCCAAACTTTAAATAAGCTAGCAAGGTGCTGAGCCTATTTCAGGGATGCAAATCAGCACCATAGATATCTTCTTTAAAGTTTAGGCTAGAAATCAGAGTGGATTCACTGCCCAGTTGACATCAGAGCCATCATTCCAATACTGGCGGTGAAGGAGGGAAAGCCTCCCATTCAGTCAAAACATAGAAAGTCTATAACCCCCTTTCTACCTAAACATTAGGAAGAACTTCCTGACCATAAGAGGTGTTTGACAGTGGAAAACACTCCCTCAGAGAATGGTAGAGTCTCCTTCTTTGGTGTTTTTTTTTAAAAAACAGAGGGTGGATTGTCATCTCTTAGGGGTGCTTTGATTGTGTGTTCCTGCATAACAGGGGGTTGGACTGGATGGCCCTTGAGATCTCTTCCAACTGTATAATTCTATCATTCTATTCTAGGAAAGCAATACATCTCTATCCTGCCAGCCAACTCATCTGCCTGCATGGAATTCCTTGTTTCCTATGGTGAGATGTGAAATGCCAGGCTGTCCTATGTAATATCTTAATGAACGAATGTAATGCAGGTATACATCAGTTAATGAAACAGATGTGTTCCTAGGCGTTCCTAGGAAAATGAAGACCAGTTCAACATGTTTCAGCAAACTGTTTATCCAAAACTACTAATCTGAATAGGTGAAATTAAACAATCAAGTCTCATAAGCCTTGTTTAACTAAATAAAAATATTGCAAACCATATGAATACTGCCGAAATACACTTAGGGATAAGTTTTTTCTTTCTTTCACAAACTTCTACCATTCTTATTATTTCCATCTGGTGGCCAATCAATTTGGTGACTTAGGATAGCTGATGAGGCAAGCTTATCTGCTTTCTCCTTTTCCCTCTGTTTTGTTGTTCACACATACACAGTAAGGCATTCTCGAGGCAACTGTTGTATACCTGACCTGTTGTAGGGAAGCATGCATAGCTACACTAGAACCAATAAAGTAGATTTCCATTATCTTCCACCTCAAGATTTATTGCCGTATTTACTCCAAAAACACTGCTATAAACCAGACCCAAAAGTATTTGTTTCTCCAGTCCTTCTTCACCATCTTCACAATGCCAATGCTGCTAAAATAAATAAATAAATAAATAAAATGCCAGCTGCTAGGATGAGAAGGTAAAGGGGGCAGGGCTGCATGGGCATAAAAAGACTTTGTAAAAAGGAACTTCTTTGTCAGAGGCTTTGTTAACTACAATCACAATTCTACTGCAATGCCTTTAAAAAAAAGCTTCAGAACATGACAACACATTGAGAGAAAATTAAAAGCAACACAGAATTTTATGCTCACAATACAGCTGCCCAGCACAATGCAAAACACAATTTCAGCTCAAAGATAACTTAACCCAAGTAAATTGACACTACTAGTGCAACGTAAGCAGAATGTCACCAAGATTAAAAAATTACCTGCACCTAACAAGAATACCAAGAAAGAAAGTACAACTGAGAGAACAATAATTAGCTTCCAGGTGTCCTCTTTAAGCAGTCCGAGCTGATTTACAAGAAACCACAAGAGAATGTACAGGATGGTGTTCCAAAAATATGAGGTTATATTGTTCCTTGCAGTCTATGCCAAGTCTGCCTCTTAATCTCTTAGCAGCAGTTAACAGACTTCAGGATGGATGAAATACTTTCCAGATTTCCTTTTCACTTGAAAAAAACAAACACATTTAGGATTATTGGTTCTGTGAGAGAAAAAGATTTGGAACAGGGAGTTAGGAAATAGCATTGTTGATGGATCTGGGTAGAGAACCCATATGGCATAATAACTTTAAAGTCTAGCATAGGCTTAGTGTAGCTATTGAGAAATATTTACCCATAGCCTCCTATCATGTGAATTACAGCAGCTGCATGGATTAAAGTGGCCCTCCATTCAACCATCCATAGTTTGAATTTTTTTTAAAAAAAATCCAAAATACAAACTTTTATTTTGCCATTTTATATAAGGGACACTATTTTACTATGCTATTGTATATAATGTGACTTCAGCATCCACAGATTTTGGTGGCCCTGGGGTGGTGGTCCTGGAACCAAACACCAGCAGATACCAAAGGCCCACTTTTTATATGTGTGAAATCAGGGCCGGTTATACCAGGCTTAACCACATAGCTGCAGTCTACAGATATAGTTAATAATATTATGTAATAAGTGTTACTACACAAGGCCATATGATTCTCCATCACCTACAGTCAAGTTTCAGAATACAAAATATTGCATCCAGAATTCTGTTGGTATCATACATCTGTATAAGTTACCAAATTGATTCAATGGCTCTACTCCAGCCAGGGTTAACAACAGGATTTAGGCCCCTATGAAATGGTTACATTGGTAGATACATTTA
>CM034708.1:15135173-15146323 GCA_020142125.1 Phrynosoma platyrhinos | reverse complement strand
GTTGCCTACCCCGATGTAGATTATGTCAGGCAAGAGTATTTACTGGACCAGCGCATCAAAAATCCATGTAACTGGGGTTAATCAAACCATTCCATATACAGCCATATAAATCAGTCTACTCATTTTTCTTCATATATGAAAATCAAATTGGGTGAATGTAATATTAACTCCTATTAATTTAATTCCTTCATATGTCTTCATAACACACTTGTTCAATTTATAGTGTAGGCCCAGAAGCATGTTTTAGTTGGTAATTAATAGTGACCAAATTTGGGTACTAATTAATATAACTGTCATATTAAAATCAAAGAGAACAAGTGCTATGCCGTCTCCAAATTACGTTCTCTAAGTATCTCTGCCTCACTGACCATTAAGAGGACAAGCATATTATTAATACGCAGTGATTACAGCACTTATGAAAGAATAATGTAACTCCTATTGCACATATTAAATCTATAATTCAGCAGAAGGCCTTCAGTGATAGAATGCTGGTGCTACAGCTAATGCAGAATGCCAAAATAAATTTGCAGCATTAATTTAATTAACCATTAAAAGAAATGCTGACAATTAAATTAAACTTTGTAAATGGGAGGGTGTGGCAATGAAATTCAAAACTGGATCACTCCAAACTAGTCTGCATGCAAGCAGCTTCCATGTCAAAACTACACACAAAAATATTGATCAACATTTCAAACATAATATCAGGATATGACACAGACTAATTTACCAAGTGTGCATGTGTAATTTTAGGATAATGTTCATGAATTATACATGGGCCTTTGCTCAGGTTTGGGGCTGACAAAAATAGTATTTAACAGCAAAGGAGAAAAACAAAATGGCATATTATAATAATAATAATAACTATTTTTGTATCTCGCCTTTTGCCTTTGGGCAATCAAGGCGGCTCACAAAAGTTACATATATAAAAAACAAAACAATAGCAACAACAAGAACATAAAAACTATTTACCCCCCTTAAAATTACATATAATAAATAATAATATTGGTTTTTGTTACATAGAGAGTAAATACAATTGCTCATCTCAGCTAGAACAAACCCATCAAATCAATTGCTGAAAGGTAAGTCAGCATGTACATACATGATCTCTTCAAAATTTTATATCCTGAATTACAAATGTCAACCTTTCTTTTTATATACACTCATAAAGGTAGACAGAAAAACTCCTGTAATAGAAGATGCAACAAAATACAAATTCCACAAAAGAGCAATCGCTTCATAGGCCAGCCAAAACACTGAGAGCACATTATACAAGCTTTCAATCAGGCATGATGAAGGTTTCTATTGACTTTTTTTTATTGCATACACACCTCAAATGTATCTGTGGTCCAAAACACATTGCAGAAATAATCCAGTTTGAGACTGCTTTAACTGCCCTGGGTCAATGCAAGGAATCCTGGGATTTGTAGTTTACTGTGGCACCAGAACTCTCTGACAGAAAAGGCTAAACGTCTCACAAAACTACAGTTTCTTAAGACTCCCTAGCATTGAGCCAGGGCATTTAAAGCAGTCTCTAACTGAATTATTTCTGCAATGTGTTTTGGACCTATATCTGTTATATATAAATATACATGTATATCTGTCAATGTAAATACATTTTCATTTCTCTGTACCTCTCTCAGTTAAAAAACCATAAGAGTTCAGAATAACTACTGACTTTGTTATTTCCTTTAAAAGAGGAATATCCTATCATTTGTCTGTGTCTTCTTCTCAGCAACCTTTGGGGAGTCCTAGGTATAATCTTAAGCCAGTTCATTGCTATACACAAACACTGGCACCTGTTAGAAAAAAATTCCAGGATTTGATTTCATTTAAGAGAACCAAAAACATCAGGGACTTAGTAATGCATGCTGAGCGTAAAACCTTAAAATAATCTGCTGAGAATACTGTGATGGGTCTATCTAAAGCAGTAGGACACCATCCATGTGGTCAATACACATACTGCATCCATACAACTAAAATGGCAGAATTTATAAATTACACTGACTAAGAACAATTTAAATTATCCCACTTTAGCACATGCAATATTCGTTTTGTGATTTTGTTCTATTCAATGTACATGTTAGAAACTTTTTGTGGGATGCACCACAAGACCGATAAAATGCAGAATAGTGGAACGCCTCTCTGATCTAAAAAATAGAAGAGTAGGAGCTCCCTTAGTCAACCATTTTGTAGAAATGTAACATTCTACATCTGATTTCCTATTTTCGCTCATAGAAAGAATTTATAATAATAAAGAACATATTTTAAACGGAAAAATAGAGATAGAATGGATTCTAAAACTGACATCCTTGTTGCCTGTAGGTTTAAATGAAGATTTGGATCTACAATCCTTAATTTGAATATAACAGAGAAATTATACACCAGAGCATATGTATGGCTATGAGTGTAATATAATAATATAATGTCATGAATATAATGAGCAAATGCCAGGGGAAATTGCATCATATGTCCCTGTGTCCTGTCCCAAGACATATAATTGGTTATGCCTTTTCAAGATCACGTGGAATATGTGTATATACAGAAATGCTACACTGGAGAGTGTTTTCAACTCTACTGATTTCTTTCAAAGGGTATGTATAACTTTGATAAGATCTATATGGATATTTTTGTATCACTGTTTGATTAATGTTGTCCTGTCTTTTTAAATATCATATTTTGAGTGTATTTATATTTGTTTTCAGCCCCTGAAGAAGGCCTAATGTGACCAAAAGGCATTGGGCTTTTTAAGCACTGAATAAATACTGAATAAACAGTCAATCATCTTAGAGCACATGGAGCTTGTCGCCTCTCTGTTTGCTGCGAGCCTAATTTAGAGCTTAAAATGTCTGCATCCTCCTGTTACTTTTCACCTTTTAATCACGTAACCAAGTCATTTGTACCCACATAGCTTGCTTAGATACTCTACACCTAGAACACCCATCACTTTAACTCCTACCCCTCCTGTCTGGTGCTTTCCGATAAAGAGATCTGGAAACAACACAAAACCTAAACTTTTACAAAGAAATTCATGGGGCCTACTGAACCCCAAGGTTATATTTAATCTTGTGTGGCTGTTGGAGCTTTCCATATCAGTGGGGTGATGAATCTGCTCTGGGTTTTAGTCTGAACTTTAATGGAGGCATCCAAGATGTTGCATCTACTGCTTCATCATGGAAGCCACCATCTACCACTGTTCAATTCTGCTTTAAGTTGACTTTATCTTGAAACAAGAGTCGTCAATATGCTTACAGTGAAAGCAATGTGCAACAGTGATTTCATAACTATGTCATGGTTTTTTCATGGGGAGAGGAAGGAAGCCCTATTAAGCAACTGAGATAAACTGGATTCTTTCCATTACTGATTTATACTGGGATCAAGGTTTCATCAAGGCCATCTTCCAAGTTACTATTTTGGTTTCTACTTAGGGTGACCACTTTGTCTCCCTTTCACCTGCAAAAAAGGGAGCAAGAAGGACACAAATCACATAAGATTTGTGCATGCTGATCTGCATTTGGAAATTTGTGTATAATTACTATACTTTAAATACCTATACAAGAATCTTCCCAGGAGCTGTTTTACAATCACCTCAAACAACAAAGTTAACTTTTTCACAGCTAAGCCATTTAAGAGAGTTATCTCTTTACACCATTTCTGAATGCCTTTTCATAAAGATGCACTACAAAAAATGACCCAGACTCAGGGCTGCCTTTATGTCAAGTTCATCCCTGCCTCCCCATGCTTAATCTAAGACATGGAACCAGTGACCTACATATAATAATTCCAAATTCTTCTTTGAGCAGACCTTATAGGACTAGATAGGACAGTATATGATTACAGGATAATTTTTTTTGTTTTGTTTTAAAAAACCAGCTATTCCTTTGGTAACGCACCAGCTATTCCTTTGGTAACAAAAGGCACTATACAATGAGCAGATTAAAGTGATGGAAAGGCTGGCTATTTTGTTGTGATTCACTGTCACTACTTCTGAAAAGGCCAGTGTAAACATAACATTCAGCATCATAGCCTTTCAGTTCCCTTGGGGGCTGAGGGATCAAACTTTCAGAAGCAAGAGGGATGCTAGATTGGCTTTTGTTCAGTGGAGTTACAATTTCCCTCCTGATAAAATGGTATATTTGTGAAGTTCAGTTTAGGTTCTGTGTCCTAAAATATGAGAGAAACTTTGGGAAGACAGATCATGCTATAAATGTAGTTGACGTCAGTGTCTCTAAAATCAGCTCAGTCTCAGCAGTGATACTAACCATGTTCCAGCACAGTTAGGCTACTTAAATCCCAGTGATCAACTGTAATAGGTCTGAACACACTTTACCAGGAAGGAAGTTTGACTTTGCTCAGTAGGATTTACCTCTTAGTAAACAAGCTTTAAATCAGGAACTATTGTATGAACCATTGATGGGAAACAGTGAAAATAATATGAACATCATACCCTCCAACTATTCCAATTTGGCAGGGACAGTACCAATTCATCTACTTTTCCAGCTGTTTCTAAAGTGTCTCAGCTTCTCTCGCTCCTCCCACTTTCCCTGAATGTCTTTGGCTTCTTCAATTGCTGCAAACAGTTCAAAATACAAAAAGTAGTTTGCAGTTAATAGTTCAATAGCTGGTAGTTCAGTGAAGGGTCACATAATACCTATCCCAGAGAAATTCCAGGTTAGTCCTATTTAGAGTATACTAATGGAAATCCATGGGATTTGCCATTACAATAGGTCCACTCTAGGTCGATCTATCCTGGAATTTGGCCTATAAAGTAATCTGCTAATAAAGGAGAACATTCTGGACTTAGTGTCCTAAATGATATACCCTCCAAGTTTCCTAATGTGGCAGGGACAGTCCTGATTAATTCTCTGGCTTCTCACTTTTTCAGCTGCTTTTAAAATGCCCCAGTTTCTGTCTCCTTCCCTCACTTTCTTCTTTCATCCTCAGCTTACTTCCATTGGTGCAAATTGAGTTCAAAATGCAAAAGGAGCTTGCAGTCAACTAACTAAGAAGAAGGGAGATGAGAACAGATCAGAGAAGGGAGTGTAATCTTGCCCTCCCCAGTATGGTCAGGCAAAAGCAAACTGCTACAGCTTCTCCTAGCTTATGTGTTCTTCCTCATTAACAACTGTTGTCCTTGTGACAATACAGTGATGCTTCTTGGTTACATGTCTCCCAGCCTTCATCTGTGAAACATTTGGGGGAATGAAATTAAATGCATTTGTTGTCTTATCTTTCTGACCTAATTTGGAATTCACTACAGTTTCTCATTCAGGAAACTGACCTGTTCTATATCCGCATATAGCTTCAGCATCAGACACAACAGTAGTCAAATGCAGACTTGCAGAGTCAAAGCACTGGGAATTTCATATTGGCAGAAACAACAACATCCTCTCCCACTCCCCTCAAGTTTCCCTCTGCCTATTTTGCTTTCCAACAGTGCTCATCATAGCTGTGGGAGAACTGTGAGTTGAGTTTCCTCTTGTATCCCAAAATATGTTGGGGCAGTTTGACCTTGAAAGGACTACTACTTTTGCACGCTGAACTCAGTTTGAAGCAACTGAAGTAAGCTGAGGCCAATGGAAGCAAATGCAAGGAACAGAGAGAAACTGGGACATTTTAAAAGCAGCTCAAAAAGTGGGATGAAAGATAATTAATTGGGACCATCCCTGTAAAATTATGTACTTCCTCACAGCAGAAGACAAGAAGGCAAACAGGGGCAATGGAAGCAGTAAGGCAATAAGTTGAAACTAATAAGCTTATCACATGGCACTTAAGGAACAGGAACGGAACAGAATGCATGGGAATGGAACAGAGCAAAAACGCATTTTACTGCATGGGAGAACACCACTGATGCCTCTGGGAGTCCCCAATCCATTCTCAGCCATTCCTGGCAGCCAATTTTTGAAGGACTGTCCTCCCATGTAACAAAATGTGTTTTTGCTCTGTTCCGTTCCCTTGTATTCCGTTCCATTCCCATTCTTCGAAGTGCCATGCGATAAGCTTATAAAACAGGCTTTACCTTGGGCACTGATATCAAGGAATGCTTTTACCTTGGATGCTAATAACAAAGAATGCTGCTTACACACCCCTTTATCAAAAACTGCATCCATTTTGCTGCACTAGGCCTACCAAATTAGTTACTTACAGGGAGTGGGTTATCCTCCCAGCTGCAGCCTTCTGAATTTGTATCGTGTTGGTTTTGCTTGCTTGTTTGCTTGCTTGTTTTGCTATTTCATGCAGTGTAGGGCTGATGCAGACGGGCCAAAAGGGCCAGCCTGGGGATGGAGTTGGGGTGGGGCAACTGCATGCTGGCTGCCCTGACTCTGCCCCAACGCCACTATTATGCCATGCACCCGACTGTGCGCCGCATGGCGTCACTGCACCCCACTGGCACAGTATGTAGACATGTTGCTCCAAAGGGGTGTAAAAGAGCAGTGGCAGCAGTGCTAAGGGCAGCTTTTTGCTGCCCTCCAAAGGATGCTGCCCCATTTGCTAGCTCTTTTTGAAGCGGCAAAAAGCCGGATCAGGGCCACAGCATGTGGTTGCTGTGGCCCCGATCCAGCACTCCCAGAGGTGGCACAGAGCTGCCTGTTAGGGCCCATCTGTACGGCCCCTAAGCCAGCCATGTGTGTATGTGAAAAGCGAGAGGATAGTTTCACACATTTCATAAGTGCAGTCTGAAAATAAGACATTAAGTACATCTCAAAATATCCCTAAAACACACTGCCTAAATAATTAATACATGAATGAATGTTTTAGACACAGTGTTCTCCTCCCAATACATTTCTGAGCCAGTTAATCACATAAATCATTCCACAGTCTTGGTTTACATGGTCAGTCACAAGAGGTGGGGAGATAGACTATACCATTTCAGACTGCAGACATATTGTCAAATGCTCCCCAGGGTTTAAACACACACACACACACACACACCTCTACAAAGAGAAAACCAGCATTATGACTCACAACATGACCTATGTAACCAGTCTTACAAATATAATTAATGTCAGAGAGAGTAGGGAACAAAACAAACCATTAAAAATGCAATCTTTTAATTCTTTTTTCCCTTTTCTTTGATTTTATTTTTGTGACACTTTTTTGCCAGCAGGGAACTGAAGCTTTCTTATATAAAAAGATAAGCTAAAAAACTGAATACCCTTATACATGTAAAAGTATAAAATCATTTACAGACACAACAATAAATATAAAAACATTCCATAAAAAGGCTCTCTGTAACCAATTTATCTTTAAATGCCTCTTTGAATTACAAGTAGTTGCTTGTGGGTGCAAGGGGAGCAGAGAGGGGGACACCCTAGCCTCCTGTGGAAGGGAATTCCACAGGCTAAGAGCAGCTACTGAGAAGGCTCTCTTCTATATTTTCACCAGATGGTGCTGTGATGATGGTAGGACCAAGAGAAAGTCCTTCCCTGGGGATCTTAAGACTCTGGCAGGATCATATTAACAGACTATTCAGCCTCACATGACTTAGAAATCTCTTTGTCCTCCACCTACATCAGTATTGTTTCCCTTTCCCTCTGCTCTTTCTCTTTTATTCCATGTCACTTCAAACTTTTTCTTTCTTCCTGGTCTTTTCCCCTTTCCATCCTCGTTCTTGTTCAGCCTTTTCTCCTGCTCACTCTCCTCCCCATACACTCACCAGAAAGCAGAAACCTGGTACGTCTGATAAGATGGCATCTCAAATTCCAGCTACAGTGAACAGGAACCTACATCTGGAACATCTTCCACTTCTGGAAGCTACTTTAAAACATATATCACTTCCAAGATGTAAGGCAAAGGCCCTTAACACTCATGCGTCTCTGAACTGGAGATTCTTCCAGGTGAAAGGAGAACAATGCTGATGTTGCTTCATAAAGAACAAAATGATATCAAACGATTTACTGAACTGCAGACTAAGTTCATAGTATTGCTTGTTTACAATGATACAATCTGAGTACAAAGGAGAAGGCAAGCAATTAAATAAAAGAGTGCTCACCTTTAAAGGGAACTTTTGATGTAATGCATGAAGCCCTTTGAAAACCACTGTGGAACTAAAGAGTGGTATCAGCAGGCTTGAGAGAACCTGAGGTTTTTGGAAATAAAAGAAAGATCCTAATGCCTAAACATGTAAAGCTTGCTCTCTCCACACACACATTGATCCCACATTGGAGTTGGAGCACATAAATCTCCCCATACCTAGTTAGTCATTGATTGTGCTACAAAACCCTTGTGTTGAATGCCAACATTGCCTGACTGACCCAAGACATCAAATGAACAACTATATGCACAGCCACATGAGTAATGTACATCCAGATACATCCATGCATAACATTAAGTTGTATATGTGCAATGGCACCATATTCTCAGCTCCACTAGCACAACCTTGAACTGAATGTGGATGTTTTCCATAGGACATAAAAGTCCAACTGCTTCAATAGAGAAACATACATGTGTCAGACACCAATAGCATTCCAGCCTAAGTACCATTTGGAAAAGAAAAACTGAAATCAAAGGTGGGCAGTAGAGTACCTAACAGCTGATTATATCCTGTAGGAGTATATGACTGACTAGATTCTTGATCTGGAACACCCCCATTAGATTAATAATATACTATGATATTTTGTTGCAGTTCTGCACACTGCAGCCCCAATCCTTCCTTTTGCCGCTCCTGAAAGAACAGCAAAATGCCACTCCTTTCAGAGGCGGCAAAAGACTGCCCTAAGAGCCGGCGCACAGCTCTTTAGTGCCCTTTCTGGTGCAGTGCGTCACAATGCTGCGCCGGAAGGGTGTCCTGACACCACGTGCCATGTGTAATGGTTCGCGGTGTTAGGACGGTGTTAGGATGGTGTCGCCGTGGGGTTGGGGCTGCTGGCATGCAGCTACCCCACCCCATCTCTGCCTCCGGGCCGGCCCTATGGACCAGTCTGCAGAGGCCCTAAGACTGCAGAGCTCTTTCCACCTTCTGCTCTTGCTCTATGTACAAAGAGATTGCCTGGTTTTGGCACCCAGCCTGCAAATGTATGTTACCTGCATCCCTGCCTTTGGGTACATCAGTTTCTCCATAAAACCCATCAACTGTCCATCAATATCTATCAAGCATTCAGCTAGACACAAAGGTAGCATAACAATCATTGCCCTATTTAAAAATGCTTGCAAGCCAATGGTGAAGAAAGCTTCCACATTATTACCATATAACGAAGACAAAAGGGCCATCCCAACTCACCTCAAGAATCAATTGTCCCTCAGCAGGCAAGTTCATCTTTGGTGCATACCATATAGATTGGTAGTGCCCAAATTAGCTTACGCCCAGCAAGACTGCTTATTATGGTGGAGGAAGGATGCAAACAATGATTTGCCAATTTTCATATTCTTGAACAACTGTTGCAAGATTTTTCACCACTCAGACTGAATGAAAAATCAGTAGGGTTTTTTTAATGAAATAGTTTGTGTGCAAAATCCAATATTTGGGACAAAAATCCACATTAAATCAATTTTCTGCACAAAACATGTTTTTGGCCAAAAATAAGGTTACGGGAGCAAACGAAATGTTGAAATCAAATTGTCTCAAAATGCAATGTAAAGTAAAATAAAATTATGAACTTTATAATCATGTCTGGCAGGAAGATAACAACAGACATTCCTCATTTTCATGTGGAACAATGAAATAAAACAAAGATCTTCATCCCTACAGTAGAATAGAGCAATACAGGTTTTCTCACAGCATTACAGTAATATCTACAGGCAATTTTATCTGCCAAATAATAAATAAACTCTAAACTCTGCCCTGGGATAACTGAAATGCTGTAAAAGAGAAATTGGAATGGAATTTCTAGGCTGCATAATTTATGCAAATTTAAGCAAATTTTCTTTCCCTTTCTCTTATTTTGCATAATTTATTCTGCATTTGTTCCACCGTTCCCCACAATTTATTCTGCTTCTGTTAGTCATGGTGAGAAGACATTACTATGCAGAGAAGCAGAGACTTGCTTCTGAACTTGGCAAGCACTATAAATCTTATTCTGCATTCCTTCAGGTTTATGAGGTTTGAGCAGGCAGTGCCCAAAATTTTCAAGCACTTCTTTGAAATAATGAGAAATGAAAGCTGGGAGTTTTGAGGGTGCAATCCTAATCAAAGATATCTGAACATTAGAGTTATGTTTTGGGCTCAGACCAATACAACATCCAGAACTGAATGAGATTGATTTTGGCAGGTTCAGGAAATGTCCAGATTAAAGTTATGCTCCTCCAAAGTGGTTCAAATCTAAACACTTCTGAGATGGACACAGATACACAGACTATGGGGGCCATACAGATGGCCCCAAAGGGGCGGCTCTGTGCCATCCCTGAGAGTGCTGGATCAGGGCCATGGCAACCACATGCCATGGCCCTGATCCAGCTTTTTGCTGCTCCAAGCTGCCCTTAGCACTGTGGTGGTGGCTCTTTTGTGCCCCTTTGGCACGGCGTGTCTACATGCTGTGCCAATGGGGCACCCTGATGCTGTGCACCATGCGGCGGGGCATGGGGCATGATGGCAGCATCAGGGCACAGTCAGGGTGGCTGGTGTGCAGTCACCCCACCCCAACTCCACCCCCTGGCCAGCCCCCTTTGGCCATTCTGCACAGGCTGTATGTTGCTTCCAAAACATTCTATATTAGGAAAAATCAGCATGTGAAGGTGATGTGGAAGAGGAAGGATTATTCTCTGACTGATAGCTCTGTCTTCTAATCTTCTAAGTATGCCAGAGCTCTCCAATCCCAGGGTTTAGTAGGAAGGATTTTGAACTAACAATGGATGTTCAGAATCCTTATCATCTCTAAAGGCAGGTATACTTAAGTAGCATCTCTTGATCTGGCTCCCCACCAAACCTGATGGAAACCACACTCACATGTGCTCCAGGCATTGACAGAATGGACCTTCTCTCCATGCAGCTGATGCCTAGTGGTCTAGGTTGGGAAGAGTTAATATGATGGCAATAGTGTCACAATCATGACTACGTGGTGACTGTGATTATAGAATAGCTACCTAGATTTAATCATCCATAACAATTGCTACTAATTGTGACACTGTCACCACAATTGTAACCCTCCCATCCTACTTTACTGGGTGTCAGCTCCATGGAGAGAAAGAGATTCATTCATAACAGGTTTCTGTTATGT
>CM034708.1:15124801-15135073 GCA_020142125.1 Phrynosoma platyrhinos | reverse complement strand
AAGGCTGGCTGCCACCACTGTCTGCAATGAACTGCCAGCAAGGAGTACTTTTTCCCCCCACTCTTTTTAGCAGCTGGGTTTGGGCTGCCTTAGGTAGCCGCAGTGTGGCTTTGGCCAAATCCAGGGGTGTGCATGATCTGAACACTATGCCCCCAGATTGGCCTGAAGGTGGTGCTTTTGGCCATGTGTTTTTGGGCCTAAGTAGCTGATACAAGATATCGGCTGATGATATTATTATCACTAAGGATGATAATATCCTAACGTCCATGGTTTTTAACAGTTCTCTTTTACAAGAGCAGGGTTGTTAAAACCATTTTAGTGAAGAG
Organism: Phrynosoma platyrhinos; assembly: GCA_020142125.1. Taxonomy (NCBI): domain Eukaryota; kingdom Metazoa; phylum Chordata; class Lepidosauria; order Squamata; family Phrynosomatidae; genus Phrynosoma; species Phrynosoma platyrhinos. The sequence goes on along the minus strand of CM034708.1, from coordinate 15,134,747 downwards.
TATGCGATGCATTAGAGCCATTGGTAGATGTGGTGAGGTAGTCAGGGAGGCCATTCAAATCCAAGGAGCTTCAGAAAGCCTCTGAACTGATCAAACCTGAATTATACTGCTCCCTCAGTAGCTGAGTTAGTCTTAATCAAATATTGGTTCCCATGCCCATTCATAATATCTATGATGTTGCCTAAGGTGAGTAGTCTACTAGGTCGGCATTGTCTGCTTTTTTTAAAAAAAAAACAACCAAGTTAAATCTTAAAATCAACAGAAATACATACAAGAAGAAAGTAAAACATTAATCTCACAACAAAGATAATAAAAATAAACAACAAAACAAAAAAAGACTTCCTAATCCCTACATTTGGATATACCTGTCATGAAGCTTTACACTTTTACTCCTCTGAACATACAATGCACTCTATAATTCACACTATTAATCTTATTCTAATTTTTCTTATTCTTAATTTTCTTTTCTGCACAAGAACACTGTCTGCTATGACTGGCAGCTGTTCAGACTCTCAGTCCATTATCTGATTCTTACAGGAGATATAACTTGGGGCGTTCTGTGTGCAAAACTTGTGGTCTGTCACTAAGCTGTGCCCCCATTCCATTTAATTCAATGGAACTTCCTTCTAGGTAACCTCCAGTTTCTAAAAAAACATATATAGGACTGGACTCCAGATAGTTTGTTTCTTTGTCAGTTTTCTGCACTTCTGCAGATTCAGCGAATCCATATCCCTCTTTTGATTCCCTGAAACATCTTGGACAGCATCAAGAGTAATGGAAAAAATGTTCAAATAATCATGTTGTTCATTTAGAAAAATCATTGTCTCTATATCTTCAAAGGAGCACAATGGCTGGATTTTGACATCATCTTATAATGATCATTCTTCCAGGAGAAGAATCAAACTTCAAATTTAGCTGCTTTTGATGGATTCCTTTGTTCTTCCTTTAATATGAAATTCTCAGAATTTGTTGGCAAACAGATTGATACACAAAGTTAAGATAAAGATTTAAGCTAGTTGAAATTCCAAGTACATTGGGTTGATGGGGCTGCAAGTCAAACTGATTTGTCTTTCTTCTCACAGATCTCACACAACCGAAACATATAATCAAAAACTGGCATGCCCTGTAGAACATGGTGACTCACAGATACTAGGCACAACTCTATACACATTTAGGGCCAAGCCAATATATTATTTTGAACATAGTGTCATGGTGCATGACATGTCTCAAAACTTTATATAGCAGCTGTAGGAGGAATCAGCCAGGATTGGGCCTGTGCTCACATTTCTAAGGACATTGCATTTGCATCCAATGCAAACAGCAGCTGGAGGGTTAATTTTCAACAGGACTATGAGGAGGGAGTCAAGAGTGAAATGTCCTCATAATGCTGTGCTCACAATTTACAATGCAAGACACTTACTGGGAACCCAGATGTCTGATTCCTTTGCCAAGTGATCAACTTGATGATTAACCCTTGATAAGCTTTAACACCACAACAGAGAATATGTGCCCCTCCCAGATGTTGTTGGATTGACATGCCCATCAGCCCTACTTGCTACAATCAAACATGAAAATTGGGTAGATCTGCTTTCCAATAGCATCTGGAAATCCACCTCCATTCCTACCTTCAGAGCTCACAGCAATAAGCAGCATATTGAGTTACATCTAGGGAAGCAGATCTAGATATACCTGTGATGGCAAACCTATGGCACACATGCCAGAGATGGCACGCAAAGCCATTTCCCCAGAATGTGGATGGCTGGGAGGAGGAGGAAGAGATGCATACCTGTTTCTCTTTCCAGACCCTCCCCAGCCTTCAGCTGCCTCTCTGGAGGCAGCTGAAGGCCAGGGATGGCATGAGGGGAGGAGGAGGAACAGGCGTGTGCCTCTTCTTCCCCCCTCAATCCCTCGGCCTTCAGCTGTCTCTGGAGAGGCAGCTGAAGGCTGGGGAGGGTCTGGAAGGAGAAACAGGTATGCATCTCTTCCTCCTGCCCCAGAAATCCCGCCCCCAGAAACCAGAAGTCCCACCCCCAGCACTGGGTAACACCCGGTGCCAGAAGGCCTTTTAGTTTGGGCACTTGGCCCCTAAAAATCACTGGGATATAGCTTTCATAATATTGGGATTTCTTCCCTGCTGTAGCCCAAAGATTCAGGAGGGCCATCCAGAAAGGCATGGTGACCTAGCATTGTAGGGTGGGGAGGGTTGAAGCAGACTAGGAAAAGTGACAGAAAGTGATGTTTGTATATGTGAGTGTGCACAGAATTCCTGAGATCCAAGCCAGTCATTACATGTTTCATAGAAAGATATCAAAGATATTCAAATATAGCAGTGGATATGGGAGAGTATTATACAAATCTTTGGAATATGAAACATCTTGAATGTTACTCCCAAATTTACTTATCCACTTACCCAAAATCAATAAGGAGAAAAAGATAGAAGAAGCATGCAGAATATTTTGTATCAGCACACAACCAAAAACTGGTCAAGTCAACCACATTGTTTGGCCAAATAAATTTTAAATGGCTTCACAAAGAAGGTAATGGTTAATCAAATTTAGAGGGAAGCAGTTTTATGTGGTTTTACCACCATAGTGGGCAGGGATTTGGGAGGTTCAAGTAAAAGTCTCTGCTGAGCCATGAAACTCAGTGGATGACCTTGGGACCAAACTTTCTTTTTCAGATGTAATGCCATCTGTATAAGTCCAGCATACACAACTGAGGAAAGAAGATTGTCTGATGATCCAAGAATTGGCGTGCTTTTATATAATATGTTAACATTTTTTTAAAAAAAGGAAGTATTTCTTTTCTTAAAGAGCCTAGAGAAACACATTAAAGCTGAAGAAGAACATAAAAGGTTGCTTCATTGGTTCCAAATTTAGTAGAAAAATCCTTCAGAAACTGAAAGGTCTGGGTTGGTAGCAGCTTTGTAAAATGCCAAAGCTAATAGATTTTACAGTCTATGAAATATTATTTGTCTTCTTGACCTAGGTTATGCCTGCTCCAGCATAGTTTATGTCAACATGAAAGCTGAATGGATTTGAATCTGAATTCTCAAGTAATTATTAAAAAGTTTCTTTATTTGAAATCCAACACAGGTGCCTTTTCTGGCTTTGGTAATTCCATTCTGACTTTTTTTTATTATTTATAACACTGTACTGAATCAGCAGGAACCTGAGATCTATGCAATGGAATGTTAATCTTTGTGTCACTTTGTTCAAGTTACCAAGTGGAACAATTTTATTGCATTTTTGTTTTGGCATTCTACCTTTTTAGTAGGTGTGTTCAGTTTTCAGCCTTAAGATAATACAGCTGCTCCATTGTCCCCAAGATTAACCTCTGCTCATGTGAGGGGTCAGCAAGTCTGAATAGATATTAGATCCTGGCCCTATTGCAAGAGTGCCATAACTTCCAGCACTTCACAGATGAAAACCTGAATGCACATGGCCAAGCAATATCAAAGTGTAGTCAACATGGCAAAAGTCATTAATGAGGAAGAACACATAAGCTAGGAGAGGCTGCAGCAGTTTTTGCCTGAGCTTGAAGGCACATAGACACACACACCAGGAAGGGCATGATCTTGCCCCTTCCTCTCCTTTTCTCCCTGCTGAGATCATTGAGAGCAAATTAATTTTGCACTTTGAACTCAGTTTATAGCAACTGAAGTAAGCTAAGGGCAAAGGGGGAAAGTGGAGGAGGAGGGCGATATGAGGATATTTGAAAGGCAGTTGAAAAGGTGAGACAAAAGAGGATTAATTGAGAGGATTAATTGGGACAATTTTGGGGGCATATGGGGTGTGGCATGGGTATCAATATCTTCTGCTATACAATTGGCCCTCCACATCCATATCCCTATCTTTATTAATGGATTCAAGCATCCATGGCTTGAAAATATTTTAAAAATATATAAATTCTAAAAATCAAACCTTGATTTTGCCATTTCACATAAGTGGCACCATTTTACTATGCTTCTGTATATAATGGGACTTGAGCATCCACAGATTTTGGAATCCATGGGGCCCTGGAACCAAACCCACGAAGATGCCAAGGGCTCAATTTACTTTTGGCTAGAGGAAGGAAAGACATTCACCTACTCTGTATTTTAATGCAAATTTATCTAATCTGTACTTCCTAGAAACAATGTTAAATTTTATGAAATGTTTTGCACAAAGATATCGCTGAATTCAGTTTTCCAACTATTTGTTTTTTTAAAATTCTGGGGAAAGGCTTACATGATAGAGCTTACAAAATATGTAAAGATAAAGTGGAACGAGGGCCTAATTTTTGTTCTCCTTTCTTCAATAAGTTAGAACATTGAGTTAATTCAAATTGAATGACACCAGTCAATTCAGTCAAATTGACTGATCATATAAACTTTAGTCAGCCAGCCAGACAAAAATAAATTTACCAAAAGTCTGTGGTAATGCTAAACAAACTTATAAAGAACACTTTTCTGGCTAGACAGCATGCCCTCCAACTGTCCCAGTTGGAGTCCCAGGGACAGATGCAATTAATCTCTCTTGTCCCATTTTTTCACCTGCTTTTAAAATGTCCCAGTTTCTCCTCCTTTTCTCACTTTCCCCCTTTGTCCTCAGCTTATTTCAATTGCTGCAAATATAGTTTGCACTCAATAAACCCATCAGGGAGAGGAGAGGAGAGGAGAGGAGAGGGAAGAATCTTGCCCTTCCTTCTAGAAATGAGTGTGTTAGTCTTTCCCACTACTTAGGGAGGTGGAGTGAGAAACAATTGATGTAGTCTATTTTCTTTTAGTCAGAAAGTGGATGCAGAACAAAGTAGAGGAATCCTAGAATTACAATGACAGGAAGAAAGGAAGGAGCTAAGTAAACACATTGATCCTGTGGAGAGTCTTTGTAAATTGCAGCAACAAATCAATTAAGACTTGCAAACTGTAGCAAACTGAACTGGAAATTTGCATCTAACTCTTTCCTCTTGTCCAAAGCTGAGGCTATCCAAACTGGAGAATTTGCAACTTTGTCTATTGGCTAGAGATGAACCATAAAAATTGGAGACTGGGGCCTAACCCTGTGACAATCATACTAGCTACAGTACTGAAAATAACATCCCCTCAAGGAATTTCAGAGGGACATGGCTACAGCCATTTAAAAATCTCATTAAAATGTTGTTCTCTGATTTATATCAAAAGAAGCTCAAGTAGTTGTGTTGTGACTGCAAAATACAACTACTGCTAAGCAAGTAGAAAAGTAGTAATGGGGGAGTCCTCCCACCAGCTATAGGATATGACTTGATGGAATTTACTTTTTGCAAAAGGTTAATCCCTGTAGTTATTTGCTGGAGTCAAGACATCACATTTCAAAGACATCCTGTGGCGTACAGTTCAAGGTTCTTGCAGCCAGAATGAAAAAGGTCAACAAAGTCCACCAAGTTCACATTTTTATTGTGGAAGGGTTTGTGTGATTTTGTACTCAAGATTAAGCTGATTTGAAGTGGAGAGTTGGCTTGTTGATAAAAGGATAACCAAGACCTGCTTTGTCATTGGTTTTGCAATGTGTAAACATTTCCAAGTAGCTGCTCAAAATTTAGGTTCTCTAACCCTATTGTACTGAATTATGAAAAGTGGTGGACACAAAATTTGTATTAACAAAATTTGTTTATGAATGCATCCAGTTTGTGCTCTGTAAGATTATTACAGTGGGCCCTTGGTATCCACTAGGGTTTGGCTCAAGGATTCCCTGAGTATAACAAAAGCCCTGGATGCTCAAGTACTGTTATAAACAATGGCATAGTTAAAATGGTGTCCATTATATAAAACAGTGAAATCAAGATTTGCTTTCTGGATTTTTAAAAAAAGTATTTTCACATTATGGATGTTTGAATCTATGGGTATAGACTCCATGGGTACAGAAGGCCATCTGTATTGACAATGGAGACTTTTCTTTGAGTTTCTCATATAAGACAAAACTGCAAGTGGCAAGTTTTTATTTGCTTTTTCCTTTTCATATTATACGCAAATGTATGCAAAAGGCATATGATCATAAACACATTTTAGCCAATGGGGAAACACATACAAAAATGTTTACATTAAGAAAAATGCACTGAAATGCACATACGCACATTAGGAAAAATGCATATCACTTTCTTTCAACCCTCTCCCTCCCTCAGCCCAAGCATGGCAACCTGATATGAAATAAAGATAGGTGATAAGCACAGGTGGGATTGAGGAAAAGGTATAAGCTTTACTTACTTAATAATTTCATCTTAAGTTTTTCCTGCGATGGAAATCAAGACAGTTTACAATCAACCTTAAAACAACGTACACTTGTCCCTCCATTTTCGTGGACTTCGGGTTCGTAGTTTTGGTCCTTCACAGACTGGCATGTGAGGGGAGTTAAAATGGCACATGCAGGAGCACACAGCCATTCAAGCTTATGCGCCTTAAATATTTGCAGATTTCCATTTTCGCGGGGGTGGGTGGATCCGGAACAAATCCCCCATGAAAATGGAGGGACTACTGTATATCTAAAAACCTCATGATAAAAAAAGTTTAAATTATATAAGCTACTAAGATACTACTCATCTAAAACAGCACAAAAGCATTTTAAAAACATAACATGAATAAAGGTATGGCAAGCATATGCTATAAAAATCTTTCTGCTCTGTCTATTAATCACCAAATGTCTTGTTAAATAAATATATCTTTACCTGCTAGTGGAAGGAAAACAGAGATGAGGGCCAGCTTAGCCTCCTGTGGAAGAGAATTTCACAGCCTGGGAGCAGCCGCTGATAAGGCTTTCTGTCCCATGTTTTTATCAGATGAGCCTGTGCAGATGGAAGGCCTGATAGAAAGCCCTTCCCCAAGAATCTAAGAACTAGGCAGGCACCCATTATGTAGACATGATCTTTCTAGTACTCTGAAGCGATATAAGGCTTTATAGGTCATTACTGGCATGATGAATCAGTTAGAGTGCCGTGCGCCATGAACAGGAAGAGATGTTCTCAGAATATAGCTCCTCCCCAGAAATTGGAGTAATAAAGCATTTATCTAATGATTTCAGAGTTATAAGAAAGCCTATATAAGCCACAGCACAGTGGCCCTGTTGAAATGGGAATCTTATTCTCACTCACACAGTTGTTTTGGGAGCTTGCAGGACTCATGTGGTACAGGTTGAATATCCTTTATTCAGAATTCCAAAATCTGAAATACTCCAAAATCCAAAACTTGGCTGAGATTGTGACACCTTTGCTTTTTGATGGTTTAGTGTACACAAACTTAGTTTCATGCACAATGTTATTAAAAATATTATGTATAAAATTACCTTCAGGCTATGTATATAAGGTTATATGAAACATAAATGAATTTCACATTTCAGCTTGGGTTCCATCTCCAAGATATCTCATTATGTTTTTGCAAATATTCCAAAATCTGGAAAAAAAAATCCAAAATCCCAAATACTTCTCGGCCCAAGCATTTTAAATAAGGGAGACTCAACTTGTATGGGGATACATGACACTTTTGCCCACTGGCTGTCATATGTCACAGGAATATAGGAAGCTATCTTTTATGAAGTTAGACCATTGGTCACTACTGTCTGCATTGATTAGCAAAAGCTCATCAGGATTCAAGATAGTAGTTACTGCTCTTGATGTGTATTCCAGAGAACAAATCTGAGACATTTTGAATGGAAATCAGGATCTCTAAAAGTGAGTTGGGGCCTCGGCAGACGACTAATAGAGTCGTCTTGGAGGCCCCGAAGAGGAGGGGCAGCCGCACGAGCGGCGCCCCTTCCTCTTCCTGAGGTCGCCCTGGAAGCTGCCGGCCCTCCGCACGGCCGGCGCTTCCAAGGCAACCTCCCTCCGCAGTGACCGGACGCGCTGCGGAGGAAAAGACAGGGAAAGTGCGCCCGCCACTTTTAGGGCGCACTTTCCCTGTCTTGAGGAAGGAGCGCTGATTTAGCGCTCCTTCCAGAGCCGCCGCAGGAGCGCCAGGATGTGGAGGCTGCATCCCCGCGGCGCTCCGTCTGGCGGCGGCTCCAGGGCCTCCGTCTGCTGAGGCCCTTGTAGTCTTTCCTACAAGGATTTTGGCGTCTACTGAGTAGCAATTTCCAGTGACCTCTAACTTCAGTTTACATTCCACAATTTCCACCTCATGCAAGTTTTACTCAGTCAACAGTGGTCTTTATACTGCTGAGGTCATTGCATGGGAACTACCTTGATGTGTGAATCAGCCTTAATATTGTGTGGACAAGTGAATGAAAGGAATCTACTATCAATGGTCTGGCTATTGTTGCTTAGATTTGAATGCCAATTTTTCTTCAAAGCACTCAAGAGCAGCATTCTGCCCTCCCAACAATTCTGCAAGATAGGCTGAGCAATTGATGGGACTTTGACAGTTTTGCTCATGGGACTTCATAAATGAGGAGAATAGGAAGAAGCATGTCTAAACTGCCATGGTGAGAAGAAAAATGCAGGCATCACTCCCTGTTCGCAGACTTATGGTCTGCAAGTCTTGTTCTTTACAGACAGTGAGAGGGGTGGGAACAAAATGGCGTGCATGCCCATGGTGCATGTATAGGGGCATGTGGTGTAGGGGAGGCGCACAGCCATCAAAATAATGAAACCCCCAATACTGGCAATTTTTCTGATTTGCAGGGGGGTCTGGAATGGAACCCCCACGAATTGGAAGGGACAACTGCACATCCAATGGCTTGCTTAAAGTCCTTCATAAGGCCATTCATCTGTGGGCCAGAAAATTATTATGGAATGGATATTGATTCTATTATGGCTAACTATTAAAACAACTCCTGATAGTCAGTCACTAAAAATTCATTGACAGTTTTTAGTTCCATTAATGTTTGTCATTTCTACTGTCAATGGTCTTTGGTCAAATGATTTCCTTCCTTAAATAAAGTCATCAATACTGTGTAATTTTGGTGATAACCAACATGACTTTGTAATATAAATGTAAATACTGCTTCTGGGTAAATTCTTTTTAACTTAACTGACAAACAAGCTATTAAAGATGTTCTGCTTAGATATAACAGTAGACAACTGATGTATTATGCTGTGATATCTGTTACAACAAAAGGTTCCAGGAAACAATTAGCTGCTTTTGGGGAAATGTTCACTGTCAATCATAGGAGTATTCCTTCCTATAACATTGCTTGTAGGGTTACTTCCCCCCTTCAATCTATATTTCATACTGCTTCAATGTACCACTGTATTGTAGATTGCCCTTAACTCTCTCCCCCACTTCCCGTAAATACTACCCTATCTTCCAATTCATCTTTTGCACCTTGTTCACGTAAAACTTGAATAAATAATCATCCATCATGTCTGGCTGCATTAGACAGCCTGCTAGGCCTGGCTTATGCCTCTTCTTTTAAAAATGAATCAATTTTCACATTTCACATAGGAGTGCACATTTTTGCAATTTTTCTTCTCCATCCAGCACAATATGTATCTCATCATGGGCACTAGCATTAAAAATTAAAGCCAATCTTTAGATTCTCATCTCATGGTTAAGTTTCATTTTGTTCCTTCAGACATCATCATCTTTGAAGGTATCTTATAATGTGAGCACTGAAGCTTAAAAATATTATGAGCTAGTCCTTCTGAATAAATGCCTGGCAGGTTTTGAGCCAACAGTTAGAAAGGCTTTTGATATAGTTCTAACTTAAATGGGCAGTGCCTGGAAGCCGTTTAAAAAGTAATTGGATACTGTTTCATGACACAGAAATAATTAGGTAATATTAGAGTTACATTTTAAAGTAACTCTTCACCTCCTTTCCATTCACCTGAAATTTCCTAAACATTAGAATACCAGAAGCCACTGAACTGTGATAGAAAGCAAACCTAAAGAGAAATATGACCAGAAAAATAAATAAAAAACATTACAAAAGGAGTGAAGTTTTCTCTCATTATGTTAGAAATGTAATGAAACATAGGTCCAAAATACACTGCAGAAATAATC
>CM034708.1:15102723-15115193 GCA_020142125.1 Phrynosoma platyrhinos | reverse complement strand
TTCTAGTTAAAATGCATTAATTGGCATTTTTGTTAACAATGAAAGATGTCCAAACCCTCTGTCCTCCATTCTTGTTTCTGTCACATCCACCACCCCCACCACCCCATGAAAATTGTCCTGCTACAACCCTCCTGATCACTTTATATGATCTGGCATTACTCTGCTGATAAGGACTTTTTGATTTCACTCACAGCATCCTCTTCAAAATTACATTTGATCCTTTCTTCGCTATAACTGAAATACTAAAGGGCAAGACTAGCTAGTCCTGAACAAGCCTAATTGAAATGAATAGGAAAACAGACAATTGCCATTGAAAGTCATTGGTCCACCATGGTTGACACAAAGGAACTGTGCCTTCCAGCAGTTTTGAACTATGACTCCCATAAGGTCCAGTCGACATAGCCAATGATAAAGGATTCTGGGAAATAAGGCTAGAAAACTGCAGAGGACTGGAATGTCTACCCTTGGTCTTCAGCACTTTCCAGATGCTGCCATTGCCAGCAGGATTACAGAGCCACTCCTGGGCATTCATATATTACTCTAGCAAAGGGCTGCACAGGCGACCATTATTTATCAGCACAGTACTGCATTTAACAAGTAACCCATGTTGCTTGTAAACAGAGATTCTTGCTCCAGCAAGCACAACACACATCTGTTATTGTGGGAATGCACAATTGTTGCTAGCATAGGATTAGGCAATTTGGTTTGACCTCCAGCTCCCAGAAGTCCTGAACACTGTCTCTGTTGGCTGGGATTGATGGTAGTTATAGTCCAGAAGTGCCTTAGTCTGCACTCGTGTTGTGTAAATCTATTTTAAGTGCCTATGTGCTACAGCAGCAAAGCATGTCAAAAGCACTTCTTCCACCACACTCCGAGGCTTGGACATGGAGGCTTGATTGAGGCACTTTGGCTAATATGTAGGCATATATCTGATAAACAAAAGAAAACACCAAGCCATGGTCATACACAATCACAATTTTAAAACCTTTGCTTTTTAGGTTTAAAGCTCTCAGAAATCCTCACCCATTCGAGATTTTCTGGGAGCTGTAGTCCGAAAAAGAAATTTTTCCAAGATCTATGCACAATTGCCACACAACCAAAACACTCCTGTCCAATACATGTTGATGGCAATGTAACTGGAGTTAGTAAAGCTGAAAGAGAAAGCAGTTATACTGTAAAAGAAAAAACTTTCAATCAGAAATACCCAAAAAATTAATCCATGGGAATGGCACAGCTTTATAAATTTCTTCCCCTTCGAAAATTTGTTTTCTTTTGGCCACCCAAATTAAATTATTTATTTGAATGTTGCTTGGGAGTAGTACAACACCATTCTATTTGGTCTGCCATCTAGTGGCTAGTGGCTAACATTTAATACCTAACAAATTATTTAAATTCAATACCATTATCTATTGAAAAATGGGGTTTACACTTGTGTTGTATCTACTTACATACATACAAAAATTATTACAGCAGCTGCATAAGACAGGTCAATATTACTGATCTACAGATTTAGTACATGTAGACCTCTTTATCCCAAACTTTTTCAAAATAAAAATAAAAATGAAAAAAAACCCACCCAGCTTGATATGTAAAAGGCATTGAACTTAACTCTCTGAGGTTCAGGAAGAGTTGCCTCCTCCCACAGTCCTGATTTTCTGAAATTGCCAAGTTTTGAACCAGGAACCTCATAAATCCATCAAAAACATGGCAATAAATAATTAAATATTTGAACTGCATCTCTTGGAATCCTCCAGTCAGCCATCCTGACTGGCCATCCTGACTTTCCCAGCTGTGATTCAATCTATCAGTCATGGTCAGTGGCAAAGTGATAGGGATCAGAAGGATATTGATGAAAAATCAATTGATGGTTATATGAAAATTCTGCAAACCCGCCCCCCCCCCAGAAATATTGAAACTGCCTGGCACAGCTGAGCATGCAGACAGGATTAACAGCATGCAAAATAAAACAAAAATGACGAATAACTCTACTGCCTGAGAGAAAGAATACACTGAGTGTCAATGAAGTCAGCTCAAGCTCAACTCATAGGAGATTAAAACTGTCACTGGAAAAGGCCAAATTTGTGTTGTGTATCTTTGTGTTGTTCATCTCTGTTAAACCCTAAACCTGATATTGGAAGATAGGCAGGGTCAGCCCTGGCTAGTACTTGGCTGGGATACTGCCATCAAATACAGGGTGGGCTACATTTCAGAGGAAGGAACTCTGGCAAAATCACCTCTGAGTATTCCTTGCTTGAAGAAAATTCTATAAAATTGATGAAGCTGCCATAAGTTGACAGGTGACTTCAAGGTACATACAAACACATCTTTATTAAAGTTCCACAACCATACACCAAGCATGTGAACTTGAGAAAGGGACAAAACAGGTTATAAGGTACACCAAGTGGCCCACTGCAAGTCCCCTCTCATGTTACCAAAAATGTCTGTACATGCATGGCACAGACGTTCAAGGAAATGTAGAACAAAGTAAAAGAAATTAACAAATTATAAAATGCATCAGTCTGAACACTGAAATGATTAATCTTTATGAAGCTGCTTTAGTCCCCAGAAATGCATTTTTATTGTTTATCAGAGGTGCAGTCAATTGGTCCTACAGTCAATTGGTTTTGATCTACAAACACTTACCTTAGCCACCACAATCAATGATGAAGGATTATGAAAGTTGCAGTCAAAAATGTTTGGAAAGCCACAGTTCTCCATGCCAGTCCATTAGATTAATGTTATACTATGCTTATTGTTCTTATCAGGAATGTATATATATATACACACACACTACACTACACTACACTACACTACACTACATACATACACACACACACAATTAGCTGCCATGCATTTCTCCTGGATAAAAAAACAGGTTATAACATTTTTAAGAGAGAGACAGACAGACAGACCTACATTCTGGCATCCAGTGAAAAATATTTCTAGAGGCTACCTTCTCATTCCTCCCTTCCCAGAAACCTGTTTTCCAAGGCTCCTCTTCAGAATCGTCTGTTTTCTCTTTCCCAGCTTTATCATTCTACACAATTTTGCCCACTGTCTCCCAGCTGCTGTTTATTTTATCCATTTCTCTCTCTCTCTCTCTCTCTCTCTCTCTCTCTCTATATATATATATATATATATATAGAGAGAGAGAGAGAGAGAGAGAGAGAGAGAGAGAGAGAGAGAGAGAGAGAGAGAGAGAGAGAGGGTGCTACTAGGCTACAAACAAAGATTCTTTGTACTTTCAAAACATTTAATTTGAGAACAATCTAGTAGGGGTGTAATTCTTTGCTAATTTTCTTCTTCAGTGAATCAACAAGTAGATTTAGCAATTTTCTTCTCCCTGTAAGAAAGTGTTTGAAAACTGAGTAGTTTTCAAAAGCTATTTGCACTTTAGGACTCATCCAGTGCAAAATTCACACACAGTTGTTATGTGTTTCTGTAAAAAAAAATAATTATTATATGCACCTTTTGGATAGAATAAATCCTGAACTGTGAAGATTCTCATCAGTCCAGGATTCTTCCTAACAGAGTTTCTCAGCACTCAAGAAATATGTTTTGTGACCATTTAAAAATATTTTGAAACACTTTCTCATTGTCGAGGAATTGCATTTTCATCAGATCTGACTCTGAAATACTCAGTCAAATTGTGTAATCAAAAATCATTGCTATACCCAGTGTTAGTACCTACTACAGCAGATCCTACTCTACACTACTTCTATGACACTTTGTAGTCACCAATTACATCATTTCAATTGATTTCAATGGGTATACCTTGCCTGGAACTAATATTAGCTTTAGCTCCAAGGACTGAGTCCATTGTGTTGGTTTTTCACAATCATACCTGCTATAGAAGAATACTAACTTTTCACAGTGTGAAACCACAACACCAGAAATGATCAGAAACTATCAGTGTGCAAACATACTTCAAAGATGCATTTTATGAAGTTTTTTTTTTCACCAGGCAATAGGAGTATTATCATTGCAAAGTTTGCTTTGCTTTTCCTGAGTTCCTTTCAGACTGGCCTATGCTCAAATCCTTAGATTAAAAACTCAGCAGCTGACTGTCCCTTTAGAACTGCTACTTTATTTAGCATCCAAAAGGCTTGAGCAGACTTTCCAAACATCAACAAGAGTTCACAATTCAAAGTCACCCTCTCTGGATGCTCTAAAATTCATTCAGCATAACAAGACAGTACAAAACCAGAGCAGAACTGTGACAAATGAGAATAGTCTTTCTGGCTTTCCAAACAAAGACACAAGCAGCGGAGCTGCAACAGCTTTTATTAGTGGAAAGTGGACAAACGTGCCCTTTGAGGTTAATATATCTTTCACTAAGGACCAAACATCATTCATGCACAAAAATAAGGCCAAAAACATTTACAGTAACTAAGCAATGCATAATGGGAATGGACAATTGGACCGTAGCAATTCTAATTAACCTTCTCAGCTTGTAACTGGGTTTTATTTTCCTGAAGTGTTTTGGTTATGCTTGTGCTGTAGCATATAGTCAACAGAAATTTCTTTCAAGCATTCACATCATTTGCCAAAGAAGTGGATATATTGCTTTAGTGGCACAGTAAAGTAAAGTAAAGAGGTAAAGTAAAGCTTCACAAATCAACACTGCTCTGCAACCTTCTTTTGTAGATGAAGCCAGCTGGCACAAGTAATGGGTAGACTTAATGAGATCTACTCCAGGCTTATTTTAGAACTGAGTCTAGACAAGAAGCTTGGCAAGGTCAGGTCTAGGCAGTTCAAGCAAAGGATTAATCACAGAGCATTATGGGGTGGCAGAAGCATATTCAAAGCCAGTTGGAGCTGAAGTCAGGAAGAATGTTCTGTGTATATCAGGCACTGCAGTTAATAGAAAGAGCTCCTGCATTGGAAAGACATCTTTCTTCAACCTTTCCCATGTCAGTGACATTCGTATAGTGAATGGTGGACTGAAATTCCTATCAGCCCCAGCCAAACAGTGAGAAATAGCAGAAGTTCAAATTCAAAACATCTAGAGGACAGCAGGTTGGAAAAGACTTTATTAGCCTTCTCCTAATGATGAAAGCACGTGACTTGCCCATGGCTGAGCAGGGATTTGGATCTTGTTCTCCTAGAATCTTAGTCCAACAATCAACCACTACACCATGTTTTTGGCCCTGTTGGCAACTCTTTTTAGAAGGCCTAAGGGGGTATAATTTGGCTAAGAATAGGAACCATGGGTGTGCATTACATTAAAAGATCCTTGTGTCTTTTCTTCTGTAATTCAAACTCTATAACAAAGGAGAAAAGCTACCTCTTCTGTGACATGAGCTCAGAGGTGAATACAGCATGTCAGACCCATATCTGCCCAAATACACTCTGTATCATATATAATTGTACCTGGACATTAGGGATGTAAATCTTCCATTTATTTCACTCCTGCAAACAGAAATGAAACATTTTGAAAGTTTCCTTCCTGCTGGGAAAGATTATGAGAGGTTCTGCACATATTTCAAAGAATTTGGGGAATTCCTGTGTGAAATAAATTTTAAAAAATTAAAAAATGCAAAAGTATCTTTGTACATTTTTGCCCCTTAGTTTTTGCACATAAACAAACTCTGTTGTTGTTGTTGTTGCTGTTATTGCTGCTTCCAATGAATGAAGCACCAGCTTCCTTGTTCAAACAAAGGGGCAAAAAAAAAAATCACTGCGGTTGACAGGATTTTCTTTAGGATGCCTTGGTGAGTTAAGACACACTTTCTTACCAAGCATGAGAACATTTGTCAATATTGTTTATATCCCTACTAGCCAGATGTGAACAGCCTAGAATTGTCCTGAGACAGGTGCTCAAAATGTTTATGCTATTACTTGGGAGGTAAAGGTATTTTTCCTTCTCCCTTGAATGGAACATCTGATATCAGCTGATCCAGAAGCAACAAGTTATTTCCTCCTGCTTGGCAGGTCACTGTCTCTGGACCTTTTCAAGCAGTTTATCATTGAATCATAGAATCACAGAGTTGGAAGAGACCACAAGGACCATCCAGTCCAACTCCCTGCCATGCTATCTCCCCCATGCTTTTCACCAACTGGAATCAGCATCTCTTGTCCTGGAAGATACAGTAGAATCACAATCAATGGCAGCTGGCAGCTTCCATATTAATAGGGCAGTCAATCTACTCTGGATTTCAAAGGGACTATCCATGGTCCTGAACCCTATCTCCAAAATAGGTTCAGCAGCTTGGACAACTGTTTTAAAGATCCAACTAAAATCCAGAGCATATTTACTGTTCCACTGATGTGGAAGCCACTAGCCACCACTGATCATAGTGTTTTAAAAAGGAATCTTATAGAGCATCCAATCCACTCTCCACAACCCCTGTAGCTATTCCCAAGGTAGAGAATCCCCAATAGCTGCCATCCTAGTCTCTTCCAACATCTACCAGTAAAGAATGGCTTACCCCCAGTGCCTGACACCAGGTGAAAAGAGCCAAATGGCAAAGTAAAGAACCTTGGACCGACATACAAATAATTAATTCCTGCTTCAGTATCTAGAGACCCCTAGGAAATTGGGGCTGATCCAGAAGTGAGAAATGTTGCTCTTTTGGATTCTATGGCTACGGGATTCTGAAATTTGTGGTCTAAAATATTAAATTTTCTCATCTCTGGAACAATCAGTTCTTACACACATCAACTAGGAATATAAAGAATATGCAAAAATATTTTTTAAAAGTTATAACAAACATGTTTGTTTTCCAAGTATATAGAACATTTTGATGAGAAGTATCCTGGACTGACAAAAATTTGCACAGTTTGTGACACATGTGAATGATCTGCTCTGAAAATGGGAAACACCTCTTTCTGCACAGAAAATAATATTTCCATGCAGAAATATTATCATCTGCACAGAAAAAGCTGTTCACTGTGCAGAAAAAGCTGTTTTCTGTTGAAAACAAGCCTGTGCAATTTTTTCACAGAATAAGTCCTGCAAGTGGGCTTTGAAAACTGTGTGATTTTAAATCCGCTTGGATTGTCTTTTTCAATAAGCGGGATATAATTATTATTATTATTATTATTATTATTATTATTATCATCATCATCATTATTATTAAGTGTTTTTCACAATGGGAAGAAAATTGCTTGAATTACTCACTGCTTTTATCAAGAAGCTTAGTGAAGAATTATATTGTTAACACCCCTGTGGCACAGATGGTACATAGCTTGTTCTAATCATTTCTTGACACTTTCCTAATATTTTGCCATGGTTCTAGGGCAGACACAACCTAGAACCCAAGACAAGGCAATGCAGCTAAGTACTTAATGGCAGGCACTGTCAGTGGTTTTAACTCAAACATCAGTGGTATTCCTGCAAGGATCTTTTATGTTGTCCCAAGGGAATGGATGCTATTTGTGTCCAAGGAAAAATGGACATTGTAAATCTTTAAATGGATTGAGCATTAAAAAGATATATTATAAGGTGTCTTTGTAATATGCAGATTTTTCCTCCACGCATTCTTTGTCTGACATGCATGAAAGTGTTTTGCTAATTCAAAATTTAAACATTATTTATTTATTTATTTATTTAAAATAATTGTCTCCCATCCATTTAGCATGAGAGTGAAGACAGAAACAAATAAAACAATATAAACAATTTAGGCAATTCCAAATTAAAATCAGTGATTAACTGAAACAAGATGAAAACAACTGAAACAAGTTTTAAAAGCTTTAAAGGGCTAAAAAAAATTTTTTTTAAATGTATTTATTTAGAAAAAAAATCAGATACCAAAGGCTATAATAAAAAGCCATGTCTTTATCTGGTGCTGAAAAGAAAGCAGCATTGGTGCTGGTCCACCGTTCAAGGGGAGAGCATTCCACAAGTGTGGCACCATAGCCTGAAGGCCCTTTTTGGTATCCTCTCCCATCACAAAATCCCCAATTGTGGGATCTGGCCAATCTCGGTCCTCAGGCAGGTATATATAGGGAGAGGCACTTCTTCAGGTATTAAGGTTTCAAGCCATTTAGGGCTTTGAATGTCAGCACCAGGACCTTGAATTTAGATTGAAAGTAAATTGGCAGCCAGTGGACTTCCTTTAAGACAGGTGTTCTGCACTGTCTGTGTGGTACCTCAGTGAGCAATCTTACAACTATATTTTGCACTAGTGGTAGCTTCCAAGTCATCTTCAAGTGCAGTCCTACATATTCTAATTGGGAAGTTACCAGTGTGTGGACAACTGAGACTATGTTTTCCCTTATCCTAAATTAGTGGCAAATATAGAAGTTTGTTGCTGTCTGAGTGTGAGTTCTCATGAGAGAGAAAGGAAATTCATCTCTCTATATCTGAATCTTTATACACTTGGACACATCCACTAATTTACATGTCCCACCCCTCCGATGTATACTATGACAGAAGAAATTTGAAATAGCTAAAAAAAAAAAACTCTAAGGAGAGGAAATCACTAGAAATAAGATATAGCAACTAATAAAATGGTATGCAAGTAGCTTAAATTTACATATTTCATCCCAGATATAAATCTTGCACCTATAGAATTTTAGGCCCAATGTTGTTGCTAGAACCATAAAGCATATAAATCTCAAGTACTGTTATGGTAATGATACCATAATTTTAAAAAGGAGATCTTGAGTGTGCTATGCCAGACCTATTATTAACAGCAATTTAAAAAGACATACTGAACTAGAGTTTTTATCAGATTGCTTTTCATGTCTGCATATAAAACTACAACAAGTTACAGCAAGATAAGTTTACAGAAGGACAGTGTCTCAAACAAGGGGTATGTCATTTGGGTTTCTAAACGCCTAGGATGACCCTGTGTGTCAGTTACTGGTAATTTGCAGGACCTGGTTTCCTTGTGAATCAGGTTAAACTCTGCTAATATATTCTGAAGGCAGTAAAGGAGATGGACAATCCCACAAGTTTCTTTGTTAAGTCTAAAACAAGAATAAACAACGTGCAATGCTACCAACAAAATATTTCCAAAGTGAAAAGTATCATCAAATTTACAGGAGATGAGTGTTATCAGCTTAGGGGGGGTTGCAGACTGCCAGAAATAGTGCAAATTGAGTCCACTTTTAGGGTTAGGGTTAATGCTAGGGAATCATGGGGATTGGGTTTTTTTATGAGACATTGAGCCTTCTCTGTCAGAGAGCTCTGGTGCCACAATAAACTACAGTTTCCATGATTCCCTAACCCTAACCCTAACCCTAACCCTAACCCTAACCCTAACCCTAACCCTAACCCTAACCCTAAAAGTGGACTCAATTTGCACTATTTCTGGCAGTCTGCAACCCCCCTAAGTTTTGTAGGAGTGAACTGTCAAAAAGACTTTATAATTAGTCACACCTGGAATCCTCTCCACTTAACAAAAACAGAACAAGAAACTGAATCCACCATCACAGGACCTTTGATTCTCCAAGTCATCCGAAGTGGTTTTTTAGGCAAAATTAGGACGCATAAAGATTTGCCACCAGAAAAATCCACACAGTATGCCTCCTTAGTGCCTGACAGCTTTAGAAACATATTAGATGTGGACAGGACTGAGAAGGGGGGAAAACCCTCCCTCTGGCTCTTTAGCTGGAAACATGCAAGAAATCTAAAGCAAGACAGAGCTCTCACCTTCCTCCAGCGAGTTCTCCAAGGGAACAAGAGCCAGCTGCAAATGTAGTCACCTCCAGCTCTGCCAACCAAAGCTGCTGCTGTTCTCAGCTGCTCCCAGGCTCAGACAGCTTTGCTGCTCACACTCCCACTATCTGTGTGCTAGCCGCAATTTCTCCCATGACTCTATCATGCAGGAATGGCAACAACTTCTTCTAGCACCGGTGCTGTACATGCACACACACTCACACACAGTGCTGTCGTAAGTCAGGTAGGGGAGTATACAAGGCCAGTGCAAGGTGAACAGTTGGAGCTCAAAGAGGGAAGGGACCCCCACTGTCAACTCCTTTGGAGAGGGACTTGCTTTCGAAAGTAGCACTGAGCTATATAAATTGCAGCTTGACACAAAAAAGGAGGTCAGAAGTGCAATGAATCAGAGAATCCAAACGGGATACTGACTCGGAGCCAGGCTGCGCACACCAGAACCCTCTCACTGTCTCCCCAGTTGTAAACAACACATAGCACAAAGTATATTTTAGGCTGCAGAGTTTTCCATCATTCACAGGGCAACCTTGCCCAGATCCATTCAGTTTTGAATGGAGGAGTGTGTGAAAAAGAGAGAAGGGTGACTTGGGCAAAAGACAGAACGGAGAACATTTTCAGCTTTTACATTAAGATTAGAAGAACAAAATCAACCCACTTCTCAGAAGTATTTTTTAAAAAAATATCCTTTCTACCCTCCCAGCAGAGTTGTCCCAAAGCCCAACTTCCCCCTCCCACCAAAAAAACCTTATATTGGGGCTTCCTTCTTGCGTCTCTCTGTGCATTTCAAAATCATGACTTTATTCTTGTGTGGTGTATTGACTCAGTTCTTACAAAAGGAAGTATCCTGAAGAAGGAAGCTGGAAGTAAGGTTTAAAATATGTTTTAATAGCTGATGGTTGTAAAAGGAATTTCTGGAATGAAACCATGAAAGTCTCAGTCAGACAGTAGCTGTGGCTGTGTACTAATCTTACTTATACTACTTTCCCCTTAGACACAGGAAACAGGGTCAATTAATTTCATGGAGGAATGCATGGAAAAGCATTCTAGTGGATTGTGTCCCTTGTGTCATTTATTTATAGGGAAAGAGCAAAATGTGATACATATCTTTGTGTGAGAGTAACAAGATAAGATTGAAGAAAGCAAGGGTTGAGACTGCGAGGCATGCTGGAGCTGCATTAGAAACACACATTATTTATTTTTTAAAGACTGATACTACTTTTCTGCAGTCAGAATAGTTTACTGCTGTGTATTATTTGCCTGTAGCTTACTGATTTCTTTCAAAAGACCTTCTGTTACTTTCTACATGGGAGCATTCCCTCTTTTCTCCCCCTCTGCTCCAAAACCAAGTGTCTTGTTGTGTAGAAACTAAAAATAATGTTGGGCCTTTTTGTTCAAGCACTTGCCAAAGTCGCCGTGGGGCTGAATGCCATGTGACCAGGCAGCTAGTTAACTATCAGCAAGCAGCAAGAAAGACTGAAATGCGCAGCAGCTTTATTGTGTTCAACCTAGAGTTTAATGGGAGGAAAATGGACTGGGGATTAAAGCAGAAGTAAAAGAACTGATTGCCATCTAGGGAGGTACAAAGTGACAACTGATAGCAGAGCATGGGGGAACCACAACTCCAAGAATGTGGATTTGTAGTCCAAAAGTGTGAATGATGTTGGAGTTTAGAGTTCCAGGAGCTGCCATTCCAAAGTGGGAAAAGTGTCTGCGGATCAGCCTCTTTTCACACTTTAAACCCAAGAAGGGTAACTTGTGCTCCTCAGATGTCACTGGACTCAGCTGTCATAAGCCCTAGCTGGCATAGACAGTAGTAAAGAATCATGGGCACCATTGTATGGCAATTTCTGGAGGCTTCTCCCTCTAGATTTATCTTTAATAAGAGAAGGAACTACTGCCTTCCCCAACCCATACACATATCCCCAAACAAAGCAGAACTTGGAAACACTATTTTTCCAAGCTCTGAATCAAAGTACCTTGAGCACTATACTTTTCTGTGAAGTCATAATAATTATTTTGAGGGTCGCTCATGCCAAACTGTGTTGTTGTTTGCCTTCAAGTCATTTCTGATCCTAAAGCAAACCTATCATAGGGTTTTCTTGGCAAGATGTATTCAGAGGATGTTTGTCATTGTCTTCCGCTGAGGATGAGAGCA
Source organism: Phrynosoma platyrhinos (assembly GCA_020142125.1). NCBI lineage: Eukaryota > Metazoa > Chordata > Lepidosauria > Squamata > Phrynosomatidae > Phrynosoma > Phrynosoma platyrhinos. The sequence goes on along the minus strand of CM034708.1, from coordinate 15,103,413 downwards.
TGTGCCTTGCCCAAAGTTACCCAATGAGTTTTATGGCTGAGTGGGGAAATGAACCCTGGTCTCCAGAGTTGTAAGCCCAGTGCTCAAATTACTATGTCACATTGGCTCTTACAACTAGTTTCTACTAAGCAGAACTTAATAGGTGAAGATTATCAAGTCCATGAGATTTCTGGGCCAAAACCTGGCACTTAGAGATGTTATCTCCACTGATAAGTGGTATAGAAATGTACATACTGCTATTGCTATTATCTTATGGTGTCATAGGAGGCAGGCCCTGGGGATATTACAAAGGGCATCTCCCCTGGTGATTCATTAACATACCTTTCAATTGTCTTGATTTGGCAGGGACAGGTCCTGATAAATCCTCTCTTGCCCCACTTTTTCAACAGCTTTTTAAATGTCCCAGTTTCCTATCCACCTCCCCGCTTTGTCTTCAGCTTACTTCTATTGCTGCAAACTGCAAATACCTTGACCACGCTCTGATATTGCTTGGTCACACGCATCCCCATTTTAATTTGTGAAATGTTAGAAGGTATGCATTAAGCATGACATTTTAAGCAGCAACCACAGTTGAGCACAGTATGCCATTCAAAAGAAACCCTAGCAAATAAGGCACACACAAAGATTTCCAAGGCAGCACTTTCATTGGACGTTACCACACTTGCAGCAAGAGAGCGGCGAGAAAGTTGG
>CM034708.1:15062152-15094054 GCA_020142125.1 Phrynosoma platyrhinos | reverse complement strand
GAAAACAAAACAATGGCCAACAGATTGGAAGCAATCAATATACAACCCTATACACAAAAAGGGAGACACAGGAGACTGCAGCAATTATAGGACCATAGTACTGATCTCTCACGCAAGCAAAATCATGCTCAAAATTCTGCAAGATAGACTCCAACCATACATAGAAAGAAAGATCCCAGAAGTTCGAGTGAGGTTCAGGAAAGGAAGAGGCACCAGGGACCACATTGCAAACATGCAATGGTTAGTGGAGTGCACCAGGGAATTCCAAAAGAAAATCAGCATGTGCTTTATAGACTATAGCAAAGACTTTGACTGAATAGGTCATGAAAGGCTATGGAATATCCTTAAAGACAGGGAAGTGCCAACACATCTGACAGTCCTGATGAGGAATCTGTATTCAGGACAAGAGGGTACTGTCAGAACAGAACACACAGAAACCAAATGATTTCTTATTGACAAAGGGGTCAGACAAGGTTTCATCCTTTCACCCTATCTGTTCAACTTGTATGCAGAACATATTATAAGAAAAACAGGCTTGATCACAGAAGAAGGAGGAGTGAAAATAGGAGGAAGGATATGCAGATGACACCATAGTACTAGCAGAAAATTTTACAGACCTGGAACACATGCTAAGGAAGATCAAAGAAGAAAATGCTAAGGTAGGCTTAATGTTGAACATAAAGAAAAGAAAAATAATGACCACTGAGGACCTTCACAAGTTTAGCCTAGACAATGAAGAAATAGAAATAGTAAAAGAATTCTCATACCTGGGATCAAACATTGATAGAAACAGGGACAGCAGTCAGAAAATCAGAAGAAGATTAAGAATGGGGAGGGTGGCTATGAAAGAACTAGAAAAGTTTCTAAAATGCAAAGATATACAACTCAGCACAAAAGTTAGAATCATAAAATTCCCTATTACCATGTATGATGTGAGAGCTGGACAGTTAAGAAAGATGATAGGAAGAAAATCAATTCATTTGAGATAATGTGATGCTGGAGAAGAGTGCTGAGGATCCCATGGACAACCAAAAGGACAAACAAATGGGCCCTAGAGCAGATCAAGCCGGAAACCTCCCTGGAAGTCAAGATGACCAAACTGAGGCTGTTGTACTGTAACAGAAATAACAGGCTATGAGCTATTCACTCACAGCTTCTCGGGTTACTGGCAGAGCAAAAGCAAGAGAGAGGACCTTGATGAATTTGTAAACACAGTTTTATTAATGCCGGCAGCCCCAAAGGAATTAACATTCCAAGCTTTGAGCCAGGAACAGATCAAAATGGCCTCGTTTTATACACCATCAAACAAAGAAATCCAATTCTCGCACCTCATTGGGCATTTCAAACTCTAAACATATAGATTTTCAAGCAATGAGAATAAAGATTTCAGAATACATTATGCTCTACTTAAAGCACATTCCAACCACATACCAAACTCCTTATCAGCAACGAGAGATGGTGTATACCAGGACCATGAGGCTCTCTGTACAGAGTGCTAGTAATAAAATATTTTGGCTTTGCCACGCCGTTCTGTCTGCATCTAATGCATTCAGGGTTCTTCTAGAGGTCATCTGCCTCTAAACACCTTGCACATGCCTGCTGCTAAAATCTTCCAACATTACATTTTTCTTAGAACCACCAACTCCCAGAATCCTCTCTGTATGTGGCCAAATTGACATCTATTTCTACATTTCTAACACAAGTGGCTAAAATATATTGATTATTGAAACTCTTCCACCTCAGTACTTCAGACAGATCATGAGAAGAGAAGAGTCATTAGAAAAGACAATAATGCTGGCAAAGATGGAGGGGAGTAAGAAGCGAGGAAGGCCACATGCCAGATGGATGGACTGTATCAAGGGGGTCATGGGTATGGGGAGGAATTAAGCAGAGCAGTGGAGGACAGAGGGTCTTGGAGATGTCTCATCCATAGGTCAACCCCCATGGGTCGAGAATGACTTGAGGATAGTTAACAACAACAACAACAAATTTTATTTTACTTTCTTACTAGAACCCCAAGGTTTACTGACCAGGGCCACAGAATTATGTGAAGTCAAAGGCTTTCATGGCCGGCATCCATAGTTTTTTGTGGGTTTTTTGGGCGGTGTGGCCATGTTCTAGAAGAGTTTCTTTCTGATGTTTTGCCAGCATCTGTGGCTGGCATCTTCAGAGAATACTGGAATGGAAGAGAGTGGGTATATATATAATACACACACACACACACACACACACACACACACACATACTGTGAGACCCTGGGTAGGGAGGAGTGATTCCCATGTAAACTGTGTATTGTTCTGTTGTTGATGGCAGGGCCTCAGGGTGGGAGGATATGCAAAAGAGGATTAGTGCCACTAACTAGTGTCCATTGTCTGCTGGGAAAGCCTCTGGCCTGTGGTTTCTCATTTGCATTTGCTGAGTGTTGATTTTTCTATTTTGCAGGACTGGTAGCCAACCTTTGCTTACTTTAAGGGTTTCTTCTTAAAGAAGACACTGCAGGCTGGGTCTGCCAGAAAAATCAGCAGTAGCAGAACACATTATAAACCATCCTGGGCATAAAATGCTGTTTGAAAACACTGAAATTCTGGACCATGCCAACAACTATCAGGTCAGAATGCACAGGGAAGCCATTGAAATCCACACACACTTGGACAACTTCAACAGGAAAGAAGAAGCCACCAGCTGCCTCTTTCTCTCCTTCTTTCTTTTCCTCCATCTGTCTATCTGTAGGTAGAACATAATATTTAGCCTAATTCATTTTGTAAAATGCTTTGGGATGCCTATAGGCTAGAAAATGGATTAGAAATTACAATAACCTTAGGGACAGATTCATAGTCTCCATGAGATTTATGGGCTCTTAACTTTGACAAGGTTGTTGGGCACAGTATGTGACACAGCACTTAAATGTCATTTGCTGCAGGTAATCTCCAGCTCTTGCCCACCTGAATGGGAGCACTTGACATATAGCTCTGCTTCCTCTTTTGGGAGAAGAAAACAAACAAACCCTGAATCCATAAATCCAGTGAAAGCATCTGAGTGTGTGCTTTGCAGTAGACATTGCCAGAAAATTGCTTAGGGATAAGGGAAAGAGACATTTAGTTCTGGTTTGAAAAGAAGGTGGCATTCAGCAAAAACAATTTGCTCAAAGAACTGAGTAGGGGTTTATTTATGTGAGAATCAATATTAGAACTGTGAAAAAACTAAGGGCCTTTACAGACTGCAGAAATAGTGCAGCTTGAGGCCACTTTAACTGTCCTGGCTCAATGCTAGGGAATCATGGGAATTGTATTTTTTTTCTGGGACATTGAGCCTTCTCTGTCAGAGAGCTCTGGTGCCACGATAAACTACAGTTCCCATGATTCCTTAGCACTGAGCCAGGACAGTTAAAGTGGCTTCAAGTTGCACTATTTCTGGCAGTCTGTAAAGGCCCTAAGTGTCCCTTTTTTCACTTCTTCTTACCTTCTTCCTTCTCCATAATTGCACCTTATTTTACATCCTCCTTCTTTACAGAAAAAAAATATATATTGTATTATAAATTATTAGAAAATTGATAATCTGCAACCCTGAAAAACAGGCCCAGTTTAGGAATAATAAACTTGGGCTCAATCCAACATAAAACCTCATTAGAATAGAACCAATCCAAATCTGGTCTTGACCTATATAGCCATAAAATGGCAAGGGACCAAGATATCTAGAACACATGCTTTTGGGAGATTTAGGAGAGGCCCATGTGAAAACTACTTCTGTGTTGATTCACTCTGCCTTCACTTTGACTATAGAACAAAAAAAAAAAGTTGAATTTTAAATTTTAGAGAGTAATTTAGAAATTTTAGAATACTAAGCCCTAAAACTGTTCACCTTAACTATAAGGCTGCTCCTATCCTGCTGCCTCAGTCTACGCTGCTCTTTCTCAATTGATGTTTTTTTGTTTTTTGTTTGTTTGTTTTTGCACAACTTGCTCTCTGAATTCTCTGGGCTCTAAATCTGGGATCCCTTTCCTTTTTAACCTGCCAAACAACTTGTTTCCCAATTCCTTCTCATACCTGCTAATTCATTTCAAGTTTCTCCTTTCCTGCTGCCTCCTCCTCTGCTGTTATTTTCCTTTTGTACCATATCTCTACTTTTTGATGATGGCTAAAAGGCTATCCTGTTGCCTGTCCTGACAAGGAAACTGAGCCCGTTATTTGGAAGTAATCCCTTTTGATTTTGATAGCATGAATACCCATGTAGATGCTGCTTTTATATCATCTCTTTCTTCTAATGGATGTCTTTTGGAATTTGCCCAAATGCAAATGTCATTCTGTGCCATACAATCTTGTATTTTGTAGTCTGGGCTAGCAAAGTTATCTTGGTACTCAAATAGTTACTGCTGTTGGAAGTGGCCACTGTTTAGAAAATACTGTAAATTATGGCACAGAAAGGATAGCCTCTGCATGTGCAAAACTAAACATGCAACAAGAATTTTTGCAGTTGCAGCATAATGCAATAACTCGGCTTAATTAAATGTCTAACATGTTAAACTTAATCTGCATGCAATCTTGTTCTGAAACAAGTGCTCCCTTTAAAGTTAATTTTAATAATTGCCAGGAAAGTCATCAAAATGCCAAGCAGGCTTAATTTCCCTTTGGGAATACTATGTATTAGTGGAGGAACCCCCGCATAGGAATGTTATTCATTAGGATACCAGCCCATCAGATTTTTCTGAGAAAACAGATGCTGCTTAAGAAGCTGCATCAGCACATTTGATAAAGATAATCCCAATTGATTTTGCATTAAAATTACCAATTGATTTCCCTCTTGGCCTTCCAGGGGATTGAACCTGTCTATGCAATTAAAGTGTGTAAAGATTTCCCCTGAATCTGTTAAAGGTGCTTATTTACAGACCTGTTATCTCAGTCATAAACAACTAGGTCTAATCTAGCAGAGAATTGATAAACTGCCTTGTATTAATGTGCTACATACATAAGATCAATGTATGAGATTTTTTATAGAAAGGACACTGAAATTGTAGATACAAAAAAAACCCTTCAAAATTTAAATTGATTAGATTGATTCATTCTATTGGTTTCTGAGAAACATGAGTGGAACTAAGGAGAGTATCATACTACAGTCAAACTGAATTAAAAAGAGACTTACCTTGCCCAAATTGAAGTAAAATTCAGGCTGCATCCAGACGCTATCACACAGATTCCCCCCCCCCAAAAAACGCCATCTGGATGCAGCCTGAATTCAGCCAGGTAAACTTAACTCATTCCAGTGGCCATTTTTCTAAGTCGGATGCATTTTTTTACTTCAATTTAGGCAAAGTAAGTCTCTTTTTAATTTTGTTTAACAGTAGTGCAATAATCTCCTAATTTAGAAAGAGACAATAATGATAATAGTTTTAGTTCTGACTAAAAAAAAGCTTTTCTTTCATTAGAAGTGTCAGCACTAGAAGCAAGAGATTGCACTGAATTTTTCTTCATGTACTGCATAACCACAGCAAAGCAAATAGAGCAGAGCTTTTTCAAAAAACAAAAACAAAACTATGCACAACTGGTCACTCACAAATTCTCTACAGCATTTGTTAACAGAGAAAGTGTGCAAACCATTTCAATTAACAGGTGGAGGAGAAATTCTCCATGAGTTTCTCAGAGGTAAAATCATTAGTAGAGGCTGTATTACAGCTTGGTTCTTTTGTTAAGGATTTTTTTTTTCATGTTAGATTTAGCATGCCAGTCCAAATTATTAGTCTGAATGTTTGCAGACTTCCTGTTCATCTGTTTTCCCACATTCACTCTCTTCCTGCATCACTCTGATCTATTGCCATTTTCTCTCTCCTTCATTACAGCATGTATCTGAGTATGAGCAATTAATTTATAAGCAAAGCTACTATTATACCGTACATTTTCCAAATAAAATTAAACTTATTTCTTTTCTCTGCTCAACCCCAGTTGTGGAGGTGGCCATGAGACTTGTTGCTCAGCTTCTTCCTTGTCAATATGATTATAGTGGGTCCTTGGTATCTCCTGGGGTTTGGTTCCAGGACCCGCTGTATGGATCCTCATGTCTCATTATATACAGTGGTGTAGTAAAATGGTGTCCCTTATATAAAATGGCAAAATCAAGGTTTGTTTTTTGGAATATTTGGGGGGAGGATATTTTTAAGCCAGAGTGGAGAGTTTTAAAAATATTTTTTTAAAGGAAGGGAAAATAGGGCATTCACATATACTGCTCAGCCAACTGATAGGTTAAGTAGAAGAATCTTAAGGGTTGGCTCATGTTACAATTTTTCCAAAATATTCACTTCATTTGCTATTATTTTAAAACATTTATTTATTTATTTAAACTCTACATGATGTGGGACTCAATGTGACTCACAAAATATTAAAAGAAGATTCCCAGGAAATGGACTAAGAATGGATGAAATTTGCAGCACAACACAACACGCACCAGCAGTAGTAGAGGCTTAGGACTGAAGAGAGAAGCTGGGCAAGCCTGGTTAGGGTCAGCCAATCACAGCCTTTGGAATACTTTGAAGGTGGGGCCTATGGGAGATATAACCAAGAGTGTGTCTGATAAAGAGATAGATAAGAGTAGGATGAAAAAGAGTGAGGGCCGATGCAGACGGCCCGTAAGGGGCGGCCCCGATCCTCCTTTTTGCAGCCCCCAAAAGAGTGGGCAGATGTTGCTCCTTTTTGGGTGGCAAATAGCCACCCTTAGAGCTGCCACTGTGGCTCTTTTGTGCCCCTTTGGCGCAGTGTGTGTGCATGCTGCGCCAACAGGGTGCCCTGACGCCATGCACCATGCGGTTGGGGGCACAGCGTTGGGGTGGCTGGCATGTGGTCACCCCGCCCCAACTCCACCCCCAGGCCAGCCTGAAGTGCCAGTCTGCATCAGCCCTAAGTTAGGGTAGTCAGAGCCAAAGTCCAGAGGAAGGTGAAGGGTCTGGAAACTATGCCCTATGACAGGAGTAAGCAACCTTTCCCCTTTAAGGGCTGAGGGACTTCAGCTCCCAGAAGCCTCAGCCATGTTGGCCAATAGTCCCATGTTGGCCAATAGCTCCTGGGATTCTGGGAGCTGAAGTCCCTCGGCCCTTAAAGGGGAAAGGTTGCCTACCCCTGCCCTATGAGGAGAGACTTAGAGCTAAGTATGTTTAAGAGGTGATATGATAGCCCAGTTTAAATATTTGAAGGGATTTGAAGGGATGTCATATTAATGATGGAGCAAGCTTGTTTTCTGCTCCCCCAGAGAATAGTACTCTGAGCAATAGATGTAAATTAAAGGAAAAGAGATTCCACCTCAACATTAGAAAGAACTTCGTGACTGTAAGAACTTTCAACAGTGGAATAGACTCCCTTGGAGTGTGGTGGAATCTCCTTCTTTGGAGGTTTTTAAACAGAGGCTGGATGGCCATTTGTCAGTGGTGCTTTGATTCTGTGTTCCTGCATGGCAGGAGGTTGGACTCAATGGCCCTTGTGGTTTCTTCTAACTCTATGGTTCTATGATTCTTTGAAGACCAGTTAGGAAGAGTGGAATTGATAATGCAGTTGGTCCTTCATATCCGTGGAGTTTTATTCTGGACACCTGTGTGGATGACAAAAAACACAGGACCTCAAGTACCCTTCTTCCCAATGGCAGCATGCCACATATGTGACCATGCTGGCACAGCCGTGTGCATGCACTGCCATGTGGAGAATGGGGCGGGGTCATCCATAGATGCTCCAATTCATAATCAAATACAGTCAGCCTGCAGTTGGTGAGGGCTGACTGTATTTGATTAGGATTCTGGAAGCTGGAAATCAGGAAAGAGTTCAGGGAGCTCTTGTTTATCTTAATTGTTCTATAATAAATCTTTGCTGGTTTTATTTTCTATAACTGTGCCTGACTGTGTTTGTTTAAGAAGTGAAATGGATGTCAACTGGTCACACTTTACTGCATTGTACCAACTGATTCATACAGTCACTCATCCAGTATAGAGGCCCGAGTACCAGAGTTAGGGAGGGATGCTTAAAGTAAAAGGTGAGTGACATGGTTGGAACAGAGATATCAGCCAGAACAGGGGCTCCATCCAGGGTAACTAGATGTCATAACTGCAAAGGAAGACAAAGCACCACAAAATGTAGGACCTACAATAAAAATGTAGGACATTACAAAATAAAAGCTAAAAACACTAATATAAATGTAAATTTGTGCTTCTTAGTCATGCCCAAAATGGGGGACATTTTGAAATTCCTCCTGGACAGAAGACTGAAATGTAGGATGCATCCTGGAAAAGGAGAACACCTAGTCACCCTGGTTCCATCACATTGAGGGGAAAAAAGCTTTACATATGGCATCAAGAAGAAAATAAATTTGATACTAGACGAATCTCTCTGGGAAGGAACTTCCAAAGATACAGCACCCCTGCTATACTCCAGGTGGATATGTACAGACGCTACAAGTTTAGCAAAGAATTTTGTCTATCTTTTTCATAAAAATGACCAAAGGACAGCTGACGTTTCTAAATATTTCAAACATTTTAGCAGTTAGTGGCAAAAATGTATATTATCTTCAAGTGGGGTCATGAAATTCTAAAGACCTCTTTCACAGTGGAGAAATAGCTTTCTATAATTGAATAAGAGATTCTAAGAGCTTTTTTCTTCTTTCAAAGTAGTGGAAATGAAGTTCTGTCATTTGAAGTGGCAACTATAGACCAAAGAAACTTTAGCGTGAGATTAAAGAAAAAGACTGTTCAGTTATATTTCATTAGGAACTTCCAGTCTATCATCAGCAACTTGCATTGGGATAAAAGTTTTTTGATTGGCAAAACCACCACTGAATATTCCTTACCTAAGAAAACTTTGTGAAATTCATTCGTTCACCATAAGTTTACAGGTGACTTGAAGCCACATACACACATATGTTAATTTGTTCACCCACTGCAAGGATGTTTATGTTATCAGCAAGTTTTATAAATGGCCAGTGTTCATAATATAAGTTAATGAACATTTTATACATGTAAAATGTAATGTCAATTCAATTTCTCACTCAGCACACTAATTATAATACCCATCCTCACCTTTGTATACTCTCTATGTACCTGAAATTCTTGATAACCTTTCATGCATCTGATGAACTGGTGGAGCAGAGATTAAATGCCTGTACTGCAGCCATTCACAACCACAAGGTTGTGAGTTCGATCCCAGGCCTTTAGGGTCGACTCAGCCTGGCATCCTTCTATAGGTTGCTCAAAAGAGTACCCAGCTTGTTGGGGGCAATTAGTTTACACAGTGTGAACCACTTAGGGAGTGCTTAAGTGCACTGATAAGCAGTATAGAAATGTACTTGCTATTGCTATTCTCCATGAAAGAGTATGAAATAATACATGTGTTAGTCTTCAAGACAACTTTAGATTTTGACTCTGAATTATTATTGTAAGAGATTTAATATAGCTGCCTCTTTGTCTCATGTAAGAAACCACAAACTGGGGTTATCATATTGAAAGTTTTTTCTGTCTGTGTTCCATAATTAGTTTCATTCACTAGTGAGTACAACTTGCTACATGATGACCAAAACATACATCACAAGTGTAAACCAATCATAAGGCCACATATAATATTTAAACCAGGGGTAGGCAACCTAAGGCCCAGGGGCCAGATGCAGCCCCCCGAGGCCTTTGGACCAGCTCCAGGCCGGTCCTGCCATCGCCGCCCCCCGCCATAATGATATTGATTATTGTTGTTATTACTTGTTCTTGGGGGTTTCTTTGCAAAATCTCCACAGGGGTTTTGCCATGGCTTTTCTGGGGCTGAGAGAGTGTGTATGCATATATTTTTTTTAATTTTTTAATTTGTTTTAAATTTTTTATTTTTATTTTTATTATTTATTTATTTATTTATTTTTTGGTGCTTCGGCCCCCCCAGTTGTCTGAGGGACAGCAACCCAGCCCCGGCTCAAAAAGGTTGCCTATCCCTGATTTAAACTAACTTATAGAAAGCGTTCAATGCAGAGCAGCACATAGTCCACATCAAACTCGTCTCTTATCTGACAGAACTTGCCTTAGGAAACATCTTGACTCCTATAGGGAGGCTTTACGTGCAGCGCAGAAAACTTTCTGTTCTGCACGTATTGCGTCTGCAGAGTCCCGCCCGGCAGAGCTGTTTAGGGTGGTAGGGGAGTTGACGAAGGTTCCCTCTGTGCCAAGCCCCCTAATTAACCCAACAATAGCCTGCTGTGAGGCATTTAATATCTTCTTTGCAGATTAAATCTCTTGGATAAGAGCCGACCTAGACACCAGTGTTTTGGCAGAATCCATAGACGAGGCATCCAGTAACTCCGTTGATGGTATTGTACTGGATCAGTTTACAATCTGTGAGTACCAATGATGTGGACAAGTTGCTTGGAAGGGTGAGGAAGACGATTTGCCCCCTCGATCCTTGTCCATTGTGGCTGGTCATCCAGGGAGGGGACACGTTGAAAGTGTTCCTTTGGGACACAATCAACTCATCTTTCAGGGAAGGTAGTATACCATCCTGTTTAAAGGAGGTGGCAGTTAAGCCACTCCTGAAAAAACCTTCCCTGGATCCCCTGGATAGAAACAACTACAGACCAGTCTCCTTGCTACCTTTTTTGATCAAGGTGATCGAGAGGGCGGTCACTTCCCAGCTTCAAGCAGTCTTGGATAAAACCGATTATCTCGACCCATTTCAAACTGGCTTCAGGACAGGACATGGAGTTGAGACTGCCATGGTCGCTCTGACCGATGACCTCCGCTTGGGCATCGACAGGGGTAGTGTGACCCTGTTGGTACTCTTGGATCTCTCAGCAGCTTTCAATACAATATATCATGCCATCCTCTTGGATAGTCTGATTAGGAATTGGAGGCACTGCTTTGCAGTGTTTCCGTTCCTTCCTCTCGGGCAGATCCCAGAGGGTGAGGCTCGGGAACAGTTGCTCTTCCAAAATAGAGCTTAATTGTGGCATCCCCCAGGGTGCCATCCTGTCCCTGATGTTATTTAACATTTACATGAAGCCGCTGGGTGAGATCATTCGGAGGCATGGAGCGCGGTGTCTTCAGTACACTGATGACACCCAGATATACTTCTCCATGACCAGATCATCGGCTCAGACTTCAGATGGCATCTCTTCTCTTAATGACTGTCTCAGAGCGGTAATGGATTAGAGATTGAAATTGAATACAGACAAAACGGAGGTACTGACAGTCACAGGCCCAAAACCAGATTTGGGAATACAGTCTCCAGTCCTGGATGGAGTCACACTCTCCTCCAAGAACTGTGTTCGCAGTTTGGGGGTGCTCCTAGACTCGTCGCTTCACATAACTAGTCAGGTGAATGCAGCAGTCAGGAGTGCCTGCTATCAGCTTCGGCTGATACCCCAAATGCACCCTTATTTGGATATGAGGGACTTGGAAACTGTGGTACATGCTCTGGTAACCTCATGTCTGGACTACTGCAACGCACTCTACATGGGGCTACCCTTGTGCCTAACCCGGAAACTTCAATTGGTGAAAAATATGGCAGCCAGGTTAATTACTGGAACATCTAGGAGGGAGCACATAACACCTGTGCTTAAATCCCTCCACTGGCTGCCAATTAGTTTCCGGGCGTGGTACAAGGTGTTGGTTTTGACCTTTAAAGCCCTACATGGCTTGGGGCCATCTTATCTTAGGGACCGCCTCTTCCCATATGATCCCCCCACGCCCTTTGTTCCTCTGGGAGGAATCTGCTGCAATCGATAAAGACTAGGCTTTCACAGACCTCCCAGAGGGCCTTTTCTCTCACTGCCCCTAGACTTTGGAACGGCCTGCTGGATGAGATCCATCTTATTACTACACTTGCTGCTTTTAAAAAAGCAGTAAAGATGGATCTCTTCCAGCAGGCCTTCCCGGAATAATGCCTGCCTCAGAGGGATGAGTTTCAGTGAGTTTTATTCTGTCCCTATTTTTCGCTGATTTTTAGCATTGTCAGCTTATTGTTTTTATTATATTGTTGCATTTTAATTCTTTCTCAGTTTAATTCGGTTTTAAGAGGGGGGGAGGGTTGGGTTGTGGATTGAGGGAATGTTTTTAACTCTGTTTTAAAATGCTGTAACCCACCCCGATTGCCACACAGAGGGGGGGCTATAAATAAAAAATTATTATTATTGTTGTTATTGTTAGTATTATTATTATTAAACCTCCAAATGGCAGCCAATTGCCCTGGTTACATGGTGTTGATTTTGGCCATATATTTACTATTCTGAAAGAGTTTATGGTACTGCTAGTATCGGCTCTTTACTTTTTAAACAATTTAATTGGTTTTTGCTTTTATTGACTGGAAATGGTTGGTATTGCTGAAATTGTGTAGACCATTATGGAATGTTGGCAGTATAATAACAATTTGGTGAGCCCCTATCCAAAACATTTAGGAGCTGTTGATGTATAGAGATGTTCATAATTCCAGCCATTTGTTAATTCTTCCAGTTATCCATTAATATTTGTATTCATCTAAGAATATGTGTCACTTTAACACTGGTGAAACCAATCAAGTGTAAATCTGATCATTAGAAGCTGGGCCAAGATATTTTGATATCCTTTGCTTTGATATCCCAAGCAAAGGACCTCTGCCTACTGAAGATAACTGAACTGGCAGTGCTCTCTTATTTGCATTCTGGAGACAAGACTGTCCTCCACCACATTTATGTTTAGGGTTTGAAGAGGAGACTGCATGGAACACAGTTCAATTCTTAAGGAGCTTGACACTATTCTCGACTGAGGGGGATGCCTGCCTTCCTCTGTCTAATGATCAGGCTAATCCTGTTGGTCAGAGCTGGATTGGAGACCAAAGTGAATGTTATGCAAGCTATCTTCAGCTTTCTATAGAAAGCTCCAAGGCTCACAGGATCCAACGCTAACAGGGTCCTGGATATTTTAATTAACAGATACTATTTCATCATCTGACACTGGTCCCCTATCTAATATCTTCATTCCCTTTGAATTTAGCTGCAATCTCTACAGTACTAGAGAGGAAACAGAGTTCCTCAGCAACAAAGTATTGTTATGATCTGTCTTTGTTGTAATCCAAAATCTTTGAAAGTAGCTTGGTCTAAAATATGAAATATCCATTAGCTTTATGAAAGATTTGCTCCTTGGTGAAAAGAAAATTGCTTGAAATTGTATGCTTTGTTTGTTTAAAAAATAGATTAACACAACCACTCACATTTTTGGACTTTCCTTGGGGGTATAATTATAAGGACTGTCATGATGAGGGCCTGAACTGCAGCATTTATCACTACACCATAGTGAAATAAATAAATTGCCCAAGGTATACTTTTTCACAGAGTCATGCCTACTGAGGCCCATTCCTTTCCTGCCTGTGACAATTTAAGATTGTTGTGGTAACAGCAGTAAATTGTTAACATGGAAAAGAAACATTTGGTATTTTTAGACCCTTTGGCATGTATTTTATTAGTTGGGAAAGGAAAAAAATCAGCAGCCCTTGACCATCCTTTTCTACACCATGTATAGTTGACAATGAGAATTTTAAATTATTACATGCCAATTTTTCAAAGTGTATGTGTCTTCTGGCTGTTTATCATGCTCCATCTTTATCAGCAAATCACTTCAATAAAAATCTGAAACAGACTTCTTATAAAAGCTGTCTTATTGTGAAAGCAAAGTACCTAGGAAACTTTTTAGATTAAGATTGTTGATTGCCATATATTATCCCATTTGTTATTAAGGAATTATTTCCTGTCAGGTTACTTTACAGCTAGAGGGTCTGATGCCGGTCTATAAATCTCTGCTAACTTATTTCTTGAGGTGCAGAGCACTCTTCAATTAACTAACCTTGAAAGGAAGACTGGGATTGAAGAAAGGTATTAAAATCATTACCCTATAAAGGATGGTTGTGGAAATAGCCTTTAAAGGGTTGCCAAAGAATCCATATTAAATATATGGCATGGTTATTATGAACAGTGCAATTGTGCCTCAAATCTTGAAAATGTGCCCTGTGGCAGAGGTGAAGATCTTGTTACCCTCCAGATGTTGTTAGACTCCAGCTCACATCATAGTCCAGCAATCTGAGATGCTGAGAATTATCCAACATCACAAATCTCCAAGCCTCACTTTATTGTTACCTATTTTTTCAGAGGTTACTTTTTTGGACTACAATTCCCTGAGTTCCCCAGCCAGCATGAACAGTTACCATGCTAGCTGAAGAATTCCAAGAGCTGTAGTCTCAAAATGTAACTTGTCCAGCCTGTGATATTTGTACACATATGGCCGTTAGATGTTGGTGTGCAAGAAGGAGACACTGCAAAGGAAGATGAATGGATATGTCAGTCGATAAAGAAAGCACATCTGACCTTCCATTTCACTGGTATGTTTATTAGCTGGTTGCATGAATGGTTCAAAACAGTGCTTCTAACCAAGAGGGAAAACAATCTCAGATATTTTTGGCACTGCTCCAAACATCTAACATTTAATATGGGAACTGTCTAGCGCTGTTGCTTTTAATTTAATCATCAAAGTAAAGAAAAGGAAGGTCAGTGTATCAGTTGCTTCAGTTATTTCATTTTTGATTCTGAGATCATGGGTCCTTTTGTGGTGAAATCCTCCTCACTGAGCAATTTTGTACAGTTATTTCTTTGGGTAAGATATGCAATATCATCAAAAAATAATTAAAGCTGATGTGAATTAAGGGAACCATATGCTTCAATATGTGCTTTGACTAAAGCCCATTTCTTCCACCCTGCTGTGATAATCACCTCATCCATTTTATCTTGTTTCATAAAATAAAGGGTTCTTAAAAACAAAAACAAAATGGAAACTAATTTAGAAAAAGTTGCTTATGAAGTTATCAGACTTCTCCCTTTCTCACACATACATGCCATTCTAAAGGCAGGCACCATTTAACATCACTCCCTCTAATAATGAACTTAGAAACCACCACCCATCACCACCCAAGAAACAAAAGGGAAATATTAACATGTTTTGATGGACACTGAGATTAGCAAAAGTATAATTTTAAAGGAAAAAGCTGCTGTAGGCAGGTAACCTTTCCCAGGTAGTCCAACAAATAAGCATTCTCAGTGGGCATTTTATGATTCTATGAATTTTCTGCTTGAGAAAATTACAATAATGGTGAGGTGCTTATTGATATTCATTTATTTATTTAGCACATTTACACCCTACTCTTTAGCTTGCAATTTATTTTAAATTTGTGACTTTTTGTAATTATCCAAGAAACAGGACACTAACATGGAACTTCCACTGTCAAGAACCAATATAAATTAAAAAGCTGCAGAAAACCAGAGACATGCCTCAAGTTGCTCAATGGACTAATTATATATTAATAAAACACTCCCGACACATTTCAGTCCATATATGCTCTCAAACACCTTCTTAAGGGGCTGTTTGAAATATTCATTAATTGAACATCTTCAGAAGTGCCTCCTATTTTCTGCTGACTATATTGAGTGCTCCCCAGCTTTTGTTTCCTAGATAAAAAAGCCAATACCTTGGCTTCACTAACATTGCAAAACTATATGTGTTCACTCAGAAATAGGCTGTACTGAATTCAGTGGGCTTCTTCCCATGCAAATGGGTACAGAACAATCCCTTTATTTCACTCTTTATTGATGAAGAAGCACAAGCTAGGAGAGGCCACAGTTGTTTGATTTTACCTGAGTCTACAGGGAAGGGCAAGATTATTATTATTATTCTCTCTTCTAACTGAGTTAAATGTAAACTTCTTTTGAACTTAGTTTGTAACAACTGAAGTAAACTGAGGAATTAGCAGGAAAGTGGGAAGAAGACAGGTGTACAAATGAGATGCTAGAGGATTAATCAGGACTTTCTCTGCCAAATTGTGACAGTTGGTAGGTATGCATCCATATTCTCACTTTTGTCCATGCCAGCTAGGACAGATGAAAGTCAATGTCATCAGTGTCCTACCTGAATAAACATTTTTTTTGCATCTAGATTCTTATTGCAAGCAAAGGAAACAGCACAAATTAGTAAAATAAATTTTAGGAAGCTCCCCCTCATATGAGCTCATTCTGTTATTATGTATAAAATGTGTTATTTCCTGAATAAGAACTTTAGATGGTGATAATCCACTGTGATAAAGTGAAGTTTCAGTTTAATAAATCCTGGAATTTATTTTACAAATGGGTATGAGATCACAGTGTGCATTTTTTACACGGCCTTTGGCAAACTTAACATTTCTGCAAGACAATGGCAACTTCACTCCACTAGAGAAAGGGCTATGTCTAAGAGAATTTCATTTATGTGCTATATAGGATTTTTGATTTAAGTTCTAAGCATATGTATGAAAAACTCATATATTTTCCATTGCTGTAGCCCATAAACTAACCTAGAAACAAAACAAGAGCACAGAAAGGAATGCTAATAGGCACACATGAAGTGGCAGGTAGGTAGAATCACAGAACTGAAAGTGACCACAAGGGCCATCCAACCCCCTGCCATGCAGGAACTCACAGTCAAAGTGTCCCTGAGAGATGGCCACCCAGCCTCTGTTTAAAAACCTCCTAAGAAGGAGATTCCACAACACTCCAAGGAAGTGTGTTCCACTGTCAAACAGCTTTCACGGTCAGGAAATTCCTCCTTATGTTTGAATGGAATCACTTTTCCTGTAGTTTGAATCCATTGTTCTGTTTCCTATTCTCTAGAGCAACAGAAAACAAACTTGCTCCATCCTTAATATGACACCCCTTCAAATACTGAAGTCTATCATATCACCTCTAAACCCTCCCTTCTCCAGGCTAAACATAACCAGCTCCCAAAGTCTCTTCTCATAGAGCATGAACCCTTCACCATTATGATCCAGACCCATCAGCATTTTAGTCACCCTCCTCTGGATACCTTCCAGCTTATCAATATCCTTTTGGAACTGTTAAGCCCTGATCAAAGCAGAATAGGTAGCTAAAATTACAATCCTCTTATGAAACTTAATTTGGCAAAACCTGTTGGTAGCAACAATTTGTTCTAAGTAGCCTTTAGTTGGTTGGTTGAAAATTTCTTTTCCCTTCATTTTTTATGAGAATTTCCCCCATATTTGCATATTTTGCAAAGCAGCTTCATTTATATGCCGCTTCATATCTCGCTATGGGATGTCTAAGCGCTTTACAACTGTAAGCTCATTGTTTTCTCATATATGTAGTGAAAGAACATGTCCATTCATTTGTTGTTGTGTGCCTTCAAGTCCTTTCTGACTTATGGCAACCCTTAGTTATACACCACTATGTCACACTGGCTCCAAACTTTTTTTCATTGTCAGATTTAATGCTTAGCTCATAAACATTTATGCTTGAATCAACCATGTTTGTGTTGAACTGTGTTTGCTAACTGTTGTGATGGGGAGAGGGGAAAGGTTTCTCACCTTCTACACAGTGTGGTCCTTCCCATGTGAAGGGCAGCCTCTATCTGAATTTGATGCAAATGGGGGAGAATCAGTTTAGGTTTTAAAAGATTTGCCAAAATGTGCAAATTTCTCCATATTTTGGGCAGAAATAACTTGAAATTAAACAAATCAAAGGCAGGAAAAAGAGAATCTAATAGATTTTTTCCCTTCCCTAGACATAGCAGAGAGTCACCTTGGCATAGTGGTTTGAATATTAGACTATGACTCTGGAGACTAAGGTTCAATTCCCAGTTCAGCCATGAAATCCGCTGGGTGACTTTGTGCAAGTCACATGCTGTCAGCCAGAGGGGAAAGCAATAGCAAACCTCCTCTGAATAAATCATGCCAAGAAAACCCTATGACAGAGTTGCCTTAGGGCCACCATAAGTTGAAAAGGACTTGAAGGAACATGACAAGACATAGCAAGTTTATAGTCAGAATGGATTCTCCAAAATGCTAACTGGGTAACTAATGGGGAGGGGGGATTCTGTGGTGGTGCCATATGGCACTGTAATCCTTATTTCCCACCTGTTGGGAAAAAAAAGATGCCCAGTGTGGACAATTGCATCTCCTTTGGAATTTGCTGCCCTTCCCTTCATGGCATGGCATGCCTTGCTAAGATTAGATGAATGAGCAAATTCATCATTTGATTTGTTTTGTCAGATGTTTATGGCTTCATTTTCCATACTCTCCACATTCACATTCACCATTAAGGTTGTGCTTTCCACATTCCTCTCGCCATTTAGCTATGAGCATGATATATACGCTCTAAGAGGCAGACTGTTGTGAAGCACTGCTTAATCCCTGAGGCCAAACACTAATTGCTCCTGTATGGAAGTACAATCAAGAATCCTTTACTATTTTCCACCACTGAGATCCATTTTCTCATGCTTGGCTTCCTCCTACCCTTAGATCTTCCACTACACTTTCTAAGCAATTGGTATTCCCCCACATACTCCAGGTTCCAAGGATGGTTCTGAACATAAAAGCAGGGGCGAAATGAAGAGAAACTGCCAATGGGGAAAAAGAGGGGTTTATTTTCTTTTTTTTTAAAAAAAAAAATGATGCACTGTAGAATGTGCTCTTTCTGCTTTCTAAAAATAGAGCTGTGCCTATCTGTATATTTATTTATAGGGGATATGTGAAATTAGTCCCTTTGGTAGATCTGAAAGATAAACATACTATTGTCTTTATGAAAATATTTCTATATTTGTTTGTTTGTGTGCCTTCTTGCTTCATCTGACAATAAAACTTTCAGCCTGCTTTCCTCTCTCTCACACACATGCACACATGCACCATCTTACAATTCTGCTCATAATATAACTCCTTCTGATAGCAAACTCTGCTGGGGAATGCTGAACAAGACTGTAGGCAAAATAGGATTATTAACAAACAAAAGGATGTTCAGGGGAACCCCAAGATTGAAAGTTGTACAATTAAAAGAGAGAGAGAGAAAAAATCTACAGAAATACACAACACACCAAACTGTCTTATTATCTAAGGTAGAATGGAATTTTTGTTCCCCATTGCACCACCGGCAGATATCTCTCACTCCAATAAAGAAGGAGAAAAATAAATGCAGCTGGCTTCTTGTCTCTGCTCACTTGTCAGCCTGCCCACCAACTGGCCTGTTCCCCAAGCAACCCCCTACTCATTCAGAAAGGAGGAGAAAAATGAAACAAGGATGCAGCAGAATGAACATGGCTATGCAGGTGTGGCAGCAACAAAGCCAGCAGCTGCAAAGATGAGTGTGGATGCAACAATGAATAAAGCTACCAATGGCTGCCTGAATCCTGGCACTGTGTCTTAGGATCATTTTGGATCCTATGTGGGAGAAAAGTGAGACATCAACTAACTAAGGGGGGAAGCAGACCAGGGCGTCCGGGACGCCCTGGGACGGTGCGCCGCGGGATCGCGGCATCTGCACCGCGGTGCACCGGCGGCGTCCCTGAAAGGACCGCTAAATTGGCGCTCCTTTCAGAAGTCAGGGAAAGTGCACCCTAAACGTGTAGGGCGCACTTTCCCTGACTTTTCCGCCGCAACGTGTGCAGACGCTGCGGCGGGAGGTTGCCCCCGGAACGCCGGCCATGCGGAGGGCCGGCAGCTCTGAGGGCAACCTCGGGAGGAGGAAGGGGCACCGATCGTGTGGCTGCCCCTCCTCTTCCCTGCCTCGGAGACAACCCTATTAGTCGTCTGCCGAGGCCCTAACTGACTAACTAAAATAGTACAAGAGGATCTAGGGGTAGGGATAAACGTGTCTAGCAAAATTACCTATGTTGCTTCTTGAGTGACTTTCCTAGATCTCACTGCCCTTCTCCTTTCAGAACTGGGCTGGATTTTTAAGATACAGAGTCAGCGATTCAGGAAACTGCCAATTCTGGCGAACTCCCTGGATCAGACGCAGCTTTCCAGAGTGACAGGGGAGGGCAGGGAATAGATCATTTGCCATCCCTAGTACTCTTACCCAAGGTGATTGCTACACTGAGCTAATAGGCAAGCCCTGCAACACCCAAATAGCGTAATAATGAATGGATTAGTACCACCATTAGTAGCACCTCTGGATATTCTTTGCTGAAGAAAACTCTATGAGAAATTAATGGGGTTGCCATAAGTCAACAGACAACTTGAAGGTACACAAACACAGGCTCAAAACACACTGCAGAAATAATCCATTTTAAGACCACTTTAATGGGAACCCTGCTGGTGCAGTACTACAGCCAGAACATTGTAAATTTAATCTCAGGGCTCCAAGGTTGACTCAGCCTTCCATCATTTCATAGGTAGGTAAAATGAGTACTCAGCTTGCTGGGGGCAATTGGCTTACAGTTTGTAAACCACCTACAGAGCGTTGAGTTCACTATTAAATGGTGCAGAAATGCAAACGCTATTGCTAAATG
Organism: Phrynosoma platyrhinos; assembly: GCA_020142125.1. Lineage (NCBI taxonomy): Eukaryota > Metazoa > Chordata > Lepidosauria > Squamata > Phrynosomatidae > Phrynosoma > Phrynosoma platyrhinos. The sequence goes on along the minus strand of CM034708.1, from coordinate 15,073,773 downwards.
CTAAAATGTGCACCGCTGCCCTGGCTCAGTGCTAGGGAATCCTGGGAATTGTAGTTTACTGTGGCACCAGAGTTCTCTGAAAGACAGTCCACAAAACTCCAGTTCCCAGAATTCCCTAGCATTGAGCCAGGGAGTTAAAGCAGTCTCAAACTGGATTATTTCTGCATGTGTTTTGGACCTATGTCTGTGTGCCTTCAAGTTGCCTGTTGACTTATGGCAACCCCATGGTCCCATTAGTTAGGCTCCTCATCCTTGCACAGAGAAATGAGGAACTTTCCCTGGTTGGACCAGAATCTGCTGGTGAGTAAACATGGATGCTGGAAATGAAAAACAAAACTGGGGGCTGGATAACAGTAAAAATGGAATTTGCTATTTTGATGTCATAACTAGAGACATTCTGAGCAGGACTATTCCTATAGGACTGAGGATATACTGGAACATTTTGTTGCAAGTCCTGCTTGTAAGCCTTATTGTTGTAGAATCATAGGACGTTATCACACGTGGCCAGAAAGTGATAATAAAGTGGAAATGAGGCATTCCGAAAATAAATGGAAAATAAACCTTGATTCCGCAAATGTCTTTCACACGTAATTACCTTAATTGTAAATTTACAGTAAGCGCATTTAACGTTCACACACAAGTGAGAAAAGCCTGTAAATGTACTAGAAATGAGCTTCTTGCGCATGCGCAGATAGAGGAATGCTCGCTGGAACAATGTGAAAAGCAGGGAAATGCTCCCAAATTCACGTTTGCTTTTCACATTACGGTAAATGCGAAATTACCTTAATTCCGCATTTGCATTTCCTCCAAACAACCGAATTTCAAAAGATCTCGGTTAACACCAATTTCTGTTCATTTTCTGTCCAGTTTCTGTGCGACGTCGTGTGAAAACGCGGGGCACAAATCTAGTTTCTGTTTGGGATTTGTGTGGATTAACCAGCAGATTTGCCCCCGTGTGATAACATCCATAGAATCATAGAGTTGGAAGGACCATCTAGCTGAACCCCCTGCCATGCCAGAACTCTTTCATTGTACTCCATTAAGAAAAAAGTTAACAAAAGATGACTGGCTTGAGAATATCTCTGGAATCTGCTCAGTACCACATCATCTGGTCAATGCTCTGGCTTGGCCTCCATGTTATTGCGGAAGCGTATCCTTCCAAACTGCTCATCTGACCTTTTGGGAAATGATAATGTTGTAGATTACAAATACACATTGATCGGTGGATGTTTTCTGCTTCACTTAGAACATGTCATGTTCAAGTCTCCAGCTGGGACATCGCACAAGCCAAACCCCATTGAAATCTAATTCCCTAAATTCTCTTTCTTCCACATCTGGTATACAGAATATCTATGCTGGAGATAGAACTGAAAGAAAACTAGAATTGAAACATGTTAGTATGGCCAAGAGAGCTTACTATTTGGGGCAGAGAACAAAATGCTTCCCTTGTGGTGTTCATGTACAAAAACCATCTAGAGTGGTAGTTGAATTTTATTCCATTTGAACAATTTCAGCTAAGGGCAGGAGGCAGGTAAAACAACCCAAACAGCCCTGTCCTGTGACATTATGTCACTGATCCTGAACTCTCAGTATTTGCAGTCTAAAGCAGTTTCCTCACAATAATAAAAAGCCCAATAAAAGCAGCAGCCCTGGAATGAAGATTTCAACAGCACATGAAGAAATAAGGCAAGAGTAGATGGGAACTGCTGTTGTGTGCCTTCAAAGCATTTCTGACTTATGGCAACCTATCACCATATAGACTTGGTAGACATCACAGTATTTTCTTGACAGGATTTGTTCAGAAGGGGTTTGACTTTGCCTTTCTCTATGACTGAGAGTGTGTGACTGGCCCAGTGGATTTCCATGGTTGACTGGGAATCCAAACTCTTGTCTCCCAATGTCCTAGTCCAAACTCAAACCACTAGACCAGGGGAAGGCAACCTTTTTAAGACCTGGGCCAGTCTCCCGTAGCCCAGGTCTAGGCTGGGCCGAGGGGAGGGGGAATGGCGCCCCGTGAGTTCATGCGCACACACACCCTCCTCCTCCGTACGTGACCCCCCTGCGTGCACAGCCATGGCCACCGCAGCGCATGTCACGACCGCCATATGTGCAAGAGTACTGCTCATGCACAAATGCATTGCGACTACCATTTTGATTTCCAAAATGGCGGTCGCAGCGAGCGCGGCCGCAGAGTGGCAAAACCGCACCGCGGTGGCAGCGTACGGCAGCGGTGGCAACCTTTGGCCTGGGCTGGTAAGTCCAGGGACCAGGGCCTTAACCGGCCCCCGGGCCGTAGGTTGCCGGTCCCTGCACTAGACCATGCTGGCCCTCAGATGGGAGTACAAAGCTCAAACAAGATATGTATTCATGTTAGATAATCTCTACTAGAAGAAAGTGGAAAGAAAGTGGGAAGTGGTGTAAGGAAATCAAGAAGGTAGGGAAAAGCATCATTATTTTTTTGTTTGAATCTAGAAGACATGAACAAAATTGAAAAGTAGGGAATAGGAGGGAACATTTGGCCACCCCCAGATGTTCTAGATGGCAACTACCATAATCCTTTATTATTGGGTATGGTCATTGGGATTTCTGGGAGTTGGAACCCAAAATATCTGGACTGTCAAACGTTCCCCATCCCTGTTTTGCAGGAAAGTAGTAGGGAAGAAAAGAATCAGCACTGACGTACTGGAGAAGAGTTACTTTTATATTTTTTACTAGTTCTGATGGAAACTGCCTATCCTAACAGCTCTCTTCAACTTTGATCTTGGCATAATACTTAATAAATGTTTTTACAGCTACTTTGTTGATTTATTATTTGACTCCTGGTCCATGACCCTGCAATTTATTCTGGTCCTGCACTGGACCCTGAACTTCCTCAGTAACCGCCATTCTTCAATTGCTAAGGAAGACCACCCAGATCCACTGACTTTCTGTCCCTTTTATTAGATGTTGGAAAAAGACACACAGCAGAAGGACTGTTGTTCATATTATAAGCAATCAGCACATCTTGACTGCTATCTTTTAAAGTCCAAAGGACTACATAAAGAACCGGACGAAACAAAAGGAGTTATCCTTTGGCTGCGTCATTTCTGAAGTGTCTTTCTACAGATTAAAATTTACGGCAGTGTAAGCCTTAATTGTAAAGGTCTTTGGCTCTCCTTCCTGACATAAATTTTTAAAACTTTGTAACACCAGACAAAAACAACAAAATGGGAGCAACAGAAGTATCCAATGACAATTCTTTCAAAGAAACATGGAGAATGGCCAGATGTAAGGCAAGAGACATTGACAAATAGCTTTTGCCCCCCAGAAAGAGTAGACTGAACAGTAGGACACTAATAAAATTTGGAAGCAAATGTGATATATCTTTTCCCTCCCTATGAATGGCCAATTAGCTACAAGGGTAACAAGCAACCTGACTTCCAGCTGGAATCTGACACCCAATTTAAGCAGAATGCAAACAAGAACAAAGGCCAATGAAACATCCATGGGGTAGGGGCAAGGGACTCAGGAACACACAAACATTTGGATCTCCACAGTTGTTATTCACAGACAATGGAACCGGTCAACTAGAAAATGAGATTAGGTTAATATCAGGCATAGAAAAGCATTAGAAAGATCTTCCCACAGTTGAAAAAAGGGAACTCTCCCAAACATCTTTCAGATCAGGACACAAACACAAGAGTTGTGCTAGATCAGACCAAAGGCCTGTCTAGTCCAGTCTACGGGTAGAGTATGGAAAGTTACTTCTAAGAAAAATGCATCTAGTGACATTCTGAAACCATTCATAACTGAGCAGTGGGCACCATAGTATCATCCTTTCACTGACCCAATATGGATCACCTCAGTATGTCATTACAGGTATGCCTTAGTGAAGAAAATCTCTGAGACCAGAAGTTATTTTTATGGAGACTTTTGGGCACACATGAACACCATCAAGTGGCCAGGAGACGAAGGGCAGCAGACAACTGGAAAGGAGTGGCCTCTGGACACTGGATATAATCAAGCCAGGATGCAGTGACTGCATGGCCTACTCCCAAAGTGGGCCACCGCCTGTGGGCCTAAGCCACATGGCCAGGATCCAGATTATTCCAGCTATTTTTTGATCGGGTCGTTTGGACTGGACCATGGCATAGGATCAGCTTCTGACTGCTTTGTACATTATGTAAACACCACACACACACCCAAGTAGTTGGAAGCTGCTTCTTTTGGCATGTGTGTTCCAGGCTTGACTGTTTAGGTTGCTAACAAATGTTTACTAGAGCTCAAACACTACAGTCCAAGTGAATATTATAAATATCTCCATGCAAGTGACAAAATCTTCTATTGACAGAATTAACAATGCCATCCTATGCATACTTTCCTTACAGCAAATCCCATTGATTTCAGTTAGTCCTACTTTTCATTAGATATGTATAGGATTGTGCAATGAAGTACTAGTACCCACATTCAGCTTTTACAGAAGTTGACTGAATTATACAGCTATGGCATTTTAGAAGCTGACCATCACTTCATAACAATGACACTGAAAAAGAGGGAACATTACAAAGCAAGACTTCTAAAAAGTCTGCTTTTGTACAGAACATTGTACGCATATAAATAAAAATGTCCTTCTTTATAGAATGGTGTTACTGCTAACTATAGTGTAAACAAGACAGCCATAATGGGAGAATTGTGAGAGGTAACAAGTAGTCTATGATACTATCCTCAAAAGCAGGGGAGGAGACAGTGTTGTCCATTGGTTGCATATGACCCATGGACCCCACTTTAGTGGCCTCTGGACTCCACTGTTGTGGCTCTGGAAGCCTTCAATCTCCTAAAGCAACAGAACTCTCCTCCCACTTTTTTGAAAAAAAAACATTCTGGTGTAATTTTCAGACAATTCTTGTGTGAAAAACATGCCCAAAAGCCCAAAATGTCCTCATAGCCTGAGGCAAATGGAAGATGGATTCCCAAAGGTTATATAGTGCAGAAGCAAACAGAGAACATCAAAGCATGTGAGTATGACCCATCTTCCTCTGCAATAGCTATGAGAACAGTGTAAGCAAGTTAGCAACAGAAACAGAAAAATAGCCCCCCCATCCTTTCTCAGTCTTATTGGTTTTCCCATCCTCGAATGGCAAAACCAATGCAAGAAGTATCCAAAAAGGCAACCCATACAAGTTAACTTTTTCACACTGCTAGACATCTGTCAATGTACTTTATCACACAGGAGGTTTCCTTTCAGTAAATAGGCATTAAATGATCAAAATCATCCAAAATGTGTGATAGGTGTTCACACCCCCACACGCTACTCCCATCATGGAGGCATCCCCTCTCGCTTGTCCCATCAGTAAAGCGTACATGGAGCCGCCATTTGGCAACGACAGAAGTTTGATCATGATAACAGGTATCCTAAAACCCATTTGTCTGGTGACAGGGCCCAACTCACTACATCTCAGATCTGTTTGCTGACATATGATTTCCAGTCTTTATCTTTTGAAGACAGTGCTAAAGAGCTGGTGTACAATGCCCTTCATCACACCAGACTTCCTTTTCACACAAAATCAGCTCCAAATGGCTTTTGTACCCATCTGAGCCTCACTGAATAAGACACATGATAGAGGTTGGATACAAGACAGACAAACAGATATTTAATTCTTTATTATTTTCTTGTGCCCACATTTCTGCTTTCACAAGACAAATATCCATGAATGCTCAACACCTATTTTGAGATGGTTTTATGGTGTATGAAGATTGCATGATGTATGAAACAGTGAATCTTATGAAGATCTAACAATCAGGAAAGTGACTGAGATGAGAAAGATGATGACAGGGCTTAAAATGAGAACCTATAGATTAAGATATCAGGATAAAGAAGAAATTACATTTGTCCATTCAAATTCACTGGGATTAGAGGCACAGGACCCCCATGAAGTGGAAAAACCACTAATAACAAAAACACTATGTTTTTACTTGAGAGAACACCTCTCTAGGAATCTCTAGGTCCTCCAGTGCAACTCTGTGGTATACATCTGCCAGACGTTGCCCACAGAATTGCACTGGAGGAGCTAAAATGCCTATTGGAGTGTTCTCTCTAGGAATCTCTAGTTCCTTCAGTGCGACTTTTGGTTAAAACTGACCATAGAGTTGCACTGGAGGACCTAGATATTCCTAGAGAGAACATATTAATAAAATCCGTGAATAATCAAATATGCAAAAGTCAAAGCTGCAAATGTGGAGGGACAAGTGTATTTACGTATATGGCATCCAAAGCTAAGAAACAGATTAGTGATTACTTTTCAAAGTATGTTTAACAGTTAGTGAAAAGTCTTTTTCTTCATGGCAGTGTGAAATCCAAGCTTTCTAGTTCTCACATCTCAACAGTGGCATCACTAAGGGCTGTGTCATCTTGTCTTTTTACTCATGGTATCACCCCACACATTGATCTCCTCCCATACCACACCATACAGAATCCTTAGTAATGTTTGATGTACTAATATTAGTTATAAATTGTAATTCCCATATATCAATGAAGGTATAGTTGTAACATAAAAAACTAGCAAAATTAAATTATATCTTTAAATTACAATATCACACACACACACAGTCTAAATGTATTTATGTGTACATTTCATGTGGTCAAAGTGAAAATTTAGTAAGATGCTATGTTTTTAAAGAAAATGTTAAAAGATTTTAAAATGCTATTTTTTTAAAAAAAATAACATTTAGTTTTTTTAAAAAAAACCTAGGAGCTCTCCTTTCTCTTCACACTGAGCTTCACCTCACCTCACTCATACCATCTTTTTACCATTTTAAAGGGACACAGGCAAATGCCACAGCTAATTTCTGCCAAAAGGCAGATGTTTGGGGAGCAGTGGTGTCACCCCCCTAGTGCTTCCCCTGAATCTTAATTTATGCTTTCATTATGAAAAGGCCCTCTTATGACATCAGTAAACTACTTACAGTGACTCAAATCAAGTGATCTCTTTTGCTGAGCAGATATCAAATTATCCACGAAAGCAAAGATAGTTTGGACCATATATAACTTGGTATATTTCATAATGCATGTTTTTAAAGCAGTGGCCTTGTTTGTTTGTTTTTTGTAAGGTGGACATTGGTGTGAAATCAGGTTTCCGTACTGTTTGGGTTTCATGTGGCAGCCAACGCCCATGTGCAAGCCTTTTTATTTAGTTCTCTCTTGCAGTTTGTCTGTTTTTAGCTTGCATATGGGTGGGACAGTTGGGGTAGCATGAGAATTGGTGAGAACACTCCTTCAGCTTCCAAAGGCTCTTTTATATTCCCATCATTGAATCTTTTAATTTCCCTGTCTTCCATTTTTGCTTTGATTGATGATTGATCTATTGTATTTGATCTTGTTTTAATATGATCTTCATTGCTTTGGGAGAGTAGTACGCAAATAAACTGGAATGAAATGAATAGAGTGAGCGAGAAATGATGACATAATTCCAAGAAGGCTCAAAAAGCTTGGGAACTTGAATTTAAAATGTAATTAGTTACAATTATATTCCCAAAATCCAAACCAGCAGCTGAATACCACTGTAGATAAGGTTTTTTTAAAAAAAGTAATTATATACTATGCTTGTCTCAAAAATTACTTTTGGCAACTTTATAAACCATCTGAAAGCTCAAAGGCTCTAGTTTATGGTACAAAAACCCTGTCTTCCCATCTACTTTGTTCTCAACACAACACCCACAACAGAGCATGAAGCACCAGCATAAGACACTGTACATGTTAGCCCTTGAACCAAGTGAGGTTCTTTCTCCTCAGCCCCATCACAATTGAATACAGTCCCCCTGTACACCCTTTTAGTAAAATTAGATTCATATGCCTATAAAAATAACTAAAACAATTACAGTTATTTCACAGAACTAGAAATGCCTTCTTGTTACATTGCACATGAAGAATAACTTAATTATATTATTATACAAAGGAATCTTGCAGCACCTTTAATAATAATGGTGTGAAAGAATTTGTAGCATGAACTTTCATCCACTTGGTCTACTTCCTCAGATGCTGCCTTTCCATGCGTTTCTCCATACATCTGAGGAAGTAGACCAAGTCTACAAAAGCTAATGCTGCAACTTCTTTTACACAGATAGGGCCTTTACAGACTGCCAGAAATAGTGCAGCTTGAGGCCACTTTAAGTGTCTTGGCTCAGTGCTAGAGAATCATGGGAATTGTATTTTTTTCTTGAACATTGAGCCTTCTCTGTCAGAGAGCTCTGGTGCCACAATAAACTATACTTCCCATGATTCCTTAGCATTGATCCAGGACAGTTAAAGTGGCCTCAAGCTTCACTATTTCTTGCAGTCTGTAAAGGGCCTTAGTCTCAAAGGTGCTACAATAACCCTTTGCATATTGATATTCCAAACTAACATGGCTATGTCTCTGAATCAGTTATATCATTATTATTGGGGAAAGAAATGGCTTAAAATAGTGATGTATAAGAAATTACTTCCAAGCTCTGATTAGATTCAATATAAGCACCACGAGGCTGAGGCCATTTTAATAGCATGCACACACACACACACACACACACACACACACGTTAGCCATCAAATGGCCACCAAAGTAGAATATATAATCTCCTTATTTACAGAAGCTGCATAAAATTCTATAACTCTCAAATGGTGTTTGTGTTCCAGCACAAGCAACAGCATCCAGCCATGAAAACTGTGGGAATTACTGCTGTGTGTGAAAATTCCATTTTACAGTACTTTGAGTGCTCAGTTCACTCAAACCATTTCAATTCTTCCCATATGGGGTGCCAGTTACAAGCCAGCCTGCAAACCCAGACACAGTTGTAAGCACTCATAAATATGTTGTTCCCTTTTAATTATTACTCAGACTTAACAGCTGTCTTTCTATGTATAAGTGGACTTCATAATGGGATGAGAAGGAAAGGACAACAAATGAATTTTAGAGAAGTGGCTAACATGGAGGAATTTGAGCCAAGCTCCAGATGGACCCAGGTTGCTGTTCCAAGTGGAAATATGAGTTTCCAAATCCTGACCCTAAATACATTATATGAGCTTTACTTAGATACTACACGGGAGCATTCTCCCATGTAAAAGCCATATTCCCCATGACTGGAAGGGAGGATGTTTCCCAATTTTACCCAAATCTATTGTTAAAATAACCAGATTGATAGGAAACTACATGTAGGTAAACATTCATTTGGAGACACTTTGGAGCAGCCAGCAGAAGCACAGTCACTAAGGATCCCTGTGAACAAGGTCATTAATTTTTTTCTTGAATGAATCAATGAGTAATTTTAGCAATTTTCTTTCGGCTCACAGCAAACTTTAAAAAATTGTACAGTTTTAAATGACTATTCACAGTTGGAAACTGCCATGCAAAAATAAAATTGCACACGGTTGTTTTGTGCAGAAAATAGTATTTCCTGCAAAGAAATTGGCTGTATTTTCTCCACAGAACAAAATACACAGAAAATAGTGTTTTCTGCACAGTAATATTTGCAACTACTTATTTCTGATCTATGTGATAGGGAAAGTTTAATCTTCTCTCATCTATGGACCCAACAAAAACACATTATCAGATACAGATGTTGTTTATATGTATCAGGAGTGTATCTTCACTCCTTAGCAATGAGAAGATTATTATTATTTATTATTATTATTATATGGGTGGTGGGGGTTTTTGCATTGGGAACACAGCAATGGAAATGGTTAAATTCTCCCTCTCTACTCTTTACAGAACTGATGCTGTTCAATCTCCTACAGGGTTGCTATTTACAGGTTTTTATGCACATTAATTGCATTGAGACACAATTACCAGTACAACTAGCAGTGCCCTCTCTCTGCCCTAAAATCATGCCTGTTTTCTTCAGTGCTTTTATATGCCACTGAACAGCCTCTTTGGAACTCACAATCTGACAAGGACATGACTCTGCCGTTGGCTTGTTCAGATACTTTTTCTTTCCTGAAAGGGTAGTCAGAGCTTTATCTTGTGCAAAAGAAAAAAAATAAGCATGCCAATCTGCCAGCCTGTTTTCAAGAAGACAGAAGCGATGTTGGCAAATCCTGATGAGTAAATCTTCACTTTCAATATTCTACTTGCATGATAGAAGAAGAGTGCTAGAGAAAACAGTATTGCTAATGACTGCTTTGCCCCTGGCTCAATGAAATGTGGTTGCCATAAGTGCATGTTTCATTGCTTGCTGGTTGCTCTAAAGCAGTGCTTCTCCATTATTTTCTGTCACGCCCCCCCCCTAGGAAAGAAGAAAACATTTTGCGCCCCCCCGCGTGACTGTAAATAGTCACATGGGTGGGTTTGACCAATCAGGATAGAGCATGTCAGGCTGCTACTGGGGCTGCGCTGGGACAATCTCCCTCTCTCCAGCCATAATGGGCCCCCCTTTACGGAGCCTCGCACCCCCCCTGGGGGGCCCGCCCCACTATTTGAGAACCGCTGCTCTAAAGACACCTGATTCCCCCATTTTCAGCTATGATGGTGTTGAAAGATATACAGGTGAAAACAGACAGTCAAGTACTCCTTTTTCGGGAGGGGAGAAATAAAAGGAGTCCATGAAGATCATTAATAATAAGACCACCTGCTCTGGTGGTCTTATTATTAAGACCACCAGAGCCTGGCTCCAGAGTCTTTTTCCCTCCGAGATGTCCCTCCTCTGTGACGGGGTTCCTTCTTGAGCCAGTATTTGACATCTGCCGCACTTTTTGTTTTTGGTTTGTTTTTATGTATTATTTGTTTTTAATGGAGGAATTTACCTCCTTATATTGTGCTTCTTTTTAACTTGTATCGGGGTTTAATAATTTTTTTAAGGGGGGGAGGGTGGAGGTGATTGTTCTTAACTGTCTCTGGAAATTTTATGATGTAAGCCGCCCCGATTGTGCACAGAGGGGCGGGGTATTAAATAAAAATTATTATTATTATTATTATTATTATAGATGAGAAAATACAAAACTCAAGCAAGTTCTTAAATAAGACACAAAGTTAGACAGAAATACAGCACATTATAGTTTCAGGATGTACAGTGGGATTGTTCTTGTGCCTGGCCAATTATAGCAACTATTTGTGTCTAAATACAAAAGTGTGCATCTGAGGACAGACATCTGTACAGTCTACATTGCTACAAGAGACACAGTAGGTTTGGTGCTTAGTGTACACGGAAGGATTGGGGGCCTTGTGGTTCTCCAGATGTTGAACTCTAAGTACCATCAATCCTGATAGTGAAGGATATTGTTTACAAATATACGCTGGCTAATGGAGCGTATCAGGGAATTCCAAAAGAAAATCAACATGCGCATTATAGACTATAGACTATAGACACCTTAGACTGCACAGACCATAAAAGGCTATGGAATGCCCTTAAAGACATGGGAGTGCCAACACATCTGATAGTCCTAATGAGGAATCTGTATTCTGGACAAGAGGCTACTGTCAGGAAAGAACACGGAGAAACAAAATGGTTCCCAATTGGCAAAGGAGTCAGACAAGGCTGCATCTTATCACTCTACCTGTTAAACTTATATGCTGATCATATTGTAAGAAAAACAGGCTTGTACACAGAATGAGGAGTGAAAATAGGAAGAAGTGGCTCAAGTGGTTAAGATACTGACTCTGTTGATTGCAAGATCG
>CM034708.1:15044519-15062052 GCA_020142125.1 Phrynosoma platyrhinos | reverse complement strand
AGTAGATAAATAGGTACCACTTCGGTGGGAAGGTAAACAACATTCTGTTCAATCATGCTGGCCACATGATCACACAGTAGTCTCTTCGGCTTAGTAACGGAGATGAGCACCACCCCCTACAGTTTGATACTACTTGACAACTTTGTCAACGAGGACTACCTTTACCTTTAAGATATGCAGATGACACCATAATACTAGCAGAAAACCTCACAGATCTGGAACAACTACTGAGGAAAATCAGGGAAGAAAGTGCAAAGGCAGGCTTACTGCTGAACATAAAGAAAACAAAAATAATGACCACAGAGAATCTGCACAAATTCAACCTAGGCAGGGGGAAAATAGAAATAGTAAAAGAATTCTTATACCTGGGATCAAACACTGACAAGAACAGGATTTGCAGCCAGGAAATCAGATGAGGATTAAGAATGGGGAGGACAGCTAAAAAAGAACTAGAAAAGATCCTAAAATGGAAAATTATACAACTGAACACAAAAATTAAAATCATACAAGCCATTGTATTCCCTATTTCCATTTATGAATGTGAGAGCTGGACAGTTAAAAAAGAAGATAGGAAGACAAAAATTCATTTGAGATGTGGTGCTGGAGAACAGGGCTGAGGGTTCCTTGGGCAGCCAAGAAGACAAACAAATGGGCCTAGAGCAAATCAAGCCAGAAATCTCCCTGGAGCCAAAATGACAAAACTTAGGCTATCGTATTTTGGACATATTATGAGAAGTGTGGAGTCACTAGGAAAAACAATAATGTTGGGAAAGGTGGAGGAAAGTAGAAAGTGAGAAAGGCCACATGCTAGATGGATAGACTCTATTAAGGAGGTCATGGGTATGAATTTGCAAGAACTAAGCAGAACAGTGCAGGACAGGAGCTCTTGGAGATGTCTCATCCATGGGGTCACCATGGGTCGAGATCAACGTGAGAGCTTTTAACAACAATAACAATAACAAAATTCATCAACATCTGGAGGCCCAAACTCCCCAAATATGACTTAAAGCAGGGGTAGGCAACCTAAGGCCCAGGGGCTGGATGCGCCCCCCCCGGGGCCTTTGGACCGCCCCCAGGCCGGTCCTGCTACTGCCGCCCCCGCCGCCCCCTCCGCCGCCACTGCCCACCATGATGATATTGATTATTGCTGTTATTACTTGTTCTTGGGGTTTTTCTTGGCAAAATATCCACAGGGGTTTTGCCATGGCTTTTCTGGGGCTGAGAGAGTGTGCATGCATATTTTTTTTTAAAAAAATTAAAATTATTTTTATATTTATTTATTTATTTATTTATGGTGCTTCGGGCCCCCAATTGTCTGAGGGACAGCAACCCGGCCCCCGGCTCAAAAAGGTTGCCTACCCCTGACTTAAAGGCTTGAAAGAGATTAGGACTGCCACCAAAATCAAGGAAAAAGTGGATGTTGGATGAAATATTATGCATTTTTTGCCTTATAGAAGATGATTCTGAGTAATAGTGGAACCCCCAAAGATGCTGTTGCACAACAAAGCCAAATATACCATATGTTTACTATAAGTTGTCTGACAGACCTGCAACATATATTTTATGAATCTATTTCTGTGGGCAACTCACTGTGCTTGAGGCTAACAGGCTCCCATAACATCTTATAGACAGGCTAATGAAACAGTGTCAACAATGGATGACTCAGGTTAATGAAGAAGGTCTAATGGGGCATGTGGTATTAATTTAAGTAGTGCATTGCCTGCACCAAACATCCCCTCAGGTTACCTACTGTCTGATATGCACATTTAAAACAAATGAAAACATCTCCTCCCTATCTGTGCCCTACCTTTAAATGAGAAAATATTCTGTATGTTCAAATCCAGTGGGGTTTGTTCGGGGGGGGGGGGGACGGCAATGCACAACAAGGTGAACTGCCAGCAGGAGCCTTGTCAAGATGCTCAGGGAGCATGTATGATGGAGTGCTATGGGATTACATGTGAGTAATAGCTCACTGGCCAAATTTACCCGGCCAAATTAGCATTTAGATGCAGGGAAGTTCAAACTGCAGGCTTGTAAACCTTTCAGAGAGGCTCACTGACCATGCAGGAATGGAACCTCATCTCAAAATGTTGTGAGGATGTGCCCATCTTGCCAGTCTGTGAACCACTCATATAATAGATGCCCCCTCAGCTCCCAGAAAGAGACGACATCACATATTTTTTCCATATCCTATAGCAAAGAAAAATAATTGACTTGGGTAAGAAAAGTTCTTAACTTGATAGGATGTTACTTGGAATACTTACTAAAAGGATACTCAAAACAGATTAAATTAACAATCTAGGTTACAGAGAGTAACAAAAATTAATTGATTGATTGATTGAGTGAGTGAGTGAGTGATATGATGGGCCCTTGTGTGTCTGAGGATGTGGTTACAAGGCAGAGAAAGGTGAAGCAGCAATGCTTTCCCAATGGAGAAAATAACAGAATTAATTTTTTTTACTGTACAAATACAGAAAGCAACTGGTCCTAGGCAGGGCTTGGGAAAAGTTATTTGTGGGGACTAGAACTTCCACAATCCCCCTGGTTCAACATGGCCACCAGAATCCCCAAAAGTAAGTTTCCCATGTTCTCCTGGGCCTATTCTGGAAATGCTTCACCAGAAGCTGGGATGAGATCCCAGATTTATCAGGGATGGCATTCAACCTCATTCTTATGACAACTAGTAATACCATAGTTAGTGATGCTGGCATCTTCTGCTCAACTAACTATCATGATGTAATTTTAGGCTAGAGCAGACGGGCAGTAAAAAGTGACTCAATCCTACTTTTCCCAAAAACAGATCAAAACCCTGCTGCCCTCACAGCCCACTCCCAAGGCTGGGTAATTTTTTTTTTGTTGCCTCCTCATCATACATGCACACCATTGCACAAACACACCACCTGCGACCTCCAAGTACCTTCCACGGCCACCCAGACACCATCGCTTTGCATGGCCACCCCTTTGATCAGCCACACAGTTACACGTGTGATGCCCCACCGTACACAGCATTGGTGCATCCATGTGCGAGTGATACATCTGGAAAGCACAATCATGGAGCCTCCCCCCTCAACATACCCCCTTCAATCCATGCCCCCTGTTAGGCTGTCTGGTTTGTGTATATTGTAATTACATCCATTGGAGTTGTCACACTTTCATTTCTTTGCTTTGCTGCAGTGCCTCAGCCCCACACTCACATAGAGGCATTTATATGCAGGCATGAAGATGTGCATTTTCCACCTTGAGTTGGATTATCCCGACTTCTTTTTGCTCCAATTCTTAGTCTTGGAACACAGCTTCAGTCTAGTTTCCAGCACTTTTGAGGTGTACATCATCTAAAAGCCCTGCCTTCAAAGTGGCTGAAACCCGCTTTATTTTGCCCATCTGTTTCACACCATAATTTCAATAGTACATTATTGGGGAGAAATAATGATACATAGGAGCATTTATCTGCTGTCTCTTGCAACACTGGCTAAACAAAACTAAAAAAAGAGTAGAGGAAACACCATTGCTACCACAATTCCCAATAATCCCTGTCTCTCTCTCTCTCTCTCTCTCTCTCACACACACACACACACACACCCCACATAGAATCTCCTCCTTCAACAACACCATTTGAAAATGACTACTTTCAACTCTCCCTTTCTCTTCACCCACATGCAAGTTGGGAGGCTATTTATTGGGAAGAAACATATATATTAATGTATATCAAGGGAAACTACTTCCTTAGGTGGGGAAAAAAAGATTTAAAGAGATTTCCTCCCCCCGACACCCCTTGTAAAATGTCAGAGGGTGAAAATGAGCTGGAACTGGAAGTGGGAAATGCAATGCAAATAAGAATCAATTAGGATTATAGACATTTCAGACCCCCATCAAAACCCATTCCAAAGGACAGCTGTCATCACCAATGCTCTTCCTTCACTTATGTTAATTCATTCAAATTTATGCTGTATTAAAAAATCTTACACCAGGGGAAGGCAACCCTACTCCAAGGTGCTGAAAAGCTGTACTGAGGTCCAAGATTGCCAAATTAGCATTCCCATACCGTCATCCCTCAAGCACATCTGCTTAACAGAGTCTCAGGCTATGGCTGACATAGAGGTCAGCTGTAATGCATGCTCTTAAGGAATTAACATAGCAAGTAGTTCATATATCTGCTTAACCATTTTTCATTCACAGTGCTTCATCTACAGATCCAGTTGTAACAACTATGAACTTTGCATTTCCTAGATGAAACAACATTACAGAAAAGAAAGTCTTGCAGCAACCCAATGCTAGCAAGTCCCCACCACCCCTACTTTTTGGGTTTGAAAACCCCAGCATTGGTTTCCTTCACTAGCATCTCCTAGAGATTAGCAGATTCTGTTTTCTGTCTGTCTGCCCCCAGCCTTCTCCAGTACCAAAATATGCACTCATTTAACACAATCACATAACCACACACTTCTACCAAAAAGGTCTGTTTCGTGGAACAAAGCTAAAACTGGAAATGGACATTCTGAAAAATGAGAAGATAGGGGAAGCAATGCAAGACTGCCACCCAACCCCAGCATTGTGAAGAGTCAATAAAGAAAGAAAATGAAGGTACCTTGACGTTAATGGATTTGACAATCTTTTCATAGATATTTATCCAGCACAGAGTCTTCTTGCTTACCCAGACATCCCCATTCAGCTCAGATGAAATGGCTGGATTTGCTCAACTGACATGCTGGGGCAAAGCAATCCTTTTTTCTCCCCCTTTTTAGAAAAAACAGTAGTTGGATCTAAGCCACTGTAGTTACTATTTATTTTAAATGCTGAAGGGCACTGGGGAAATAACCCATTTCTTCCTTCTCTTATGGCTCAGCCAACATCTACTCTCCCATGACTTTAAGGGAGAAAGAAATCAGAAAGAATGTTATGCTATAAATAAATGAGAGGAATGCAAGAGAGCTGTAAATAGGGCTAATTTGGAAATGGATTTTATCAGACTTTTACAGGAGTTCCAGGTCCACACAAAGTCCAGGATCCAGTGGCAGATTACCCTCTTCTGCTGGATTCTGCCACTTTTGCTAAAACTAGTTCTATGATTCTATTCCCTATATTCTTGGGCCCTCAGTAATCCTAAAAACATGCTCTGGAAGGCTGGCAAGCTCATTGGAACAGGTTTTGGTACCTCGCTGGCCTGTGGGGGGGGGGCAATTCTGCTGGTTTAGACATCAATGCACACCACCAGATCTTTGCCAAAAGAAGGTTCGTCTCAGTAGAGAATGGTCTGGAGCGTCAGTGTCTCAGGGGGGTTGCAGACTGCCAGAAATCGTGCAAATTGAGTCCACATTTAGGGTTAGGTTTAGGTTTAGGGAATCATGGGAACTGTATTTTATTGTGGCATCAAGCTCTCTGACAGAGAAGGCTCAATGTCTCAGAAAAAAAACCAATTCCCATGATTCCCTAGCACTAACCCTAACCCTAATGGTGGACTCAATTTGCACTATTTCTGGCAGTCTGCAACCCCCCTCAGCTGCCACCTCTCATCATCAGGTGGCATATTCATACGCTCCAATTGTTCTGATTTGGCAGAGATAGTCCACTTAATCCTTTGCTGTCCCATTTTTTCAGCTGCTTTTAAAAATGTACCAGTTTCGCTCTCCTTCTCCCTGTTTTGCCCTCTGCTTACTTCAGTTGGTGCAAAATACTGTAAGTTCAATGTGCACAAACCGTCTGCACTCAGTTAACTCAGCAGCAGGGAGAGGAGGGGCAGGATCTTGCCTTTTCCAGTAGACTTAGGCAAAATCAAACTGCTGTAGTCTCTTTAAACTTGTGTGTTCTTCCTCATGAATAACTTTTGCTATCATGATTGCTCTCTAATGTTGCTTGGCCACACGTGTCCTGATTTTCCTCTGTTAAATGTTGGAGTGTATACATATTTTTCAATCCTTCAAATCTCTTTAGCAAGCCTTGGAAGGGGTGGGTGGGAGGATATTTGTTAGTTTTCACATTCTCAAGGAAAAAGTGATGCTTGGACCCTCAAAATACTTTGCTAATGAAAAGGCAAACTGCCGCAAGATCATTTGTACTTGAGAGCTTGATGCAGGGAATTTATTTACTCAGAAAATGTGTTTGCTGATTAACTAGAAAATAATGAGAAGTATAAGAAAAGAGCACTTTATTAAGTATATAAATATTAAACTCTAACTTCTACAATCTGCACTGGGGTGAAGCCAAAAGTGTGTTCCAATTGAGGCAGGGGGTTCCAACCTGCTTCACCCATGGGTGAAGGGACACCTTCCAAGGACCCTTCCTTTCCATGCCCCATCATATAAAGGGAAAGCATGTCCCAGGCTGGTCTCAAGGGTAGTCTCCTTTCCCACCTCTAAGGCCCTCCAACCCATAGGAGCAAGCCTAGAGATGTTCCTTTCACCAGACAGGCTCAACACCATCATTTCTTCAATTCTTTGCCCCCCTCCCACACACACATCTGCTAGTGACTGTATTAACTGACCTACCCAAAGCCAATTGCCCTTGTTTTATACATAGCAGTGTAGGGTGGACAAAAACCTTATGGAAAGGAAGAAGAAACTTACTAACCAACCCCAAAGGACAGTCATCAAATGTCTGCAGTACCTCTAAGGTGCGTGGGCTGAGAAATAATGAATAGTGGAGGTTCCAGGATGGAACAGGCTTAGGGCGTTATCACATGGGGGCAAATCTGCTGGTTAATCCACACAAAACCCAAACAGAAACTGGATTAGTGCCCCGTGTTTTCACATGACATCGCACAGAAACTGGACAGAAAGTGGACAGAAACTGGTGTTAATGGAGATCTTTTGAAATTCGGTTGTTTGGAGGAAATGCAAATGCACAATTAAGGTAATTTCGTATTTACCGTAATGCGATAGCCAAATGTGCATTTGGGAGCATTTCCCTGCTTTTCCCATTGTTCCAGCAAGCATTCCTCTATCTGCGCATGTGCAAGAAGGTCATTTCTAGTACATTTACGGGCTCTTCTCACTTGTGTGTGAACGTTAAATGCGCTTACTTTAATTTCGCAATTAAGGTAATTCCATTTGCGGAATCAAGGTTTATTTTCAGTTTATTTTCGGAATGCCTCATTTCCACTTTATTATTGCTTTCTGGCCCATGTGTGATAACGTCGATAGAAGACTCTGGTTTTACTTACTCCTCTCTGCATCCAAGATGCAACCACTGCTTTTACCCCTAGAGGCCAGCATAGACATCCCCTGCCTGTATTGGCTAAGGATCTTGTTTTGCACAGAAAACTCTTTTTCTTCACAAACCAGAAAAATATTTTACAGGAAAGAGTATATTTTCTGCACATTATACTGTTTCCAATGGTGTGGGGGGGATGTTGCTTTTTGTACAGAACAACACACATTTTCTGTAATATATATATATATATATATATATATATATATATATTACAAAAATGAATTTTCCAGAAAGAAATTCTGAAATGTGAAAAGTGACTGACAATTGTGCAGAAACTCTCATTTTTCTTATGCAGAAGGGAGAAAAGTGCTGAAATTCATTGTTCTTACATGTGGAAATGAAATAGGCCAATATTTGCATCTCTAGAGAATCCCTGTTCTACTACTGTCTATCTTTAGAACACTATATACAGGGATTTTGTTGACAAGGGCGTAATCTACACTGCAGAATTGATGCAGTTTGACATTGCCTTAACTGCCATGGCTCAGTGTTATGGAATTCTGGAATTTTTTATTTTTTGTGAGATATCTAGCCTTTTCTGTCAGAGAGCTTTGGTGCCACAACAAACTACTAATCCCAGGATTCCACAAATGGAGCCATGACAGTTACATTAATTCTGCAGTTTGGCAATAATCAGTCTCTGATTTTAACTGCCTGGAAACCAGTTTTTCTCAGCTTTTCTTTTTCTTTTTCTTTCTTTTTTTTTTTTTTTTTTTTACTTCATAGTATTTTTGCTATGTCCTTTGTCCATTGTGTCTGGGCCTCCTCATTTCGCTTTCATTTAATCCTTACAACAAACTGACATGGTAGTTTAGGCTCAGGGAGCAGGGAGAGACAGAAAGAGAGCCTAGCCCAAGGACATTCACTGAATTTTGTGGCTGAGTGAGCATATGAACCAGAATTTCCCAGATCTTAACCTGATACTTTAGCCACTTCTAGTACTGTATCTGCACTGCAGAAATAGTGCAGTTTGATACCACTTTAATTGTCATGGCTGAACCCTGTGGAATTCTGGAATTTGTAGTTTCGTGAGGGCTTTAGCCTTCTCAGAGAGTTCTGGTGCCACCGCAAACTATAAATCCCAGGATTCTATAGCAATGAGCCATGGCAATTAAAGCGATGTCAAACTTCATTATTTCTGCAGTGCAGATGCAGCCTAAGTAAGCCTTTCCCTAATTGCAACATTCATTTTATCATGAGGGAGCCACTTCATTACTGTTTACTTCTAGTCGCAATAAGAAATGGCATTTATTTCAGCTTTTGGTGCTGCTGCATTTGCACCTGCATGGTCAATATTCAGACCCAGCAGCTGAGGCCATAACCAATTTCAGGGCAAGCTAAGAAATTAATTACACCCTCCTGGTCTCAGTGAAGCTGTTTCAGTTGCTGCCAATGACTTGAATGTCTTGTAAATTGGAATGTAAGTGATGTGGGGCATGGCATAGCATCTCACAACATCCAGAGTAAGAAAGGCAATGTTGCACAGTTGGCCAGGCAACAATTCCCAAGCAGCAGTGCAAAAACACACACATTGAAAAACACTGTGAACCAATTTGAAATTGTCGGAATACAACAATCTCTTTTCCCCCTTTTACCGATAATGTTTCTGCTTGTCATTCGCTCTCTAACTACTGCTTCATATCCAAGGAGTTTGATCTTCAGTAGTTTCCATGCCCATTTCCAGCATTTGATGGACATCTTGTTAGTAATATTTCATAGAGCTGTCGTCAATCCCAATCCTTTTTTCAGTGTTCATCCATTGAACTGAACATATTTTGTGTGTGTGTTTTCTAAAATGGTTTAATATAGCTCCCAAACTACATTATTAGTCACTCCACTAGCTACCATTGAGCAACAGTCACCTGTATGTTGTAACATCATGTCAGCCTCCACATGAATAGGGACACTGAGAAACTACTCAAATCAGTTCTGCATACCCATAAAGCCATTTATGAAAATGTAATTCTCAAGCAGAATGCCAGCCATGGGCTTTTTTTTTTAAATGGAGTTGAGAGTCTTAACAAACTTGGCACTTTCCCCGAATCTGTGTTGCCAACCATGGGACCATAACTCTGGACCAATTATATCTATACAGTAAACAAGCATGCTTGAGTTTATATTCCTATGATCCCTGGGATTTTGTGTGCAATCTGCTCACATTGGCACAGTTCAGGTATTTTTGTGTCATTTACTTAAAAATAAATGCCTTCTAAGAGAGATGAAACGATGCTTACCACTTGTCCAGATTTTCATTTTTGTTTTTGGCTTTCTCTGGTTTCCTGAACTGCAGAGGTCATATTCATTTACAGTGCAGATGTACTGCTGTTTATGCAGTACAATCCACTCAATTTTTCAAAGGCTGACTTCAAGCTGCCAGTTAATCAGAAATGGCCACTCTCTGCTTGAATCTGTAACATATGTTTTCTAAATAAAATGGAGGTAAAAAGCAAGCTATCTTTTTTGGCCTTTCCACCCACTTTTTATATGCAGCATTGAAGATAATGATCCAACTTGCCCACATTTTTCATGGATTCATAGTTCTTAAGTGAGCTATAATTTATATCACCTCTCATGTTCCTCAATTACTCTGACATCGTATATGCTGGGATTTTTAACAGGAAAGTTTCTTGGCCAATCTTCTAGAAAAGAAATTCTTTCCCCTTCCTTGGTCGTCAAGTGTAGCAAATCTGGTTGTATATCCATGACCAAGATTGCTTTCTGTCTATGTGTTATAAGGAATCCAAATCAAATCTTCCACTGGGTACCCAAAAAGAATATAACCATCCACATGCTGGATCAGACTAAGAGTCTGTGTAATCTAAAATTCTACTCACAGAGTAAGTAGTTGCTGTAGATAGATACCCCTATATCTATATCATCTATATCTATAGCTATAACTATAGATACAAGCAAGCATGTATATATATATATATATATATATATATAGAGAGAGAGAGAGAGAGAGAGAGAGAGAGAGAGAGAGAGAGAGAGCGCTCATACAAACCATTGTATCAAAATGTTCATGACAATGTGTATAAGTTTATATGCAGACTTTAAGTTGTAAAGCTATAAAAGAATGGGAATCGTAGGCTCATAGAGGTAGGAGGGCTCTCAAGAACCATCTTATCCATACCCCTGCCATGGAACATACAGCTAAAACATTCCTGTGGGATGGCCATCCAACCTCTATTTAAAGACTTCCAAAGAAGGAGAGTCCACCACTCTCTGAGGCTGTCCATTATTGAACAGCTCTTACCATCAGGAACTTCTGCCTAATGTTTAGAAGGAATTTCTTTTTGAAATTTGAATCCATTGGTCTGAGTCCTAGGTCCAAAACACACTGCAGAAATAATCCAGTTTGAGACTGCTTTAATTGCCCTTGCTCAATGCTGGGGAATTTTGGGAACTGTAGTTTCATGAGACATTTAGCCTTCTCTGTCAGAGAGCTCTGGTGCCACAATAGATTACAATTTCCAGGGCAGTTAAAACAGTCTCATCTGGATTATTTCTGCAGTGTCTTTTGGACCCTAGTCTCTAGAGCAGTAGAAAAGAACTTTGTTCCATTTTCTACATGGCATACCTTCAAATATTTAAAGAAGGCTGTCATATCACCTTTCAGTTTTCTCACCTCCAAGATAAACATAGCTGCCTAAACAGTAACACAAGGGGCTTGGTTTCCACACTTTTTAAATGTCCTGATCACCCTCTACTGGACACACTCCAACTTGTCAATATATTTCTTGAATTGTGTTGACCAGAACTGGACACAGTATTGCAGGTGAGGTCTGACCGAAGCAACACAGTGTGGCACTATTACTTTTCTTGATCTAGATGCTATATTCCTGCTGATGCACCATAAAATTCAATTGGCTTTCTTTCAATTGGCACAATACTGTTGACTCATGTTTAGGTTGTGGTCTATTAAGACCGCTAGATTATTTTTTTTTAATGTACTGTTATCAAGGCAGCTGTCACCCATCTTATATTCATGCTTTTCATTTTGTCTGCCTAAGTGAAGCACTATATAACATTTATTATTATGGAATAAATGATCCAGCTCTCCAAACTGTTAAGGTATTTTTTAAAATCCTAATTCTATTCTCTAGAGCAGTGATGGCAAATATTTTAGGGGCTGAATGCCCAAACTAAAAGGCCTTTCGGCACCGGGTGTTAGCTGGTGCTGGGGGCAAGACTTCCATCCTCCAGGGTGGGACTTCTGAGGCGGGACTTCTTCCCCTGTCTGTTCCTCTCCCCCACGGCATTCCATGGCCTTCAGCTGACTCCGCGCGCCTCTTCCTCCTCCTTCCCCCATGCCATCCCCAGCCTTCAGCTGCCTCCAGAGATGCAGCTGAAGGCTAGGGAGGATTGGGAAAGAGGAGGAACAGGTGCACTCTTCCTCCTCCTCCTCCCCCCACATCACCCCCAGCCGGAGAGGCAGCTGAAGGATGGGGAGGGTTGGGAATGATGAGGAACAGGTGCACGCCTCTTTCTCCCCCTCATCTGTCCTCAGTCTTCAGCTGCCTCTCCGGAGAGGCAGCTGAAGGCTGTTGAGGGTCATGAAGGAGGAGGAACAGGTGCGCACCTCTTCCTCCTCCTCTCTGCCCTCTGCATGCCAGGGTTCACCATTATGGCTCTAGAATGTTAGCTATCCCTCCTAGTATTTGATAAGGATGCCCTCTGTTCCATCATCCAGGTGATGTATAAACATGTTGAATAACCCCAGGCCTAGGACAGAATCCAGAGGCACCCCACCAGACAGTTATCTCCAGTATGAGGAGAAACCAAACGGAAAGAATGAACAAAAGTGTCAGCTTCAGCTCTATCCATCCCTAGTGTACATGTCTGTTGCAAGAACTACATGTGATCGGCAGTAAGATCTTGTGATTTCTTATCATGTAATGGGCAGTATGATCATTCCCACTGCCTACAGGCAGAATATTAAAGAAATAATTGATTCCAGTACCATATACCCCAGTGCATTTGTATTCTGAATCTAGCTATAAGATTTTTTTGGATCACAGACTCTTAAACTGCCATCATTGTAATTGCAAATTTGCGTGTTCACTAACAAATATACCAGAACAGCAACATCAGGTTGCAAAAACTGCTTCTATATACATTCCTATCCACCCCCATCCAGTTACCTCCTTCCCTTCATTTCCTGGAAGGAAGCCCTTCTCCCAAAGTCCAGCCAAACCAATGGTGAGCATATTCAAGTTCTCAACTGTAAAAGCAATCCAGCTGCTTCCTACACATTCCCATAACAGAGCACTGGTCCAAACATCTGCTATACATGTATAACTAGAACCTGAATCTTTAAAGAAATAGGTCACTCCAGGGAACTGTGTGAAACCAGGAACTCTGTAAAATGTCCCTGCATCTAACACCTCACACACACCTGCTCTCACCAAGTTGATCAACATCTGCAAAAGTTTGGGACAAAAAGTGGGAACCTACATTCTCCAGAGAGAAGTAGTGGAAGTCTTGGATCAAATTGTGGAACTTGGTGCAGCTTCCAAATGCACATCAAAAATGCACACTATATTAAGTAGAATTTAAAATAAATACAGGCCTGATATCATAGTTTATACACCAGTGTGAAAAGACTTGCAGAATGTTCTAATATCAGCACTATTACATGACATTTTTAATGTACAAAGAATTTTGCATCTTTTTTTCCACATATCCTCAACCCCATACCAAGTACAATGCACAGGCTTTCTTGAGCTATGCGTACCAGCCATTTGCAGTCTCGGTGTTGATCAGCAGAAATGACCCCCTCATTGCGAGCACAAAAATGTGTTTTTACATAGAAAAAATGGCTGCTGCTACACTTCAGAATCAATGCAGTTTGACACCACATTAACTGCCATGGCTCCATCCTATGGAATCCTGGGATTTGTAGTTTGTTGTGGCACCAGAGCTCTCTGACAAAAAAGGCCAAATATCTCAGAAAACTATACTCCTCAGAATCCCATATCATTAAGCAAAGACAGTTAAAGTAGTGTCAAATTTAATCTATTAAGCAGTGTAAAAGCAGCCTGTGTGAACATAATCCTGGACTACATAGGACTTCATTCTGATGCACTGTATTCATTCATATCCTTTTATATTCTTGGATTTGTCTCTTAAACACAGTTAGGTCAGCAGCCTACTTGTTCCTTTTTGCAGCAGTGGAATTTTCTGGCACATTTCAATGAACAATATGGTGCACATTACAATTCTCTAATTCCTGAATTCTTGGGGATTCAACCATGAGCATCTTTATCCACTTCAGATGCTGATCAGAGAGAAACAGAAAACAGCTGCACACATGTCCACAGACTGTACTGTTTAGTTGTTAGGCATCAACCTTTAAGTTGGCATAAAGAGAATTTTTATTTTCTTCCTGTTATGAGGCATAATAAAGGGGTTAGGGAGCAATAGTTCAACTAACAGCAAATACTATGAACTCTTGAATCATCATTCCCAGCAACTGCTGGGAAAGATATCGTGAGTGTCCACAATCACAGCTGCTTATCATAGCTAGAGTTAATTAAATGAAATAAAAACATGCAATAATTGCTTTGCAAAATTTTCTAAACAGACCTTCCCTCTGGAACTAAATCTCCCAGCCTGAAATCTTTGTTTCCTTCCACTTCCTTTCCTTTAAACTAAAGGAATCCATCTCCAGTGTTCACTGCCCATGATTTAACACCAGAATGACATTTTCAGAAGTGTGAGAAGGAAAGTGAATGAGGCATTTCAGGCACAGCAGAGGGTTTATTTTGTCTTTTCTTAAAAAAAGAGGGGAGAAATTCTGTGTTGTTGTTGTTTTTTTTAACTTCTTGAAAAGCTTCCTTATGCTTATTTGGCTTGTCACAACTCAAGTGACTTGGCTCAGACAACCTCAATTTGTCATTTTCTGTTGGTCTTAATGTCTGATGGTGCCATCAGCAGCTCTGAGCTGTGTATGTATGGGATTGGAAGTAAAGGAGAGGACAGAAGAGAACAAGGAGATATATGGGGGAGAACAAGGAGATTCAGTTTCTAATAACACCCAACTGAATTTCAGAAAGGACAATACCAAGAAGCATTTCTTATATAGCCCACATAAGCACCTAAAACTGCAGCTTCTTACTACATTGTCTCTAGCAATCTCCTGACCTTCTCTAGGAACAAGCAAGAGGAGATGTGTAATCTCAATCTGAAGGATAAAATCACAACTTGGAGGAAAAGTAAAAAGTAACTTTGGGCCTAGGCCCCCAAGTAATCAGTTGCTGTTGTAGTTATACATTTTTTTTAAAAAAAATCTCTTTATTTTCTTGTGACTAAAACAGTAACATTTAATTCTATGATTGCATTATTTATGAGGCACTGGCCTATCATGTAAAACACACTCTCCTCCCACCTACTTTGCTGATATCTTAATACCTGCAACAAAAGATGAAGCAGCAGGACAAAATACAGTGCAAGCCAGCACTCGAGTCATGTAATATTTCTCTTCCATCAAAGGCCACTGTTATAGTTCACACTACAGAAGGAAGTTATCCCTTGTTAAATTAGAATTCCAAGTAATTATGCCTCAGTTATTAGAAAAATAAAATGATTACAAGTAACTAGTTATTCATAATTTATTTCTAAGCTCTGGTTATGATGAGAAGGATGGCTGTTTGGGGGGGAGCATAGCCTCTACACAACAGTAGTGCCGTTTCATTTAATGGAATGGGTCTTTGAACAGAACCAACCAGAAATCCCCCAGAAACATTTGGGAAACCAAAATGACAAAACTGAGGCTATCATATTTTGGCCACAACATGAGAAGGCATGACTCACTTGAAAAGACATTAATGATTGGAAAGGTGGAGAGCAGTAGAAAGAGAGGAAGACTGCCCGCTAGGTGGATAGACTCAATCAGAAGGTAATGGGCATGAATCTACAGGAACCGAGCAGAGCAGTGCAGGACAGGAGGGCTTGGAGGTATCTCATCCACAGGGTCACTATGAGTCAGGGCCAACAACAAAACATAAGCCCATACTTAATGAGAAGCAATTCCAAGAAAATTCTAAGAATTTTCTCTCCATATTCTCAAGATTTGAGTCTGAATACATCATTTATTAAAACCATCATTCATGACTTAATTAAGTTCTTTAAAAATAAGCACCCTTCAGTTAAGAGAGTTTTCAAGTCATTAACAAAATGTTTCCTACATGGGTACTTCCTGTATAAAAAAGTTACCAACCAAGCAAATTCCAAATGCTAGCTATTACACAGTTAGCAGTTGGAGCAGGCACCCTCTGTTTATGACCCACCTGCCAGTTGCTTGACAACATTCTGTTTTAAAGCCACAAAAGGGACCAACTTGTATAGATGGTGGCTCACATTTAATAGATATTGTTACAAGATTTGCAGGCCCAATGAAGCAGTAGAGTAAGAGCCCAAATGTCAAGAAACACCCATGATAGGGTTACCTTAGGGTTGCCATAAGTTGGAGACAATATGATGGCACACAACAATAACAACAATGCTTTTTACATCAGTGCACACAAACTGATACTAAAGAAAATGTGCAAATTTTCTGCAAGATCAGCTCCTACTAAAAGATCTCAATCTTCTGGCAGTTCACATAGATGATGATGATGACGATGATAATGATGTAACAACTTATAATAACAACAGCAACCTTTCTCCCAACATAGGGACATCAAGGCAAATGATTTTTTTAATTGCCTCATTTACTGTACAAAGGAAGAACAAGTTAGGATTTACATCCCTAAAGGAGACACACAGTAGAGATGAAGCAGCCATATTCCCCAAATGCTGTATTTAAAATAAGGGACTTTGCTTTGTTTTTATTCCATTATCTGCTGTACATAAATTCTATAGCTTGTGGCAACACATGTAAAAACAGAAATTAAACTTGTGGACTTTTTAGTGACTGAAGATCTTCATTATTATTACTACCTTAAAAAAAACTTTGATGATATAAACAGTTTGATGCTAACAGCTTTGTTCTCCATTTGCAGTCAATAGTATGCTGGCTGTTAATAGGCTTGCTCCAAACCACAATTACTTCTGGTTAATGGCACCAGTAAGGGTGATCTCAGTGTAAGATGAAAAGGGTCAAAATCAAATTACTTTGGATCGATCCCAACATCATTGCCTGGGAAAGCATTCTATTGATTGTGTACATTTTCCTTTTATGAGTTTCTGTATATCTTTTAATGCTGTGCATACTGTACATCATGTAAAGCAACAACAGCAGAAGAATTCTTTGTCAATGAGGCAGATACAGTGAGCAAAGGATGCAACACCCCAGTACTAATATATACTGAGACACATACACCATGCATATGAGTGAACAAAAAAGAGAACAAAAAGATATTTGCATTCAGAAAGGTTAAATATAAGAAGACAGCAACTTATAAAAATATAAGATGGTCAACAGAAAAATCAAATAGACTATATAATTGGAAGCAAAAGATGGCAAAACTCTATACTGGTGGCCAAGACTAGACCAGGCGTCGACTGTGGCACAGATCATGAACTAATGGTGTGGGCATTATAACAGAACCAGTAAGAGAAATGTCCAGGGACTCTGTGGACTGTGTTAAACTGGATCATTTTACACCTGTTTTAAAATCTCTTCATTGACTGCCGATTAGCTTCTGGGCACAGTACAAAGTGTTGGTTATCATCTTTAAAGTCCTACATGGCTTGGGTCTGAGTTACTTGAAGGAATGCCTCTCCCCACATAATCCGCTCCGCACTCTCAGAACATCTGGGAATAATTTATTAATTATTATAAAACCAGATTGAGTACAACTTCCCACAGATCGTTTACAGCCACAGCCCCCAAGTTATGGAACAGCCTACCAGAAGAGATCCATCTTATTACTACTTTAGAAGCCTTTAAGAAGGCACTTAAGATGGAGCTCTTCCAGTGGGCCTATCCAGCTGATCTCCTTAATGAATCTTTAAGCTAAATAAGTGATACTTTATATGGTCTTCTGGGTGCTGATGATTATTGGTTATTTCATTGTATTGTATTTTATTGTATTTATTTTACTGATCTATTAATAATGTTGTGATTTTATTCATTGTATTTTTGTACACTGATGTACACTTTTATTGTTGTAATCCCGCCTCGATCTGTAGGGAGAGGCGGGAAATATAAATAAAATATTATTATTATCATCAAAAATAAGAAACAAGAAAAAAACAAAAACAGTGATTATATCAAAATATGATCTAAATAATATCTCAACAGAATTTACTAAGAACATAAGAAACAGATTTTCATTACTAAGCATAATAGACCAAGAACCAAAGGAACTATGGTCTGAAGCCA
>CM034708.1:15030998-15041953 GCA_020142125.1 Phrynosoma platyrhinos | reverse complement strand
TAGTTTTCTGCATTTTCTCCAGATAGGATTGTAATATAGCCATGTTAGTCTCTAGAATCAGTACATAGAAAGATCTTGTAGCATCTTTGAGACTAAATGAAAGAAAGAAATTGGTAGCATGAGCTTTCACAGTCTTCATTCTACTTCCTCAGATACATGAATAATTGCTGCAGATTTCTCCACAGTAGTCCCCCATATTTGAGCATGTCTAAATGGTGTGGTGAGAGCCTTTTCCATGGCTGCTCCCAGACTGTGGAACTCCCTTCCATGGGAAGTCAGGTCTTTTCGCCAGCAGCTGAAGGCATACTTATTTAGGCTTTGGTATGTGAATTTTAAGTAGTTATGTGTGTGTAATTGGTGTGCTGTCTTTAATGCTTTAATTGTTTTTATTTTTAAAATGTTTTAACTATGTTATGTTTTTAAATGTTATGTTTTAATATTAATATTATTTAAATATTTTAAACCTTTGTAATCAATGTTTTAGTTCTATCCTTTTTACATTATTGGAAGCTGCCTTCCATGTTGGGAGAAAGGCAAGGTATAAATCCAATAATAAATAAATATACCGTAATTTAGTGGAAAAAACAAATTTAGTGGAAAAAATATATTTTTGCAGAGAAATCCATACATTTGTGTGCACAATAATTCCTCCACAACACTGAGGCATTCAAATACTGGGAATTTTTTTTAGAAAATGTCTTGCTGTTCTATTATTCTTTCTGATGTGGTTTCCTTGTTTTTGGGAAATCTGTTTTTCAACTTGTAAACAAATAATTGCAAATATTCTTTGCATCCCTTTCTTCAGACACTGCAGACACATTGTGCAGCTCTGTCCACAGCAGTCAGGAGCTACAAGAAATGTCATTGCTATGTTTCTAACAGATATACTAAAGTTTGCTATTTTTATTTATTATTTATTTTGCTTCCTAAGAAAGGAGTAACCTCAGATCTTTTCTCCTGAGCTGCAACCTCCAGTTCACCTTGAAATTTCACTGTAGGTGGCAACTCTAGGCAATACTGGAAGAAAACCACTTAATCATGTACAAATCTTCTGCTCTATTTGCCATGGTCAACAGAACAGTTGCAAGTACCTCTGCAGGCTTTCTGTAAGTGATGTCCTAGTTGTTCTGCTCACTAATTCTCTCCTGGAGCCAAATATTGCCCACTTGGCATTATTTCTTTTTTTCTGAAAGAACTGGGATGTCAACAGTACTAGTAAGAATTGCTCACAAATTACATATAATCAAACTTTTGCTCTCATATTTTTCCAATTATTCAGTGACAGCACCCATCTCTGAATCTAGGATTATTTTGGCAGATTAAATATTTTGCTCCATTTACACACCTGCCTTAAAAGAAAGGTGAAGTTCACCCTTTTATTAAAAGCATGTAGTAATCCTGACTGTAAATGGCTGAAAAGATGTCCTCCAGACTATAAATAGAAGCATTTAGAGCTTATGCCCCAAATGTTTCTAAAATACACTATTTTATCACATCAAATTTGTGTGCACATTCTTTTGAGCTTCACAGAACTTTTTCAGGAGCAAAAGGGTCACACATTTCCAGCTCATCAAGGGTTCTGTAGTATAGCATAGCTCCTAACAGGTGTTGATCAGAGCCTACTATAATGGAAAAGCCATTCCCTCATACTAATTTTCATCTGCATGGGTCAATGCACAACTCTTGCCAGTCTGTTGTTTCCCAGTTATTCCATTAGTACTCAAGTGCATCTAATCACTTTGCCATGAGTCGTTGAGCTAATAGGCTCTATCGTCTAGGATGCACCAAGAACAGCTGTTTATTTTAGTGGTATCTGAAGTTGTTAAACGACTACTACTTAATCATTTTGCTTTAAAAAATGATAAAAGATCTGAACTTTAGCAGAGGGAAATGCAAAATACAGAAATTGCTTACTCACTTTCAGCCAGCTTCCTGCCATTAAAGGGATGTTCTAATTTAACCTTCAGATGCATTTAGTAGAGAGCCAGCCTGTTTGGCACATAGTAAGGGCTAGGAAATTCATGGTCTTCCAAGGGGGGGTGGCACCACTGCTCTCCAAACATCTGCCTTCTGACAGAAATGGGTTCAGCTGTGCCCCTTTAAAACACTGAAGAGATTATTTGAGTGGGTTAATGTTGCCCAGTATGGTAACTCATACTGTCATACCCAGGCTGCATGGCACACTCCCTAGCTGCCCCTCTCCATGGGCTGATGCCACCACATGGCACCCCTTCCAGAGCTGGCAGGGCTGCAGGCTAAGCGGGGAAGGAAGGCGACTCTCTTGCCTAGCCAATGGCCCCACCAGACTTAGAAGGCATGCCATTCCAACCAGTGGCCACTGGTACCCAATAGCTTTTTTCTTGCTTGGCCAGCAGCCCCAGCAAACTCAGAAGGTGCTGCTGAGTGGCAGTAGCACCTCACACCATCAGTTTCTGCAACCAATGGACAACAGAACCAGGCTGATGGGGACAGCCAGAGAGGTTTTGAAACAGACATGGATAACCACCTCCTGGGTGTTCACCCGCCTCTGAAGTGTCACTGAGCCATATTTTCCTTTCCAGAACTGCAGGAACATGTTTCAGCAGAAATCTTTTACAGAGGGGGGTGAACACCCAGGAGGTGGTTATCTACATCTGCTTCAAAACTCATGGTAATAGTATCATAGGGTTTTCTTGGCAAGCTTTATTCGGGGTGGTGGGTGGGGGGGGAGGTTGACATAGCCTTCCTCTGAGGCTGAGAGTGTGTGACCTGCTCTGAATCACCCAGTGAGTTTCATGGCTGAGCAGGGATAAAAACTTGGTCTCCTGGAATCCTATTCCAGTATTCAAACCACTAATTTAAATTACCTGTACACAACTATTGCAAATTATTGCATCCAAAAACCTAGTTGTCACTATCTGACTCATCCTTGGACCTTAGGGCAGAACCTGGCCCTCCTTCACTCCCAACGGGTCCAACCATCATTTTTCTTAGGAAAGAAAAATACTAACCCTGCCAAAAAAACACACTTATGAGAGAATGGGGCCAAGCAGAGCAGTAAATATGACTAGAGTGGAAAACTTACTGATCTGAGAGCTGATGTACTAAAAGAATATCCTGTTCATATAGAAGGCATGTTTGCTACAAATAAGATTGGAATATACTGGGACAAAATTGCAAAGAGTTGCAATCTACAAGGGTGGCTCCATTGAACCATCATGGCTATAGATGGCATTTCTAGAACAAAGAGAAACAATGCTGCATAGCAAAGAAATAAGGAACTACTAAAGCAGAAAATATTCTGGAAAATCCCCCGCACCATCCTGGATGTCCATCAGCTGCACGTTCTGTCTCTCCATACCCATAGCTATGCTTTGAACTGCCATCAGTTACCTAAGCAGCTGATGAGTAGGTGCTTGTGAACAGGACAGTGTGATGAACTGTTTGATACTATAACTTTTGTTTTAAAAAATTAAAATGGTATAACATATTCCAGAGACCTTCTTCAGGTGCAGAAATCTCTCAAGTGGTTCAAAGATACAAAAGATCCTATAGTGAATTCCTGGGGTTCTATTACCTTTTTCCAGCTTTAATTTTTTCCCTATACTAAAAGCTTGCAGTACTTTCCCTAGGGCTTAGACACCAACAATAGGAGATTTAAGCTAAAGCATGCAGACATTTTTGGTCCCATCCTTTTGCTTTGCATTGGAATGGTTGTTGTTGCTGTGTACCTTCAAGTCATTTCCATCTCATAGTGACCCTAAGGAAAATCTATCCTAGGGGTTTGTTTGTTTGTTTTTTGGCAAGTTTCTGCAGAGGTTGCCATAGCCATCCTCTGAGGCTGAGAGAGTGTGACTTGCCCAAGGTCACCCAGTGGATTTCCATGGCCAGGCTGGGATTTTGGGGGGAAGCAGACGGGAGCTTCCCGTGCGCCGCGGGACGGAGCGCCGCTGGACCGCGGCAGCCGCACCGCGGCGCACCGTCGGCGACCCTGGAAGGAGCACTAAATCAGCGCTCCTTCCTCAAGACAGCGAAAGTGCGCACTAAAAGCGGCGGGGCGCACTTTCGCTGTCTTTTCCGCCGCGGCGCATGTGGTCGCCGCGGCGTGAGGTCATCCCCAATGCGCCGGTCGTGCGGACGGCCGGCGCATCTGGGGGCGACCTCGGAGAGAGGAAGGGGCGCCGCTCATACGGCTGCCCCTCCTCTTCTCTGCCCAGAAGACGACTTTATTAGTCGTCTGCTTAGGGCCTTTGTATGTATCTCCAGGTTGTAGTCCAGCATTCAAACCACTACACTATGTGTAATTGGAATGTGCTCCCTTCCCCCACCCCAATTGCCTGAATTCGATTTTGATTTTTTTTTTATTTATTTTTTGCTGTAAAAAGGTCCCCACCTTTGATGTAACCAGATCTGTATTTTCAACATATTTCTCATTGTTGGAAAAAACTTTCCACCCATGCAAGTAGACTAATATACTTTTAATTCAAAGGGGCTAACAAGCTTACAGATGACCACATAACATTAGGAAATGCTTGTTCGGTTTGTAGCTGATGATCAATGATGGAAAGACAGAACATTTTTGTATGTATTTATTTGACTACTATTCCTATTCCCTAAGGTTCTAGTTATAGATGAATAAAACTTCAATGTGGGTCTCATATACTTAGAAATGAAGTCCTGTTTACAGAGTTCGAACAACCACAATCATACACAGATTCGCTATCCTTACATGCACCCTTACATCCCATCCATTACTCAGAGTTGTGCTTTTCATCAGCACAAACCGCCAAGTAGGTCAACAGTCCCAGTAGAGATTTCATTAGTTAAAAACTTAAGACCTTAAATCAAAGACAAAAGTACCTCCAAGACTTATTATCCTTTCCTTTTTTCTCTCTCTACTTTAAAAACAGAACATCTATCAGAGCTGGCTGAAGAAGACACATACAGCATGACCCAATGACATGCTGAGATTCTCCAAAACAGAAAGAGTTTTGCTAGTCGAGAAATTAAGATGTTCTAGGCTGAAGTTAAACTGTAAAGTAAGTATAGAATTAATTTTTTAAAAATTGAAAAATGGCAAAAAATGTGTTTTGGGGGTCCTGAAATGCCCTGATGAGATTAATCTTTCTATTCAAAATTCACACATGGTTGTTTTGCACAGAAAACAACATGGAAGGACAGCA
Source organism: Phrynosoma platyrhinos (assembly GCA_020142125.1). Lineage (NCBI taxonomy): Eukaryota > Metazoa > Chordata > Lepidosauria > Squamata > Phrynosomatidae > Phrynosoma > Phrynosoma platyrhinos. The sequence goes on along the minus strand of CM034708.1, from coordinate 15,036,791 downwards.
AAGAAGAGTGGTCCAGAGTTTAGGGGCAGCAACTCAGAATGCTCTCTCCTGAGCACTTCAGAACCCAGGCAGGCTCATTTTGGGAGATACAGAGGGGTTGCAGACTGCCAGAAATAATGCAAACTGAGTTCACTTTTAGGGTTAGGGTTAGTGCTAGGGAATCATGGGAGTTGGTTTTTTTTTTTTTTTGAGACATTGAGCCTTCTCTGTCAGAGAGCTCTGATGCTACAATATAATACAGTTCCCATGATTCCCTAACCCTAACCCTAACTCTAAAAGTGGACTCAATTTGCACTATTTCTGGCAGTCTGCAACCGTCCACAGTCTGACAGATAACCTAGATCTAAGCCTCATGGGGACCAATAAGTATACTTTGATTTAGAGGAAACTCATAGAGACAAGAAGCCCTGAAAACATCATCCAAGGCCCTTTGCTCCTGAGATGTTAATGTTGCAAAAATACTGTCTGAATGAAAGGGAGAAAGGTGAGACATGAAAACATCCCACTCTAGCTGCTGATGCTTTGCTGCCTGGTGAGTTTGAAAGAAAGGAAACAGATGGGTAGGAGAGAGCCAAGCAAGCTTCCCATGAGCTTGGGCCCACCACAGAAAAAGGCCCTGTCTCTTTGCACCTGCCAGCCTCACAGGACTTACCAATGGCAGACCATCAAGCAGGGCACCCATGGCTAAATTTAGGACATGGGCAGGTTCAAATAAGTAATCAGCATTATTGTCATAATCATTGACATTATATTAAATAGTGCTGGTGTTCTAACTGAATTTTTGCCCCAGCAAGAAAGTTTGTGTTGAAATAATTTCCCATGCTTTTTATCATTCTTACACAATTTGAAAGAATAGCCTATGGCCATGATCCTATAAATGTTTTGTTACAAGCATTGTTTTAATATAAAACCTCCTTTGTGGGTCTCCTGTCATGGCCCTAAACCAGAAAAGACCAAACTGCCATGGATCCAAAGTGAGGACATCATGTAGAAACCTGAGTGATCACGTCTGCCTCAACAATTCATTAACAGGTCAAAATGCCAGGGTTAGGAGCTACAAAACAGGACGTTCACACCTAGGACATGGCCAGGATGTGTCTGGTTGAGGACAAGATAATATCAACACCCCATTTCCCCTCTTTGGAAATTGTCTACTTCAAAGAGTATCTATCTGGAATCCTTTGATATACAGTAACAAATCTTTGCTTCAGGTTAGGTTTAAGGGTATAAAAGGTCCCCCAAATCTCAGGCACATTGGGTCTGGTTAGACTTCATGGTAACACTGCATCACTGAGAATTTTGACTTGGATCCTGGCTATTACCGTTCTCCTTTTTCTTTCATATACGGTTGAGTCTATCCATCCTCCTTCATCATTGGAGCAACCTCTACCAGGTAATTATCACCATTTGAAAGCCTTCTGTTTCCAATCCAAGCTAACTACTTTATTCCTGAGTTCTTGTGTGCCTGAGTGTGTTTGAGTGTTTTTGTATGTTTGAATACCCAAATAAATCACAACATTCATTGAGAAAGCTTTGTCTCTTTCAGTCTACTCCCTAGCCACTCCCATAAACACAGGATAAAAGATTCCATTAGATACTTGAACTTTTAGCAATTCCCTAGGTTCAAGTTCCTCTTACAGTTTCTTGTTATTAACTGTCTTTGAGTTGATATTTACTTGTGGTGACTTTGTGAATGAGACACTTCCATGACACTTTATCATCAACAGCTCTGCTCAAGTCCTGTAGATGCAGGGGTGTGTCCTCCTTGATTAAGTCTATCCTCTCTTCCTATTGCCTTCCACCTTTGCAATCATTAACATCTTTTTTAGTGAGTAGTGAATCTTCATTAAGTGGGCGAAGTATGGTAGCCTCAATTTAGTCATCTTGAGTTCTAGGGAGAGTTCAGATTTGATTTGTTCTAGGACCCATTTGTTTGTCTTTTTAGCCTCCCATGGTATCCACACCTTCATGGTTCTCCAGCACCACATCTCAAATGAGCTGATTTTCTTTTTGCATAGTGTGAATATATGCTAACATAGTTATGTTGGATTTCACCATTGCCAAAGGTGTCAGAACCTCGAGTCCACTCATTCCACAATGGTCTATTAGCTCCCTACTCACAATGTCAAAAGTGTGTGAGAGAGCTGTGTGTAGAGGATCTCAAAACATGAGTGTTAGGGCCATTAAGCATGATATATTAAACATCAACCAAGTTGCTCAAAGCACGTACATCAAATAATGACCACAAAGTCTAGCAAATGAGAAAATATTTCTCTGGTTCAAGTTCTGTGTTGAATGTGTGTGTGGGTAGCAGTTTCTAAGCTCAGTTTTGCAAACTGCTGTTAAGAACATGGGAACTACAGTCTAACCAACAAAAGCTTTTATTGTTCTCTTTGAGCCATAATAGGTTTTAGAAATTTTTTTGCATTGAAAGTTTTCTTATTGTGTGTGAAATTATCATGAGTTTGTGATAGATTTCTTGTGTTTGCCTTACTTTTTTAGGTGGCTGATTGGTATATGTATTACGTCTTTCCTTGAAAATCATTTCTCTGTCTGTCTGTGGCCCTCTCAGCTTCCCACACTTTAACTAAAGCCCCAGAGAAAACAACATGAAGGACAGCTCTCAACCCCATGGGGCTGTTTCAGATTAGGAAAAGTAGGCATCCAAAGAGGTAGAAAAAATGAGAGAAAGGGATGTCACAGAACTCTTGGGGACATTTCAAAAAATAAGCTAAACTCAAAACACCACTAAAGAATACTCTAAAGCAGGGGTAGGCGACCTTTTTGAGCCAGGGGCCAGGTTGCTGTCCATCAGACAATTGGGGGGGCAAAGCACCAAAAATAAATAAATAAATAAATAAATAAATACTTTTAAAAATTTAAATGTTTTTTAAAAAATTTAAAAAATATGCATGCACACTCTCTCAGCCCCAGAAAAGCCATGGCAAAACCCCTGTGGAGATTTTGCCAAGAAAACCCCAAGAACAAGTAATAACAACAATAATCAATATCATCATGGCGGGTGACGGCGGGGACAACGGCAGTGGCAGGACCGGACTGGGGCCGGTCCAAAAGCCTCGGGGGGGGCGCATCCGGCCCTCGGGCCTTAGGTTACCTACCCCTGCTCTAAAGAGACTCAAAAGAGCCCTGAGAATGACGCAGAACAATGAAAATGGGAATGTGGAGAAGAAAATTTGGGGGAGATCAGAGGGAAAATGTTGGCATGGAATTTGGTTCAAGCTCTTGTCAAGGAGAACTGCAAACAACAAGTGGACAACAAGGTAAGTCAATAATTCACTCAAAAGGACAGGAAGTGATTTTAATTCAGAACACAGTCCCCAAATGCACGACTGTGCTCTTCCCTATGCAAGCATGTCATTAATTGCTACATTTAGCATTGTTAAATTAATATGTTTCTATTCTTCCAAAAATAATTTTTACTGCTTGCATTGCTTTAAACTGATTATGTTGATTTTATTGTATGCTGCTTAAGGATGTTTAAATAGTTGGCAAGATATAAATATTAAATAAATAAATAAATAAATAAATAAATAAATAAATAGTTTGCTGAGCTTGGAAATAATGGCCCCTTTCACACTAAGGAAAGTTTATTTCTGTGACATTCACACTTGTCCTGAGTTTGCAGGGGTGGCAAAATGCTCACTCAAACCAGTGCATCTGGCACTGGGCCCCTTAGCAGTTCTTTTTATTAAGAGCCACATCAATTTGCATCTTTGGTACTATGACCATGCTACCAAATCAATTTGGATTGCACTGCATTGTTCTCAGAAGTGGAGGCACCTCCATTTTAAATTGATAGAGTGGCAAATGTGAATGGCAGCAGGGTTAAAATGCCACAGAGAGATTCAGTAGCCTAAACTGTAGTGGGACCACCAAACTGATTCTGAATTGGTTCTGAATCAGTGCAGAGATGCAAATCTCTTCATTCAAAAAAGTAGGCGTGAATGCAGTGAAGGCCAAAGCTGCTCTCTGCTTTGAATTTTGGGATCCTCACTAAAGACAGATCCTTTTGAAATATATTTCTTGGAGCACACTATACACAGGGATGCTATACATGAGATTCAGTGCAATACTTGTCCAAAGTCCCCTCTACTCTGAGTGGTTTGCTTTGAGGGGTTCATCATCAGAGTGAGGCACTTTGAGTAAGGCGGCTTTGAAGAGTGACAGTGCCAACTTAACTCGCTGTGCAAATGGCTTCTGCAGCCATCTACCATTGATGTAGTAAGCAAGCCATCACAAGGCGAAAACAGCACACATATTCAATTGGAGGAGGGAGGGTAGGCGAAAAGTTCATGTGCCACCTTCCTCAGACAGCCTTATTCCCTGTGAGCTTAGCTGCAGCCCTTGTAGCAGCTAATGGGGAAATTGATTTTCCAGCATTAATATATTATTGTCAACTACCTCACTTGCAATGCAATTCATTTTGGGATGTCTTTAGCTGTACAAAAGACATGTTCCTGGAAGAAATGGGTGGGGGGAGAGATGCTAGAACTTGTGGGTTAGAGTATTATGGGTTTAGAGGGATTTTTTTTCCCATAGTTTCCTTAACAGGATCAGATTAGATCAGGGGTAGGCAACCTTTCCCCTTTAAGAGCTGAGGGACTTCAGCTCCCAGAAGCCTCAGCCATGTTGGCCAATAGTCCCACGTTGGCCAATAGCTCCTGGGATTCTGGGAGCTGAAGTCCCTCGGCCCTTAAAGGGGAAAGGTTGCCTACCCATGGATTAGATCTTAGGTGGTCTCTATGGCTGATGTTAAATCTCAACATTAATAGTCATTTAGCTCAAGTCCCCCAGTGCACTAATGTTCATGTTGTACTAATTCCTAAATTTATTGTTGCACATCATGGGGAAGGGAGGGTTTTCACTCATAGTATTCTTGTGAACAAGAAACCTCCTAGACATCCTGACAAAAACAGTCTTACTCAGGTCCTGCATGCACAGGATTGTGGCTTTCTTGGTTGAGTCTATCCACCTGTAATACAGCCTTCCTCTTTACCAAGCGTTATCAACTTTTCTAATATTATTTCATGATATGGCCAAAGTATGATAGTCTCAGGCTGCTGTCACACTGTAGAATTAATGCAGTTTGAAACTGTTTTAACTGTTCTGACTCCATCATATAGAATCCTGGGATTTGTGGCACTAGAGCCATCTAACAGAAAAGGCTAAATAGCTCACAAAACTACAAATCCCAGAATACCACAACACTGAGCCACAGCAGTTAAAGTAGTAGCAAACTGCTTTTTTGCATTAATGTTTTAATGATTTTTTTGGAAACCTGCTTATTATATTAACACTGTGAAACATTATTTTATGTATTAAAAGGCTTGATCAACCATGTTTTAATGCTTTCTAACATTAACATTCAAAAGCTATTAGGCTTTGAGATGATTTACATTTTTCAATAAAGCACTTCTTTTACTACTTATTGTTCCTATTACATCAAAATATATGTAGACTGTACATAATAAAATATACAAATTACTCTCAGAGTTGTTTTGGTTGAACTTATGCTAATTGAAAGATTTGGTTCTGAATGGCATTTATTTATAAAATAAAATGATTAAAAAGAAGCTGCTGACATTGGATAGTGAACAAATAATGAACAACTGCCCATAAACTGTTAAAGGTATCATTAAAAAATTAAATTCAAGCAATCATTGTTGTTCCAGTAAGAGGGGTGGTAAATTGTAATAATAGCCAGACTATCTCTCTCTCTCTCTCTCTCTCTCTAATTCAACTTACGAAACGCATTTCCAGATAAATTTTGCT
>CM034708.1:15016770-15028063 GCA_020142125.1 Phrynosoma platyrhinos | reverse complement strand
TTAGGCAAGTATGTGGTGTAACTAGTCTAGAAACACTGGCCCAAAACACACTGCAGAAATAATCCAGACTGAGACCGCTTTTAACTGCCCTGGCTCAATGCTAGGGAATCCTGGGAATTGTAGTTTATTGTGGCACCAGAGCTCTCTAACAGATAAGGTTAAATGTCTTACAAAACTACAGTTTCTGAATTCCCTAGCATTGAGCCAAGGCAGCTAAAGTGGCTTCAAACTGGATTATTTCTGCAATGTGTTTTGGACCACTGTATAAAGATCTGTTTGCCACTTCAAATGGCTAGAAAATTCCAGGGAAAGCAAGCAACTTTACCAGGCAAAAATGTTTCAACCTTGGAGACTTTTAGCTATTGTTTTTTTTAAGATGAATAAGCCAGGAGGCAAGGATGTGACAGAAGTTTATAAAATTATGTATAAGGTAGAGAAAAAAGACAGAAGTCCCTCCTTCTGAATGCTAGAACCTGAGGTCATTCAATGGAGGTGGGAGGAGGGTAAGGAAGTACATCTTCATGGACCAAACCACTATGGAAATTGCTTTAATGGTGGTGATAAAGAAAGTCATCAACTTGATGGCATTTCAGAGGGGATTAGACAAATTCAATAAGGCTACTAATAGCCAATGTGGCTATAAACTAATGCTGGATAAGAGATAATATGGGAAATAAAAGTGGGAGACAGTTTGAGCTTGAGGTTTCCCTTAAATCTCTTGATAGCCACTGTGAGAAACTAGATACTAGATATCCTTTTGGTCTGATTCAGGGCAGTCTTCTTATGATCTTATATTCTTAGGAAGAGAACACAACTGCATTGGAGTTTGGTGGTTTCTAAAGTCTGAATTTTATAAGAGCTGCCCAAGGTGTTAATAGTAGGTTCACGATACCTTGGACAGTTCTTTTAAATTACCCAGAGATTATTCATCATCCCATTGACATTAGATCCACTAATCTCCATTGCACAATTGAGTTCATCAAGCAAATTCATATCAGCCATGTCTAATGCACCTGTTTTTTAAAAAATAACGCCTGCATCAAACCACAGGTAGCTGCTCCCAAGGAATAATTATTCAAAGAAAAAAGAAATATTGTTATTATGTGCCTTCAGATCAACTGTGACTTATCCTATCGTAAGGTTTTCAGGGCAGAAGAGATTAACCCTTGACTCCTTCTTAGGCTGAGAGTGACTTGCCCAAGGTCACCCAGTTGGTTTCCATGGCTAAGTGGATATTCAAACCATGGTCTCTTGCAGTCTTATTCAGCATCTAAGCCACTACACCATACTCTAAATGGCTCTGAATTATTCATACACATAACAGTATTAGGAACTGCATATGAAAGGCTAGTTGTAGCTATCAGACTCAAATGTAAGAACCCTTAGGTCCTGGAGCTGAATCCTGCAATCCCAGTGTGGTCTAGTGGTGGCTTTCTTAGAGATGCCATGCGAATCAAAGAAATGACGTATGGGAGAATGAGGCCAAGCAGAGCACTGAAGATGGCTACAGAGAAAAAGTTACTGATCTGTGAACTGATATGCTGAAAGAACAGCCTGTTTGTACAGTGGATATGTTTGCCACAGATAAGACTGAAATATGCTGGGACAAAGTGACAAACAGTTGCAACCTACAAGACTGGTTCCACTGAATTATCATAGCTATGGCTGGCAGTTCTGAAAGAAACAGAAACAAAGACAAAGTGGTGATTTCCCCATCCAAAGTACTAAAGGCAAAACATGCCATTTAACTACCTGAGTTCAGTGCTGGCAATGGGACACCATTCCTCATTGCAACCACAGTTGCCTAGCTTAAGGGACAAAAAATACATTATAGAATATGACATATACCGTATCTAGCTTAAGAGACAAAAAATACATTATAGAATATGACATATACCGTATCTGCTCTGAGCTGTGTAAGATCTTGCTGCCTGAGGCAAACAATTCATGCTGGGTGCATCTATACTGTAGAAATAATGCAGTGTGACACCACTTTGCTTTAGCATTCTATGGAATCCTGGGATTTGTAGTTTTACAAGTTCCTTAGCCTTCTCTACCAAAGAGTACTGGTGCCTCACAAAACTATAAATCCCAGGATTCTGTAGGATGGAGCCATGGCAGTTAGTGATGTCAATTTGCATTATTTCTACAGTGTAGATGAACTCTCTGTCTCATGCTAGGGCCAGTGCTGACCCAGGGATTGCTAGTAAAGTTTGAAGCCTGTTTGATCACATGGCTTTGAAAGAGAGATGGGAAACCTGCTCCTTTGCAGGTCCAGCATGACCCTTGAAGCACTCACTGACTCCCAACTCACTAGATCTCCATTTTTTTTCCAGCTCCAAAGCCTCCCTTTTTCCAGCTAAAAACAAGCTCACCAAGGAGAGATTTGGCAAAATTATGATGTTGTTTGGGGTGGCACTCTTACACAGCTTGAGGTTTAGTTGGAGTGTTGGACTAGGACTCTGGACACCAGAGTTCAAATCCTGGTTCAGCCATGGAAACTCAATGGATAACTTTAGGCAAGTCACACACTCTCAGCCTCTGAGGATGGCAATGGCAAATCCCCTCTGAAGAAATGTGCCAAGAAAACCCCATGATAGGTTCACTTTGGGTTTATCATACATTGAAAATGACTTGAAGGCATACCACCACCACTACAACAACTGAAAAAGCTGCTCAAAACAGAGGCACTGGGAATGAAGTAATATTACTTCTAAATATCCAAAATGGCACAGCCCTCCAGAGAGGCCAAAATGCTTCAGTGTTCCAAAGCACACCCACACTTTCTTTAAAGCCTTCTTAAATGCTTAAAACACTCATTTTCTGTCTGCAGCCAAGGCTCCTTGGAATGTTAAGTCTAACAATGGGCAGGTTGCTGGTAGAAAGACAGGTTACATATGAGAGATGTCAGTTAAGAGTGTCTAAAATGGGTAAAGTAGACTCCCCCATTAGGAAAAAAAAGCCAAAGCTGGTGCTGGATGGAAGCTGCAGAGGGCAGTGTTGGTGTGCACATTGCCTGTACTGAGCAGGAAAAGACATGTCCTATAGGTATTTACGGTACTATACATTCCTAAGCATGTGGACTCGAAAGTAAGTCCAACTGAGTCCCATGGACTCCCAGACAAGTGTGCATCTGACCGCAACATTAAACACCTAATAAGTGCCATTAGTTCCAACCATCCACCTCCCCATGTTGTTTTGCATCCTACAAATAGGTTCCTTATGCACAAAATAATAACCACTTTCCCCATGTAGTATCAATACCTGTGCATATGTGTTATATATTGCCAACTATGACTATCCAGAAGTCGAGTCTCAATTTTGGGAGAAAAATGGGATTTAAATAAATATAATAATAAATATAGTAATTATGTGACTTCAAATTACATAACCCACACACTCATACATTTATACAGTAAATTACTAGTAGTTTTATACCCTAGAAGCACTGTCACCTCTCTCCTTAAGAATAAAGTAATTGTAAAAATTATCCAGGTAGGGATCTCTCCGCCATTACATAAAGAATGAATGTGTGTCATAGAATTCCTTGTGGACAGGACTAATCAGTCAGTTAAATCTTTGGTATAGATTGATAGGAACAAAAATCAAATGGAAGGGGTTTTTTTTCTGATTGTCAAACTTTGTTGCTAACTTTCATTAACACACTGAGCTCCCTTGATGGAGAATAAGATCAAAATGTAACAAAAATAAGCACATAAAAACAGATTTAAAAAATATAATAATAATAATAATAATAATAATAATAATAATAATAATAATGATAATAATAATAATAAAATTTATTTGTACCCCGCCCAATGGTACACCAATCCGGGCAGCTTCCAGATTAAAAATGCAACAATAAAAACATATATATAAAAATGTGAGTAGAGCTGCAGCAAAAAAGGGAGAAACTGGCAAAGCATTTCAGAACTGAGTGCTATTTCCCATCCCTGAATTTGGAAATGTTGCTTTTTCAAGCAGCCTATCATCCCTCAACTAGCATCATCATTCTGGGAACTGTAATATAAAAAAGAAGTTTTCCACACTATGTCCAACCCTATCTTTACTGGAAATTTATCTACCAGTGATGGGAGCTATATAACTTGTAGGTTGTAGGAAATGTATATGTATACCTTTCAAGTCACCTGTCAACTTATGGTGACTCCATGAATTTCATAGGGTTTTCTTAGGTGAGGTGGCTTTGCTAGTTCCTTCCTCTGAAATATAGCCTACAGCCCTAGTCTTTGTTCGCAGTTCCCCATCTATCCTGGGATGACCTTGCTTAGCTTACAAGATCAGATGAGATCTGGTGTTGTAGAAAATGGTGACATAGAAAATGCTTCCAGGATTTTCACTCCTACCTGCCATCCTCTCTTATTCTCTCTCTCTCTCTCTTTCTCTCTCTCTAGCATAAATAAGTACATACATACACAAAGAGGAAGAGAGAGCAGTTACAACCACTTCAAATGCTATTTGGGAATGCAGTGCCATTTTCAGGGTCATTCAAGGAAAGGCATGGTGGTTGAGGAGATGGTGGACAGTGTTGGTCCTTGCTGCTGCTATCATCACCACCACCACCACCACCACCACTACTACCATTTTCATTTTTATCATCCTACCTTTCTATCAAAACTGGGATTCAAGATAGATTACAATTTAAAAAACTACTATATAAATACATAAATGAAATTAAAGGTAAGGGTAAAGGTAGTCCCTTGACATGAATCTCTAGTTGTAACTGACTGTAGGGAGCTATGCTCATTTCTGTTACTAAGCCAAAGAGCCAGTGTTGTTTGAATATGACTCCGGTGGTCCTGTGGCTAGCATAACTGTACTGAACACTGTTACCTTCCCACTGAAGTGGTACCTATTTATCTACTTGCATTTTCATACTTTTGAACTGCTAGGTTGGCAGAAGCTGGAACTAGTGACACATCATGTGGCACTCAAGCCTTGAACTGCCAACCTTCTGATCATCAGTATTGGCATCTTAACAGCTAAGCCACTGCATCCCTTAAATGGAATTAAACTATTGAAAATATTAAAATGATTTAAAACTATACTTAAAATATAAAATACCATTAAAAGAGATACAAAGCATTTAAAACAGTTCAGTTTAAAATAATATAGCACCTTGAGCCCATTTTTAAAAAAGTTTCCACTTAGTGAAAATGTGAAGTACTCTGTCAGTAAAGGAACTGTTCCAAGTGCTGAATCTATTTTGTGCATAGTTTTCAGGACCTTGGATAGCTCTACAACAATACAGACTAACATCTGGAGATTATTAAATACCCCACTGCTATGGAGACCAGCATTAAAGAGGTTAGGTTAAAACTTATCCCTCGGAGTTTGAACTTTCTGTGGCAGAGGGATTTGCCTTCTCTCCTTCTAACTAAAGTGACCATCTGGATCAGCCCTACCATTAGGCAGATTGAGCTGGTTAATAAAGCACTAGATTTTGGGTGTCATGATACAGAAGCAAATGGTTAATCATTTTGTTGTTGTTAGCTGCCCTTGAGTCATCCCTGACTCATGACAACCCTGTGGGTGAAACATCTTCAAGAACCCCATCCCTTACCTCCTTGCAAAGGTCCTACAGGCTCAGGCCCATGGCGCTCCCTGATTGAGTCTAGCCATCTGGCTTGCGGTCTTTCTCTCTTTCTAATGCCTTCCACTTTTCTTTGCCTTTTCTAATGTGTCTTTCCTTCTCATGGTGTGTCCAAAGTATGACAACCACAATTTAGTCATTCTGGCTTTCAAGGAGAGTTCAAATTTGAGCTGTTCTAGGATCCATGTGCTTGTCTTTCTGGCCATCCAGGGTAATCTCAGCACTCTTCTCCAGCACTATATCCCAAATGAGTTGATTCTCTTTCTGTCTGCCTTCTTCACTGTTAATTAGTTATTTTGTGCTTATTTATATGATATGATGTTGATAACAACAGCAACAATGGGATTATTGTTAAATTTAATACTTATTTTTATTGGTAGGTATGGGAGAGGTATGGGGGGGGGTTGTTCCTTGTATGTCAAAATAACATGTCTGACTTGAGGTCCTATTTACTTTGACTTGAGTAAATTGGTGGTATCATTTGCCACACACCCATCTCACACAGCACAATACTTTGGGTCAGTCCAGATGCTGATTTTGCTAGTATTACTTATTCAATGTGCATGTCAATAAAACTGATCCTAATTTCAAAAATGTGATATGAATATACAGTGGGCCCTTGGTATGTGTTGGCGTTAGGTTCCAGGACCCCATGTGGATACCAAAATCAGTGGATGTTCAAGTCCCAATAATATGAAAAAATGGTGTCTCTTGCAGAAAATGGCAAAATCAAGGTTTGCTTTTTAGAATGTATACATTTTCTTCAAAATTTGCAAGCTGAGGACAGTGAGTCCATAGATAAAGTATCTGTGGATATGGAGAACCAACTAATTGTTGCTTAAAGATAAACTAATGACACTTGGTGAGCATAAAGCACAATTATTGAGAAATTATTGTTTTATCACTGCAAAGAGAAAGAAGTCTCAAGAAATATGAGGTCTTTTATGTGGAAAAGGATTTCCTTCCTACAATATGCATGGGTGGACAAAACAGCATTTGGTTCATAGTGAATAAACACATTACAGGTATCCAATGGTATCTGGTGGCTACTGTGTTAATGGGGCACTGTATTTGCTTTGAGTTTAAAGGAATTCTCAGAGGAGCTGAACTCTATACTTAACTTCAAACTAAAACCTAGAGCAGCTTTGCTGCCCCACTGACTGAGGATGATAGAGGGAAAGGTCCACAGGCCCTGTCCAGGTGGAGCTCAAAGCAAGTGTGAGCACTCTTCACCCTTCCAGATGGTTTGGTCTATCACTCCTGTGATAGGTATTGTACATGTAACACATTATTCTTTTCTTCTGATGCTAAAGTTCTGTAGGATGAAAGGAAAGACAAAGGGGACGCCTGTCCTTTTCACATAGTCTCCCTCCTTGCTCTCCTATCTCTTCTTGAAGGCAGCAGACTTGCAGGCTCTGAGCCAGTTTCTCCTGCCAAGGTCGAGGACAATAGCATGCTCTGTTCTCCTGAGAAGTCAAGCCAGCTAGCAGCAGATGGCACCGTCCAATCCTGTAGTCATTGCTCTGCAGTTGGCAATCTGAAAAGATTGGCCTCCCAGGATAATTTCCTTCCTTGGCTCTCCTTATTTAGACAGCCAGCACCTGGGCTGAAGAGCCTGTGGCATTTTTCATAATTACCCCCAGAGAGAAGCTTTTAAAGAGCAGACTCTCCCTTTGGCCACAAATGGAGGATGGCCCAGTGAATGAGAACCACTTTGCTATGTATGCAGCACTTACAATTATAGATCATGGGAGCAGCAGACATCTGCCTAAAATCAATAGCTCCTTCCTTGTTCCTGGGGTGTAAACTGTTCCTTTTAAAGCAGGACTTGCCAGTTGTGCAGGTCTTCCAAGACTGGTAGGGCTCCAATTACCTTTAACTGCTTTCAACAAATGCCTTCTATTCTATGCTTATAGTTTTAAAAAGTTTCTCTCTTCTTTCATTTTCAAAGGTAGCAGGAACTACTAAATCATTAAAACTCAAGAGAGACATACAGAGAGAGTACAATCCAATTGACTGCAGTGGACTTCATTGCACACTAATGCTTGTATTAGATTGTGGCCAGAATATTTGTGTTGGTTTCTGTTTTCTTAGTGAGGATGAATCCTGAATTGGTTCATCCTTGCAAGGTAAATGAGAAAAATTCAACCCCTCCCCCACCTCCTTGGCACAAGACAATAAGATTTTATTTTCTTTGTGGGTCCTGGCAAGATTTTTTTGCATTTTCAAGACTGATGTTTGGATGTTTCTGTAAACGTATAAAATTTTAAAAGGTAAAATTTTAAAAGGTAATAACAGTAGCCTTGTTCAGTGGGCTATTTAAAAAGGATTAGCATTGGATGGATTGTTTGCATCATTCTGATCACTCAGCTTGTCCTTTTATGTGTATATTCTGTGTATATACTTAGCAAGGTACCAGATCCCATTTCATCTTGGAAGCTATGCAGGGTCAGCCCTGGTTAATACTTGGATGGGAGACAGGTAACAACTACCAGATCCTGTAGGCCACATTTCAGAGGAATAAACTGGCAACTGACAACTGATAGCTTATTGAAGACTCTCTAAACCCTGAAGAGTTCTTGGCTGCAGTGCAAAAATGAGGCACCAAATCCTTTCTCCCAAGTCGACAGGTGACTTGAAGGCACACGCACATACATGCTTAGCTACACAAAGAGAAAAAGACACTAGGCACAGTTGTAGCTGGTGGCCTTCATGTCACGTGAATCTGCTCTGGTTATTATTCTGAATTTACAAAGAGATATCCAAGACGTTGAACTCTGTCCTCAGAATAGGTCCAGCCCTTTTGATAGCTCTATTAGAGTGAATTAACCAACCAATTGACATGGAAGCTGAGCCATTGACATGGAACTAGACAACACTGGCTGCACATACAATTTTTATTTTTATTTTTTTGCATAAGTTATGGAAACTTCAAGGGGAGAAAGGATTTGGTGCTTCACTTTTGCATTGCAGCCAAGAACTCTTACAAGGTTTGGAGAATCCTCAACAAACTGTCTCATCATGATGAGATGGATGATCTCTCTCAACATAAATCTAACTAATTCAAGATATTTTTTTCATATCCCTAGTTCTAAAAATGTTTAAATTTAATCAGTTCAGTGACGTGGAGATAAGAGAACTCAAGAGCTAGATTCACTAATTTTTCTTCTAGTACACAAAACCAATCTTAAATAGAAACGCTTGTCATTAGCTCTGTTCCTTTCACAGGCATTACTGGGGAAATTACTGAAATAATGTACTTAATCAATTACTGCTACTTGATGTAATTGATTAATTGATCTAAAACTTTTGATAGATTAAAGAGCTGTTCTCCTGATTAAGATATTGCCATTCTTTTTTTTAAAAAAAGGAATCATTTTTTTATGCAATTACCTATACATTTTGCAAATGATAATATTTTAAAAAATTGTTCTCTTTAATTCAGGACAAAACACTACTTCTAATAAAGCATGCTATGACCCAGGCACCACCATCATCATCTAAATCCAAAAAAGTTTTTTTTTTCTTTAAGAGCGATTGTTTTTACTCATAGATGCAAGAGTTGGACAGTGAAGGAAGCAGACAGAAAGAAAATCAACTCATTTGAAATGTGGTGCTGGAGAACAGTACTTAGGATACCATGGACAGCCAAGAAGACAAAAAAATTGGTTCTTGAACAGATCAGACCAGGGCTTTCCTTGGAAGCAAAGATGATCAAGTTGAGACTATTGTGCTTTGGCCAAAGAACGAGAAGTCACGGATCACTAGAAAAAACAATAATGCTAGGAAAGGTAGAGGGTAGAAGAAAGAGAGGAAGCCCATAGATTATATGGATAGACTCAGTCAGGAGCATTATGGGCAAGGGCTTGCAGGAACTGGTCAAGGCAGTGGAAGATAGGGATTCTTGGAGATGTCTCATCCACAAGGTTGCCATGAGTCTGAACCAACTCGAAGGCAGCTAACAACAACAATTAAAATTTACACAAAATGTCTATGCACAAAATAGATGTCTTTTGTGGAACTAAAGGGGGGATGCAGACAGGCGGCCCTGGGCCACCCTGGGAAGCCTAGGATTGGGGCCACTGCTACCAAACGCAGCGGCCCCAATTCTCCCATTTGGCAGCCTGAAAAAGAGGGGCAAAGTGCCGCTCCTTTCAGAGCCAGCAAATAGGGTACCCAAAGAGCCTCTGTGCAGCTCTTCTGTGCCATTAACTTCTTTTTATGATGTTTTAATTTATTGTTTTACCTTTTAGATTGTACACCACAGGCAGGCTTTTTTTATATATTTTCGATTATATTTGGTTTTGTTCAGTGCCGTGTACATCTACGGCGCTTAATAAATAAAGCTAATAATAATAATAATCAGAACATCCTCAGGGAGTGGTTGGGGCAGCCGGCATGTGGTTGCTCTTCCCCTTCCCTTCCTCCAAGATGGTGCAAAGGGCCGTCTGTAGAGGCCCTAAGTCCACAACCACAGGAAGCACAAAGTACAGGCTGATTGATTCTAAAGACACAAAAAAAAATCCATCTAACATTACTGTTCTTACTAGTCCATGCAACAAAGCAACTGTGGCTGCATTTCTCCATTTTGAGTATTTCCCTGGGTTGCACAAAAACCATTATCAAAAATCTCCCTCAGACTAACAAGAAAGAATCTCTCCACTATGGAGTGAGGATAACTTTTTATTATTACTTTGTATATTGTTTACTGAGCAAGGACAAGCCAATTCAGAATTCACATCCTTAGAGTGTATGTAAATGAGGGAGGGAGGGGAGGAGATAAAACCTCCATCAGCACAGGTGAGCAACCCTACAGGTTTTATGAGCATTAAACCTGTCACAATATTACGAACTTTACATTAATTTCAGTTAATGAAGGCTGAAATATTCCAACTTAGCCCTTCAAGCCTTTATGCAACATGCAGAGAAAAACACCTGATCTATGTGCATTTGCTCAGCAGGTCACCTGACATTAGTTGCTCCATGCAGGGATGAGAGCTTTGCATTGCATCAGAGACTCATTCCTTGCATTAGTTCCCCAAAGGACAGCTGGGGACAAAAAGAGAAAGAATGAGGAAAGAAAACCAGGTGTTTGCTTGCCAATGAATGCCAAAGCAGCATGCCTGTTAGCAGCAGTCCTTCTAATACCAGCTGGCTATTCCAAAATAATAAGATTAGGAAAGCTTCCCCCTCCCAAGTAATTTGGTAGCAAAAATATCAGCATTCTTTTTACCTGGAGACAATAAGTAATGCCTCAATACAATCTGTTCTTCCTCATTTAGAAAAAATGAAGATTATCTAGTATTCCCTCATCCTTAGGAAAATTTCTCTGTATCTCTGGCCTTCTTCTGCTTTCCCTCTTTTTCAAAAATACTTGCTCATGTGAACAAATACCTAAAACTCTATTCTTTCTAAAGATTACCCATCTAATTCTTCATGCAAATTTTAAATTTGTGCCACTCTTACATGAAGTCAAGGCTCCCACTCATGTGTCATGAGCAGTGAGGAGAATCCAGAGTAGAGGTGACATTTCTCACAAAACATTTTTCTGAGAAAATATCTGTGATTTTTCATCTTCTCACCCCCACCCCAGAAAAAAACCCCACTTTATAGATATTTCTTTAAATCCCTGGAACAACACAAGGCATTCCAGGGAAATGTGAATGATGCAAAATGGTGATT
>CM034708.1:14994883-15009674 GCA_020142125.1 Phrynosoma platyrhinos | reverse complement strand
CTTTCTTGCCACTTTTGAGAGCAGCGTGGGATAAGGTCCAAAGAGAGACTAGTCCTGCATGAAGTGAGCTTGGACAAGTTATGTTTTAGACCACAGGGATTCTGGGAGTTGAAATTCAAAAAAGTATTCCTCCCCCTAAGCTCTGTACATGAAGAAAGGGTTGCTGCTACCATTCTAGCATTACTTCAAAAGACAGCAACTTCAGCACAGTTGGATGCATAACAGCTGCTCAAACAGAATCATTTTTCATTGCTGTGTTTGCATACTTAATGCTGTACAAGAGAAAGGGAAGACTGGTATTAGCAAACATCACAGCTGGGCACAGAGCCTGGAAAAGTTACTTTTTTGACTACCAGTCCCAGAATTCACCATTCTAAGAACTGCAGACCAAAAAGGGAATTGTTTCCAAGGGTGCATCTGCACTGTAGAAATAATGCCATTTGACACCACTTTAAGTACTCTGGCTCAATCCTATAGACTCCTGGGATTTATAGTTTTACAATGTCTTTAGCTCTCTCTGCCAGACTGCTGATGCCTCACAAAACTGCAGATCCCAGGATTCTGTAGAATGGGGCCATAGCAGTTAATGTTGCATCAAACTGCATTATTTCAACAGTGTAGATGCATCTATGGACCTTACAACTGATCAGAGATGCCTTGTTGACATATTTCATGAAGCACACCAAACTAGATAATTTTCACGAGTTCCACAAAATGGTGGCATATTTATCACCAAATAAGAAGAAAAGTAGGATGACAAAAGAAGACACAAATTTGCATAAAATTTGCATGTGCTGATTCACACACTTATTTAGAACTAACTCCTGTCACTTAAAGAGAAATTATATCTCATTAATCCTCTCTCATGTGGAGGGAAGAATGTAAACAGGTAACCTGCTTCTGAAATGGCAGTTCAAATGGCTGACAACTTCTCCTTTTTCTTCTTTTTCTTGAGATGAGTGTTTCAGGAACACTAGTTGATTCTTTCCAGTGAAATTGAAATTTCAAAGGTAGATGCAGCATCTTGGGGAAAAAAGATGTTGCTAGGGCAAGGAAATGAAAAGATGCAGCTCCAGTGGGAAAAACACAATTTGACATATAAGACTGTGTGTTCAAGAGCCAGAGAGATAGAGAGATTAAGGGTAGTTGGTGGGAACACTCACTAAACCCCACCTGACAATTGTTCTGAAGAATTCTTAGAAGCTGGATGATGTCAAATATTTTTAATTTGTGTACTTATGTACATGTATTTGGGGTGGGTGGGGAGACTCTATTCATCCACCCTAATGAAAAAAACATTTTGATGGATCTCAGAATGCTTAGAATGCTGTTTTTAAAGCAACTGATGATCTAACAGCAAGCTACAGATTTTAGAAACAAGTCTGTGCCATTTTTATTTTTAAATTATGAAACCCAGTAATTGTAATAAATGTCAAACTAAAATAAGCAAGCACTGTGGTCTTTTTCAGCAGGAAAGTGATTCCACCCAGTAAGATCTGATTAGGGTAGGAATGTAACCACAGCAAATAATTCATTTAGTTGCAGGTGGAATACTGGACTGGGAGTTGTCCAGCAAGCAAAGAAATGGGGAGAGGGAGGGGGATCATAGCTCAGTGGCAAAGCATAGGCTTGGTATGCAGATGTTCCCAGTCCCAATTGTAGAAACATGTGTGCTGCCCAGTCCATACCATTCTTATCTAACAAAATACAAGTGGGGCTCACCCTGAATATACATAGATGATGTAAACCTGAAACATGATGGGATTGGATCCAGACTAACTCAGCCTGGGTTTGCACAGGCCAGAATACTCCACAAACAGCCCAGAGTAGTCTGGCCCCAAAGCTCCTCTAATGTTCCTGCATTATCTTGGGCACTTCATTGCAATGCCGGGCAACTGTTTGTATATGTGTCCAGCTGTGCTGTGCTGCTCACTGCCACTGGTGCAAATCTCTCACTTTGAGGTCAGAACAAGGCATCCAGTATTGATCAGATATGGCTGACCTCAGAGTAAGTGACTCACATCGGTGGAGATGGACCAGGCAGCACAGTGAAATTCATTATAAACAGCTGCCCAGTATTGCAATGGAGGGCTTGGATCTGGAGGATCTGGAGCAAAATATTCTCTTTTAAAAACCACTGTAAGGGTGGTATACCTTGAGTTCAGTGCTGAACTGCTCATATGTCATCTGGACAGTTTGCACCAGAATCATGGATTGGGCCCTGTATTGGTTGGACTGATTGCCATGGGAATTGGGGGAGGGGAGGATATTTCATTTGGCCCATGTGGACAGGGTCCTTGTCATGTTTTCATCCCACTGAAATTGATTTGCTGGCTTTCAATTTCCAATAAAATCACTAAAAAGCATTCAGTCTCTAAGGACATGGCAAATTGCTTGGTTTGGATAGTGGATGGAGAGGAGTTGTAGATTAGAGGCATCTGGCTCATAACTGCACTGTTGCTACCAGGCCACCCATCATCGTCTCACTCTGGTTGAAGCACCATCAGGGTGTTAGTCACCCTTCACCCATAGCTATCACACTACTGCAACTATCCTTTGCTCCCCCACTTGCAGCAATGGTCCTTCTCCTCCATCTTATCACCACTGCCCAAATGCCCACTCCACAACCCCCTGTGTATGCCCAGATGCCCACTGCCAGCCTGCCAGCCAGCCACATAACTTCAGCATCTGTTTGCTCACCCATTGCTGTTTACTTCTTTGGTATGTACTGCAGACAGGAAATGACTGGCAGGGCTCTCCTCCAGAGAGTATCCTGTGAATTCTTCTAAAGGAATGGTCCTTGCAACAAAGTAGAATTAAAGATGGAATATACTTGCAAGTGTATTTGCTGCTGTTATGGCAAAGCACCAGAAATGTAGGCATCCAAAGCATCACTCTGAAGATGGAAATCCAACTCCACTTCCTCAGAACAAGGCATTATAAAACAGGATCACCCAGACAACAATTGCTAATGTATCAGCAGCGACACACACACACACAAACAGAGGGACAAAAAGCCAAAATTATTATTATTATACACTCAATTTTCAAATGCACTCTCATTTCTTTTCCTCTAGGAGCCCAGACCAGCTGCATCTTCCTCCTCTGAATTGCCTCCTTCCACCTACCATGAGTAAGGAGCAGACACAGTAACTCCTCTGTGGCTTGAAAGGTTAAGAGGGTAGGGAAGAGGACATGGAAATGTATAGGCAGAATGTAAGCTGCTCCTGTTTGATCTAGGGTCTTGGCCACAGTCCAACAAAGTAGCATCTCCAATCCCTGGTTACAAGTTATATACATAAATGAATAAAGTTTAAAATATTTTTCAAACAAAGAATGCTTTGAAGTTCAAACAAAATTATATCAGATAAATTGCACAGAAAATGTATGGTTCTGGAGCTGAGAGTGTGTGACTTGCCCAAGGTCATCCTATAGATTTCCATGGCCAAACGAGGAATCGAACCCTGATCCAATGTCATTGGAGTCATAATCCAATGCTCAAACCACTACATCATGCCAGCACTCAACTTCTATACTTAAAGAAATAAATAATATTTGAAATATTCTTGAAACAACAAATGCTTTGAAACGCAAACAAAATTATATTGAATAAATTGCATGGAAAAACTATGGTACAGTCCTGTATCTACTTATGCAGTTAATGTGATGGGGTTTACTTCTGAGGAGATATGTTTAGGGTTACAAACATGTGCACACTGACATATTTTATTCCTTGGAATCAGAGAGTGTCCCTATGTAAACAGGAAGAAATCGTAAATAATCTTAATGACTTTTTAAAAATGTAAATTCAATCTAATAGAATGTCCATATTAATCTCTGCCAACATATTTCTCTTTTACTCCTTCAGAGTTGGAATTCTAACTCCCACTTGCATTTATAAAATAATTTACAAGAAGAACAGAGGACCCTTTGAAAGCTGGCCACAGTTCTCACATAAAGATACATGACTGTCTTTTACAGTAATGATGAAAACCACATCCTTAATAGTATGCATAACAAGAAAACTCCAGATTTCAATGTTCAGTTATTCCCATGTATTGCACCAGAATCCTCAATCTTTATTATTTTGATAAATGTAAAAAAATGTAGTTCAAATTCCCGTCTTGAGGGCTTACAGAGAGATTTTTGGTTTTCCATCTTCTTTTGAACAGCAGATGCTCAGAGCATACTACCATTACTTTTGCTTGGTTTCACACGTGGTTAGACAAGGATGGTATTTTGTTTTGACCTATATTGTAGGACACTTTGGACTCATATTGGAAGAAAAGTGGGATATAAAATAAGTAAATGAAGTAAGTAAATAAGAATCTGGGGGACCAGTGTGTTGTAGAGGTTTGGGTGCTGGACTAAGACTCTGCAGACCAGACTTCAATTTCTAGCTTGGCCATAAAACCCACTGGGTGACCATGGGCAAGTCACAGTCTCTCAGCTTCAGAGGAAGGCAATGGCAAACATCCTCTAAACACATCTTGCCAAGTGATAGGTTCACCATAGAGTCACCATAAGTGGTAAATGGCTTGAAGACACGCAGCAACAACAACAGTTTCCTCTCCCTGTTGTTTTCTAGTACTCCAGAAAGCCAGGTTGAAGGAGCTCTGCAAAATTATACCTCCCCCAGTGTGTTCCAACACTCACTTGTTGTTTCAGCAGCACCAGGAGGATGAAGAGGAGGAGGAGGAAGAGAGAAAGACAGGTCTTTCACCTGTTTCTGCCACCAGAGCAACAGCAGGATAAAAGCTGTGCACAGGACATAAGGTAGGGATGTTGAAATTTGCAGATACCCTTTGCTCATACCTTTCAACTGTCCTGATAACTAAAGTAAACCTCTGTCATCACACTTTTTCAGCAACATCAGGGTGTGGTCAATATGGCAAAATTTATTAATGAGGAAGAACACACAATCTAGAAGAGGCTGAAGCAGTTTACTTTTACCTGAGCCTGCAAAGAAGGGCACTTTTCCTCCCCCTCCTCTCCTCCCTCTTAACTTAATTGAGTTCAAACCACTTCTTCACTTTGAATTCAGTTTGCAGCAACTGAAGTACGCTGTGGGCAAAGGCAGAAAGTGGGAGGAGGAGAAGGAAACTGGGACATTTTCAAAATAGCTGAAAAGGTGGGGTGACAAAGCATTAATTGAAATTGCTTCTGCCAAATCGGGACAGTTGTAAGGTGTAGGAAAATAAAAGGCACATATTCTATCTTCCTGACAGTGAGATCCTATGAATCTTTACTCAGAACTAAGTGCCATTACATTCAAAGGGACGTACTTCTATACAAGTGCATATAGGATTATAATCTATATGAGATGACATTTCTTAGTCAGCATGGATTCTTTATTTATCTATTTAATTTTAAGTGTCTTCATTCATGATGTACTTTAATCAGCTATCCACAGTTAAGCTCATTCAAACAACTATGTTTGCTTCAAAGGTAACAGATTTAGGAAGACTGGACCATTTCTATCACTTTAGCCATACAGAAAAAACACGATAATAATATATAATTTTAATAATAATATAATTTATTTATATATCCCGCCTCTCCCTGCTGGTTTGTGAAATTATGTGATGTATATTGTTTTTTATGCCAATGTTTCCTGTTTGCAAAAAGCTGCCACAGCTTCATTACTCAGAAGTATATAACAAGCCATGTTGCATTTCTGCTATGCTAAATCAAAGCATCAAAGCTAGGTATGTGAGCATTTTATATTTGTAATATTCCTCGGCTGCCATAGCTACACAAAACCCCAAGACTCATTTATAGTCTATATACCAAAGAGGTTCTGCCGAAACAGAAATGAGTTGATACTGATTGATGCACTAGCTTGACATCACAAAACATGATAAAGTGTGCATTAGAAATACAGCAGCAGCTGCAGCTGTAACTTCGATTCTGGATGAAAAAGGACTGGAACCTCTGTGAGATGCAAGCTGAACACAGAAAGCATTCCAGTGTTTGTTCTCCTTTATTAAAGAAAGAACAAAATGATTGCTTTGAGTGTGATGATCAATAGATTTCAGACTCAACTCAAAGAACCACACTGTTCCTAAGTAAGGATGGAAAATAATTTTGGTAGTTTTCACTGAACTTATCAATTTTGAACATCCCAAGATTTGGGATTCTGACAGATTTGTCATATTAGGACAAAATGCATTTTACCCTAAATACTGACACATTTGAGAGGCCAGCAAAGGGAGGGGTGTGTGACTGTACCCCCAACCTCATTTTTCAACCACTAAAACAATCTAGAGCCACCCCAACCCCCATAACTCAAAGGGTTTTTGTTTAATATGGGAGGTAGGTTTCCCCCAAATGTTCCAAAACTGCCATATAATGCAGTGGGTTCCCCACCACCACCACCAGGCCCCTACTGTTCCTAACTCTAAAATACACATACAAGCTGCAAAGCTGTCTGAAAATCAAAGATGTTTTTATCTTATTTTATTTTATTTATTGTCATATTTTAACTGCTTTTTGGTTTAATTCTGTTTTAAGGGGATGGGAGGGTGGATTATGGGATATGGGAATGTTTTAAATTGTCTGTTTTAAAATTTGCTGTACCCCGCTCCGATTGCCTTGCAGAGGGGCGGGCTATAAATTAAAATTTATTTATTTATTTATTTATTTATTTTAAATCGGAGGTAATGTCATGGCTGTTTTCATTTTGACATGATATGATGGGCAGTGAACAATGCTCCCAAGTGCCATTGCTCACCCCTGGGGTAGTAACTTTAAAATGTGTAGAATTAAAATAAAATTAGCAGTGTATAAATGGAAAAACATATAGAAATTTGCTTTAGTCAAGGGAGAATATACAGTTGGCCCTCTATACCCACAGATTCTTTTTCCACAAATTCAACCATCCACAGCTTGATTTTTTAAAAAAAATCCAAAAGGCAAGCCTTGATTTTGCCATTTTATACAAAGGGAACCATTTTACTGCACCATTCTATTTAACAGGACTTGAGCATTCACAGATTTTGGTATCCACGGTGTGTGTGTGTGTCCTGGAACCAAATCCCTGGAGATACCAAGGGCCCACTGTACATACAAAATGTGAATATCAGAGAAAATGCATAAATAAATGCATACATTGCAGAAAACTGCATTACAGTTATTGCAAAATGCAGCAGCCAGACTGTTGTCTAGTATCTGCTTTAGAAACCACATGCCACTGGTTATATTATCAAGTGCACAGGCTTTCAGTTGCTTCTGAGCTCAACTGAAGGTGAATTGGCTTCTGGCCAGAATATATGAAAGACTGTGTGTCCCATAGGATCCCACTTGGATTTTGAGATACTCATCAGAGGCACTGCTGCATGTCCCACCACCCTGAAAAGCTATATTGTTATATACACAAGGACAAAGCCTTTTGGAATTTTAAATTGGATCTTATAGAATGTTGGCTTTTGAACTTTTAAAAAACCCAGTCCATTTTGATCAATTTTTAAAGAATGTTTTTATTTGTTGTGCAGTCCCTTAGGAGACCTGATGGGTCTGAGAAAGAGAAATACTTCCAAAACACCAACAAACACATTTCCAATTTTTTTCCTGAAAGAAAAAAAGTCTCACAGCCTGACACAAATGAAAGATGGGACAGGCATGGAGATGCAATTCAGAGGAACAAAATGAATTGTATGCTGACATTCCTCCTCCTTCCCATTTATAGGAGGCTATACAATAAACATCTGTGGCAAAAGAAATGGGTAGAAACCATGCCAGAATAAAATCTATGGGAAAGCTCAAAGTATTGTAAACCCAGTTCCTATAAAGGAAAATGCAGATGGAGAGATAAACAAAAGTGATGATATCATCTAGCATATTTCCATTACTTCATGTTACAAGAGAAATGAAGAAGTCAACCAAA
Organism: Phrynosoma platyrhinos; assembly: GCA_020142125.1. NCBI lineage: Eukaryota > Metazoa > Chordata > Lepidosauria > Squamata > Phrynosomatidae > Phrynosoma > Phrynosoma platyrhinos. The sequence goes on along the minus strand of CM034708.1, from coordinate 15,001,789 downwards.
GATTGCCAGATCTAGTACTGGCTTGAAGCCATCAAATGCACCCATAACTGAACTGAGAGAGAAGATATACCTGCCTATTATGCCTGAAAATACTCTGGTTCTGTGCATTAGAATGATGCATATCAAGAATCTTCAAAAATCACTATGGCTGAAATCCTGTTGGTGTCTTATCCATGTGTTGTTGTTGTGTGCCTTCAAGTCATTTCCAAGGTGAACCTATCATGGGGTTTTCTTCAGAAGATTTGCTCAGAGGAGGTTTTCTTCCCCTGAGGCTGAGAGCGTGTGACCTGCCCAAGGTCACCCAGTGGGTTTCATGGCCAAATCTGGAATTGAACGCTGATATCTAGAGTTGTCAAACCACTATGCCACACTGATTCCCCTTTAATGGAAGTGGTTGATCATTTTTGTCCCATGTGAAAAGTCCACATTTGATTGAAAGTTGCAGAAGTGGAGTTCTATCTGTAGTGTCACTGCAATATGGATGTGCATTGTTCATGGATACACATTGTGTAATTGCTTGTGGATGAAGATTGTGCATGGATGCTCATTCACACTTGACTGTGCATTCAGTTGTACATTTGGTGTTTTGGTTCAGTTGTGTAAATGTTGCCATTTAACACAAAGGTTGTGTAGCACAATGCAATTATTCCACATACAGTCCCACTGTAGGATCTCAGCTATTAGGTATCAGCATCCAAACCATTAAAAGAGAGAATATTACTTCCTTCATTATTTCAAAGTAGCCTAATCTGGAATACAGTTCCGACATAGGTAGTTCTGTAGTCAAACACCAAAATGGATAATAGCAGGAAAAGCTGAATAAGAAAAATTGGATACTGTTCAGATCTTTCATCCAAATATTCTCCAGAGAAATAATAATCAAATGCCTCTGAGTAACATCTCTGTCTGCCTTCAGCTGCATCAATTAACATTTAACCATGGATTCTACCATTGGTCAGCCTACATTTGTCCATTTTGTTTTGTAAAAATATTTCAAGACTGGAAAGTCATGTCTTTTCAACCAGGGAGGAGAAAGGCCCTTCAGTTTTTTGTGTATGCACTGCCTGTACGTCTTTGGGCCAAAACTGCAATAGCTACTTTACACACAAACCAAGCAACAGTCAGATGGTGTGGGAGGCAGAATTTAAATGCCACAGAAGTCTCATTCCTCCCTCCCAGCTAGGAACAGAGTTGGTATTCAGGAGGCAAAATGCCATCTTTTTTTTTTAGCTATAGTTTAGGAAGTACATACCTTTAGCAAGATCTAGCTACACTCTCAGCAGGAATTCAATAGTATTTCTTTATCTGTATAATATTCTAGGACAGGGATAGGCAACCTTTCCCCTTTAAGGGCTGAGGGACTTCAGCTCCCAGAATCCCAGGAGCTATTGGCCAACATGGGACTATTGGCCAATGTGGCTGAGGCTTCTGGGAGCTGAAGTCCCTCGGCCCTTAAAGGGGAAAGGTTGCCTACCCCTGTTCTAGGCCATACCTAATGCTGACATTGGACAAATTGAGTATTCATCCATTTGATAATGCTACAGTGCTGGTCACCAGCACAGAACTGCTCCAGGGCTGTCCCTAACATTAGGCAGCATGGAACAGCAGCCTTGAACAATAGTTTTTGGTTATCATGTGAGGGCAGAAAATAGTTATTTATTTCATTACTGTAAGGAACAGTAATGAAATAAATGTATCCATCAAAAATACCTGTGGGATTTTCTGCCTCATGTGCCAAAATAACTTGTCTGGCCTTGAACACATCATTTGCCATAGCTTCAAAAAGTCTCCTTTTTTTGATGGATACATTCCAGAATGTGGTCATGCTGGCTAGGGGATTCTCAGTGTTATTGTCCAATCGAGTGATGTTGGCAAGCTCTGAGCATGGACCATCCATGCCGGTGCTACTGTTTTTCCTGCTGCTTTACATTCTAAAAAGGAAGCAAAAGCAATGGGTAACTGGTTTCATAATAGCAATACCTGCTCAACTGAAATTGTTTTTGATTGCTATGTTCACATAGTTAGCATGGTATGGGAGAAAGGTGGTCTGGCATCAGCATGTTAGACCACAGAGCATTCAGATTATAACTCCCAGCACCCTCCAGCCAGCTGACCAGGCTTCAGCTACATCAATTAACATTTAGCCATGCTTGACACTGTTGGACTCTTGGAACTACAGTCCAAATTTACCTTTTCCAAGCTCTAACTTTGGCTGTTCTTGCTGATAGCAAAGTGTCTTGGACCGAACTTGACTGCTTCCCTAGTTATGCTACTGTTTCTAACTGGGAATGTAAAGAAGGTTTTTAGTTGCTTAGAAACTGCAGGGCACATTACCAAGCTCCTTCTGCATCAGATAAAAGGAGATAGGAAACTATATAAAATCATTGTTTATTGTCCAGGCTTAAGACAGATCTTGAATGGTTAAGGATGCACAGAAACAGTTCGCTTCTTTTCCTGTTTTTTTTTTAGGGATTTTTTCCCTTTTGAGGTCTTTTTAGGCCTTTCCCTTCAGTATCTATAGTGCAAAGGTACCTGCCAACAACAGATTTGTAAAACTCATTGGCATAAAACTAACCTTTATAACAAAACTACGGTCAGACAAAAGGAATCCCCAAAAGCCCATAAATAAGACTTCCAGCTGTTTTGGCTAGTAACTTGATCTTTAGCCCTGCAACCATTCCAATTCAGCCTATCTCAGTCATGGAGCAGGGATCTCAAACCAAAACTTGACAGTGGGGTATCTGTGATTATTGGTGCCACTTCTTGTACTTTGACAAAGAAGGGAAACACAGGTAGACATCACCTTCTCTCTGGCATTTCTGTATCATCACCACAGACGGCCAAGAGATGGCTCTGCAGTTCTCAGTTTAACAGATGTCAGGTGACACTGAATGCTAATTCTGATACTGGGATACTTTAGTGTGAAAAAAACCCTCCAGATTATAAAAAAAAAGGATCTGAAACTCCTAGGTTTTTACTCCTGTGCAAAGCAACTTTATTGTGGAGATTCACACGATGTTTTCCTCATCTTGATGTTTCCTCACATGATGTTTTCCTCATGCTGGGAACTCCCAGCATTGTCATGGACCTTTGATTCCTACTTCCCAAGTCAGTTTAAATTAACCCAGTATTTTCCAAAATGAAATGTATCTCTGCTTGGTTATCTATTTGTATCGTCCCAGAACTAGCATATATGTCTGTTGCCTAAAAATGCAGTTATTGTTTCCAGGACACAGATTCAACAGAAATCAAGTGAGAGGAATGTTTGTACCAAAACAAAATGATCCCAGCTTTTAACTATCATAATATTGCAAGTGCACTTTAGTACTTCAAAAAATAACTCTTGAATAATAAAGAAGGCTCAGTGGAAATGAGTGAAAATCAGTTTCTGAAATGTCATGTGAGTCTAGATGGGACACACAACCAGAGTGAGGGGGAGGAAGAAGAACACAACAGAGGGGAAACTGAGGAAAATCTTGGGTATTTCAAGAAAGGGCTTGTTTGCAAACCTGGGAATGTGAAAGTGTGAGGGTTCTCTGTGTTGTCCCCCTCCTGACTGAGCAGAATGGGATCCCTTGAGACCACCTTTTAACTAATGAACTTGCTGCCACCCCCAGTTATCAACTCTTCTCACTTTAGCAATGCATAGCTGGGGAATTTCACTGGCACTTCCCTTGCCAAGTGTAGGGAAGAAATGGGCCAAGCTAAAGAACATGAAAAGGCACTCAAAAGAGTACTTTTTAAAGAAAAAAGAAGTTGTTGAAGAAAGAAGTTGCAAGTTACAGAGTAATTATTTGAGCCAGATCAAGAAAAGAATAAAACAGGGGTAGGCAACCTTTCCCCTTTAAGGACCGAGGGACTTCAGCTCCCAGAATCCCAGGAGCTATTGGCCAACATGGGACTATTGGCCAACATGGCTGAGGCTTCTGGGAGCTGAAGTCCCTTGGCCCTTAAAGGGGAAAGGTTGCCTACCCCTGGAATAAAATATCCTAATGCCACTGACTGGTACATTTTCTTAACCTTACTCACAGATCATATGTTATTTGTAGTCCATGATATTTCTGGATAGCTGGGAGTCTGGACTCCACTGTCCAGCTCCACCAGCCTCCCAACTCCAGAACTCCTGGTTAGATACCCCTCATGATCAACTTGGCTTGAACCAGAGACAAAGGCAGACCCCCCTAGGCCTCTTGCTGCTTCCAGGCTTTTTAAAAAAAAATCCCTCAGACCATCTCAAAGATTTGAACTTTTCCCCAAGTGCCATTTATCTCCCATTAATTTACTCCAATTTATCACAGCAAGTAAAATTAAAACAAAAAGAACTGAAAACTTTTTTTCTTCTTCTGGATGGGCCCAGAATTTCCTCATCCAGATACAGACAGAGGTGTTCTTATATTTTTTAGCCCTGCTTATCTGTTTAGCAGCTTGACTGCTCTGCTGATTCTCAGATTGTCTCACTGCCTGCCTGCAAAATGCAGAGCTTAGAAGAAGATGGCCCATGGAGAGTGCTGCCAGATATATAACTCTCCAAATTTAATTCAAAAGTTCACCAGGAATGGTCAACAGGGATTTAATTCTTTACTAAGGGCCTGAACAGACTGTCAGAAATAATCCAGTTTGAGACCAGTTTAACTGCCCTGGCTCAGTGCTAGGGAATCATGGGAACTGTAGTTTATTGTGGCACCAGAGCTCCCTCAGAGAAGGCTCAATTTCTCAGAAAAAAACTACAATTCCCATGATTCCCTCGCACTGAGCCAGGACAGTTAAAGTGGTCTCAAGCTGGATTATTTCTGTCAGTCTGTTCAGGCTCTAAATTAGTTCCCAAAGGTAGCAGCACATAATTTTAGCAGTCTTCTTTCTATGTGAGAAAGTGTTCAAAAACAGCAGTTTGCAAAGACTTTCCACAATGTGGGATTCATTCTGTACAAAATCAGTATATAATTTTCTGCACAGAAAAGAATATTCCTGTGCAGAAGTATTACCTTCTGTACAGAAAATGCTGTTTCTGCACAGAAATACTGTTTTTTGCATTTTAAAAAAAATCCTAATATTTTGTGCAGGTTAAGTCCTAAACTGCAACGTTGTCATCAGTCTAGAATTCCTTTGTCAGGGTTTCCTGACAGTTGACAAATATGGTTTTGGCAATTTTTTGGGAGGGGGGGTATATTCAAATATTCTTGCCACCTCTAATGCCCAAGAGTTAGCACTGAAAATTTTAGGTGGCATTGGATGCTAATAGGGTTTGGCCTAGAAACCATATGTTTCTGGTCTAGCCTGCTTTTGTATAAGATGTTTCTTATTCAGGTACAGATGGAATTATATACTCAGATGTTCTCACACTGAATATTCATTTTTCAGGGCAACAGCTCACCTGTTTCCCAGACTGACTATTTCACTTACCCCCAAGAATGCTGGCTCCTACATTCTGTTTACTTCTGGCATTATCAATCTAATCTTGCCTATCTCCTCACAACATAACATCCATACAGCTAAATCATGGTGCTGCTAACACTTGCTCGCTTCATTTGTTATAGTCTAATGTTAACAACATCAAAACCTTCAAATGTTCTATTTCCTTTACTGCAAAGACCCCTTCCTAGACTTAAAACAACCTATGTCATAACATGAAAAATACTAGAAAACACTAAAAAATAACACCCCATGATTTTCTTTTGAAAATCCAAGATACTTTTTTTCCTTCTTCTTAAATGGAATCATTAATCATCTCCAGCATCTATTAAGGCTGAATAAAATTGGCTATTAGTCAGTCAATACAATGCCACAACAGATTTGCAGTAAATAAAATAACCTACCTGGAATAACTTCAAAGAGAAATTTTCCTGGACTTTCATCATTGCAAGGATGTTCTATCACTCTATTTCCAGGCAAGAATATGGTACCCTTAAATAAAAAAGTGTAATTTTAGATAAAAGTAATGAAAAGATTAAGTTTCAGGATTAAAACCATACAGCACATGCAAAAAGCCAACCCTGGAAGTCTTATAAGCCTTCTGGGAGCTACTCAAGTGATATCTTTGATCAGTCTAGAGATGGAAATAATATTTTAAATTTTATTTTAAAAATGGTTGAAAAACAAGTTTTTTTGTTTTTGTTTTTGAGTTTTGGGAAACCTGATGAGATGAATCCTGAACTGATGAGAATCTTCACAGTTTGGGACTTATTCTGCACAAAATTTGCAACTGGTTGTTTTTGCACAGGATAATTTTTCTGTACAGGAAACAGCATTTTCTGCATGGAGAATTATAGTTCAATGCAGAAATAGTAACCTCTGTGCATAAAATATCTATAATTGGGAATTTGTTCTTTGTAAAACTCACGCACAGTTGATTTGCATAAAAATACAGAATTTTCTGTGCAGAAATTAATATTCTGCATTTAAATATTATTTTCCATGGAGAAAATGCTTTTTGCTGCACAAAGCAACCATGTGCAAATTTTATACATAATAAGTCCCAAACTGTGAACAGTCTTCCAAAACTGTTTGGTTTTCAAAGACTTTCTTGCAACAGAAATTACTCACTGCAACCTTTAAGAAGAAACTTAGTGAAGAACTACATCCCTATTGGTGACTCTCCAGGAGGAAGGAGCTTCACAGGTGAGGAACAGCTATCTTTATCTCTGTGGCTGAAACACAGTAGGCACAGGCAACAATGGCAATGGTTTTGAAGTCAATGGAGCAGTGAATCCAGTCTGAATAGGTTTTCCAGGTCAGAAGCATTCCATTCCTTGAGATTTCAGAACTTAAATCATTAGGATGGTCCTTGATAGTGGTTTGGAGTGAAAGGAGGGACTGGTGATCCCCTTGGAGACTGCACAGCAGCTATTTCAAAGCAGTCTACAGCAGAACCAGCAAAATACAGAAATATACTTATACAGGCATTACTCC
>CM034708.1:14961328-14972107 GCA_020142125.1 Phrynosoma platyrhinos | reverse complement strand
AGTGTTGTCCACTACAACACTGACCCCAAATCAAGGTTGCCATTTTCCAGTGGCAGCTGGTGTCTCTGATGTCTATGAGGAGGTGAAGCTACTCTAGATTTTAGTTGTAACTATGGCTCAGCTCCTAAGACAACACCTTTAAAGTGAACAATTAAATTCTGAGTAGATCCAGTGCAAACAAATTTGGGGGGGAGTATATTATACCTGTGTAAGAGCTGGGAAAAGTTACTGTTTTGGACTACAACTCCCAGAATCCCCAAGCCAAATTTAAGATGCACCAATGAACAGCAACCCAAGCATTCAGTGTACCACTGTCATTAACCTCTGTCCTTGTTGGAATTCAAAATGGCAACATTCATTTGGAAGAGTGTGCCATCAGAAAGCTGGAGGAGTACTTAAGTTTTCAGATTTTTTAAAAAAAAATGTCAGGGGAAAAAGAGATCCCTTATCAAGATAAGGGCACCCAGAACATTCCAATGGGCACACTCAGTGGGTACTGTATGCCAACTGCTGGGAGAAGGAAAAAGAAAACTTGGGATGGGGGAGAGAGAATGGAATGGATTATGTTGGAAAAAGGCATGAGCAACCAGATGGAACCCTGAAGACAAATATTATATTGTACGATATTTAGTTGCAGATCCTACTTATAAATTAATGGTAAGAACCAGAAATTTGCCCTACAGCTCCAAAACAGAACCCTTTTTTTCCTTCCTCCTCTCCTCCTGCTGCTCCTTTTCCTTTTCCTGCTTCACCAGATTGGCGCATACAGACTGACTTGAAAATGACAACCTGCTTTCTTTAGAGCAGTTAACAGCTTGCTTGGAAGTCTCCTCCCCACAATAACATAATTGCAGCCAAGTGCCATGTCAATACATTTAAAATGAATGTTATGTTCTGGAAACTACACATACTATCTCCGGTATGTGTTTTCCACAGACAACAAAGCCATTAACAATCAATTTTAGATGTGTCTGACTGGAAACAGGAACTGTTAGAAAAGTTCTATGAGAGACAGACATTCTAAGAGGTTGGAAACAGACAATCTTAAGAGAACAGAAAGTGGCAGGATTGAGGCCTGTATGCTAAACATGACTATGGTTACATTTTCATGATGTTTTTAGTATCTCTTTTTTGGAGGCACCCTGTTCATTTTAAGTAATAATAGTTTTTTTAAAAAATAGATGTAAACACATTTTAATCTCCCCCATACATTTTCTTGATTACAGAAATTCAGGGTTATACTTGAACATTAACAAAGCAAGAATAATGGCCATCAATAATAATTCATGTAACTTTAAAAAAAAGTTGAAGGTATTGAAATAAAGATTTTCCATACCTTGGCTCAGGACTTTATTACACCAGTTTGCTGTCCTGCCACAATCACTCTAGTTTAAGAATGGAAGCATACCAGTTTGGCATCATTTCTTATCACACCTTCCCCCATGATAATGCACTGGCAATCTATGGTCATGTTTTCTGCTTTGCCAAAACCATCTTTTGGGAAGAGGGAGGAGGGTGGAATAAGTAATCTTAGCTGACAACCACCTCCCACAGCTGGCTGCTGTGTGGATGAGTATTCAGGAAGGTATTGGAAGCTATGATCACTGCAGGGAGGAGTGGAAGAAGGGAGAGAGGAGCAGAATCATGGCCACTCACACCATGAGACTGCCTGAAAAGCAGAACTGTAGCAGAAGGGACCTACCATATAAAGGCAGTAATGGAAGAGCAGCAAGATTAAGAGTCAATTGACGGGGTTTGCCCATCAATGAAAAGGTGCACTACAATAACAAATGGAATGCAAGACAGCAACAGGAAAGACACAATATTGTGTAATAAGTCCTGGCCAAAGCTAGTTTTATCCTGTTAAAATCCCACTTTTAAGTCTCATGTGATAGAGTCTTCAGTGATAAATCAGAATGGAGACTGTAGTCAAGACATCAGAAGAAGACTAGGACTTGCAAGAGTAGCTATCAGGGAACTAGACAAGATCCTCAATTATAAAGATACATAATTGAATAATGATTTTTCATGCCATTTTACTTCCAATTTCTATGTATAGTTGCAAAAGCTGGACAATGAAAAAACTGATAGGAAGAGAATCAAATCATTTGAAATTTAGTGGTGGAGGTGAGTGCTATGAATACCATGCTGTCAAAAAGATAAGTAGAGTGGGACTTTGGTATCCATGAGGGATCCATTCCAGACCACCACCCTTGCAGATACCAAAATCTGTGGATGCTCAAATCCCATTGTCCCTAATGGCTGAGCCTGAGAAGGAGGTGGAGGCAGGGAAGGAGTGTGTTGGGGCTGGACCAAGTCTACCAAGGATTGTGCAGGGAATCCAGAGAAGAGGCAAGGCCCAGGTGGGGGGCTTTGGGCTCAATTCGGAGCTGGTCTGGTCCATGCAAGGAGGCCTGCCGCTGCTGCCACACTCCTAGGGCAGCTGTAAGTCAGAGGAAAATGGTCTGGACAGCCAGGCCATGCTGCCCCTGCCCCTGCCCCCACTCATCCAGAAGAGGAGGAGGAGAGCAGGTCTGGCTTAGCTTGCCTGGCTAGGACTAGCCTACCTGGCTTCTCCCACCCCAAGCAGGCGGGTGGGAGGAGAAAAGCTGGCCCGAGCAGGCTGAAGGAGAGAAAAATGGAGTGGCAGTAGGGGTCTTTCTGAGGCACCACACTTCCACCTTTTTTCTTCTCCTCCATCTTCTGAGGGGCTCTTTGGGGATCCCTAATGGCAGCATGGCCAAGTCACATGCTGCCACTGGGGGCAACCAGGGGCTTTCCATACATGGATGCTGAAATCATGGACGGCAAGTCTACAGATAAAGAGGCCCCACTGTAAATGTGTCAAAGAGTGAATCAAGCCTGAATTTTCCATAGAAGCCAAGATAACCAAGTTGAGCTGTCCTACTTTGGACTTAAGCGATGACATGACTGTGAAGTCGTAGGCTTTCATGGCCGGCATCCATAGTTTTTTTGTGGGTTTTTTCGGGCTGTGTGGCCATGTTCTGAAAGAGTTTCTTTCTGACGTTTCGCCAGCATCTGTGGCTAGCATCTTCAGAGAAAATTCTAATGAGCCAGATGACATGACTCATTAGAAAAAGCAATACTGCTTGGGGCCTGAGCAGGTGGGGCAGGATAGCATGGGCTAAACCCCAGAGCTCATCCCCAGTTAGTCCCTGGGTTGGCATGGGAATGTTAGGGTGTTCACACACCCATCTCCACAATGACCCAGGATCTGGGGCTGGTCCTTACGTTTCTGGCATGCAGTCCATCCAAGCAGCCCTCCAGTCAACCCATTTGATGCAGAAACAGGGTTCCTGGCTGCATCCACATGACCAGGTGCCCCATTTCTGCATCAGATGGGGTGGCTGGGGGGCTGCTCAGATGGATCACATGCCAGAAAGGTAAGGAATGTTAGATGGGGCTGTCTGATCAGCCCAGTTTAGCTATGAGTTTCTTAGAAATTCAGCAGAAAACCAGGGCTATTTTGCCACATGGCAAAGTCTCCTTATCTTGGGGTCAAACTTGATCCTCTGTACAGGCAGGATCAGGCCCAATCCTGCTACAGGTGTATTGGCCTGCATTGTCTAAACTAGACAACACCAGGCCGGGGGGGGGGGGAAGCCAAGCCATTTAGCCTGTGCAGACAACCCCTTGGTAAGGTAGAACGCAGGAGGAAAAGAGGAAAATCACATTACAAGTGGATAGACTCAATCAAGGAATCTACTGCCCTGGGTATGCAAGACCTGAGCAGAGCTGTTGACGACATGATAACTTGGAGGTCCTCATTCATAGGGTTGCCAAAGTTAACTTGATGGTAATTAATAATAACATACATTTCTGATTCTTAAAGAAGATATCACCATGCTGTGATATTCTCTGGTCAAGTAGCATGATATTTTAGAACCTCCGAGTAAAAATGTCTTGATGGGGTAGGTCCATATGGGAATGGGTCACCTTTCAGATAATTTATATTTTGCAGGGCTTTAAGCCAAAATTGGTACTTTGGCTTATACCTAGAAACAGACAGAAAGGCAGTGCAGATGCTTTAACAAGGACAAGATGTATTTCATGGAGTGGTACCCCTGCTTGGGATACAGAGGGTGCGATTTTCAATCCCTGCCATCTCCCATTTTAAAAGGTATGAGGTATGCTTAAGACCCTGGAATGTGGATCCCAGTCAGAGTAGGTGATACTGAGCTAGACAAACAATTTATTTATTTATTTATTTATTACTTTGGATAAAGGAGCTTCTTGTGTTCCTCTGCACCTATTGCTGCTATTCAATGGAGCAGAAGGATACTAGCAGTAAGAGAAACAATTGGCTCCCACTGGGGAGTCCAGATGGCTGGTGTTGATAAATCAGAGCTCTAATTTTTAATCTGTGATAGAAACATTAATCAATAAATTACACTGATGCTTTCAGTTGTAAGTCATGCATTTTTCAAGCCAAATGCTCAGGGCTAAGACAAAAAATAAAATGTATATTGGAAGAAAGAAATATTGTAAAAATGAATGTAATATATTCTAAATAAATGAAAACCTACCTGGGGTAATTAAAGTGCTGTAACATCTGTTGTCTTGCAATAGAAAACACAAAGTAATTTTAATATTCAGAGTCTCCATATAGCAACAGAGGAAGAAGTGTGGCCAGAGGCATGGGGAACCATATGGGGCCCTGGTAATTGAAATAGTAAAGGGAAATGGAGCTCAGAGATGCATGAATTTTGCAGGGAATGGCTGTGAGATGTGCCTTTTATATTGATTAATGGAACAGCACACATTCAGGATGCATCTGTATTGACAAAAAGATTAAAAATAAAAACAGTAGAAACACCTCCTCTTTAAAAAAAAAACAAAAAAACCCTTCAAACCCAAATCCCACAGATGGGGTATTCCTCCTGCTTCTACTATCAACAACGATGTTCTTTAGTGTTTAATCATGAGCATTATTAGCCTTCAAGACCAATCAGAACAAACAACCCCCATCTCCTATGATTGTGAGCTGTGTATCCAATTGTGAGCTTTGAGTAGGATCCCAAGTGGTCCATTCTGCAGATGGAAATGCTTTTGTCAGAAGGAATGAGAGGGGGTCACTTGATTCTCCTTTACTCCCACAGGCCTCTCTGCACCCTCTAAACTTATTTGGACACACTAGAACATCCTTCAGACAGGGGTATCACCAGGGGTATGTGAGCCACACCAGGTAACCCCCTAAGGAGTAGTGTCATCATTGATCCCCAAACATCTGCCTTTTGGCCGAAACAGTCTATGGAGTTCATCTGTGTTCCTTTAAAATGCTGAAGAGATGGTGTGAGTGGATGAGGCTCAGTGGGAGGAGAAAGAAGAGCCCCAATGGGTTTCCCTGGCTGAGTGGGGATTTGAACTCTAGACTCCAGACTCATGGTCTAATGCTCAAACCACTATACCATGCAAGCACTTATTGTACAATTATGGAACTGTCAAATTATAATGTTTTTCTTAATTAAACAGTTCCCATTATCAACAAGTGGAGAAAAAATGTGATTGCTCAGGTGCTCATTGGAACCAGATGAGTCCTATTTCAGGAAAGGGTGGGAAATAAATAAGAACATTGTATGCTGATTCTGTACCATTGCACTGATTGCCAGAGTAATTCATGTTCCAGTTTAATGGTTTGAGTTTGATTATAATCTCTAAACAGATTAGGACCAATTTACTTGGAAAAACTGCCTCCATTCAAATGATTGTTGTTGTTGTTGTGTGCCTTCAAGTTATTTCCAACTTATAGTGACCCTAAGGTGGGGTTTTCTTGGCAAGATTTCTTTGGAGGAGGTTTGCCATTGCTATCCTCTGAGGCTGAGAGGGTGTGACTTGCCCAAGATCACCCAGTGGGTTTTATTGCCAAGCTGGGAGTTGAACTCCAGAGTTGTAGTCCGACATTCAAACCACTACATCATGCCCATGCTTTAAGACAGAAGTTGGCAACTATGGCCCTCCAGATGTTATTTAAACTGCTATTAGCAGAATCCCTCATCACTGGCTAAGGCTGTAAGGAAATGTAGCCCCCCATAACATCTGGAGGGCTACATTTTCCCAGCCCAGCTATGAGATCAGAAGTCCTATATATTGGCCTACCTTTAAGAGCAATTTGACTGCAGGACAGGGTATTCTTAGTAATAGCCCCTACCTTAGAGAACTCACAACAGGTGATGATGATGATATTAATTTGAACCTGCTTTTCTCCCAAAATTGAGACCCAAAGCAGCTTCCAGTCTAAAAACTTAAAACCAAAAACTTACAAAAGTGACGATTAAAATAGAATTGGATTGTTGCAAAATGAAAACAGATTAATTGTTTAAAAATAGAATGAACAAGATAAAAGCACTTAAAAACTATACACATTAAAACAGGACTAATTGGACTAATTTTTGTGCTCAGACCATCAAGTGCATTGAGCATACTTCTGCTCTTACAGGTCCTCTGCATTCAATCTTATTCTGTCTGAGTTTCTCTAGTGCTTGCTCTCTTGAATTATAGATTCACCCTGTGAGACAATTGCCATCTTGAAACAGGATGTTTCTAGTCAGCTTTCCTTGGGCAACCACCAATGTGCAATAACTCAGAACGCTGTCATGACATATAACAAAAGGAACTAGTAGGGGTATACCTGAACCTATCACACCTGGTTCCCTCATTATTACCACACTGCCTTAGCCTCCCATCACCTACTGATTCTCAGCCTTCTCCCTCTTTGACTTGTACACAGCTGAGGCTCAAGGCTGTCAGCCCTAATACAGAGCAGCTGCAAAATTGATTCTCACATGCTTTTGATCTCCTGATTTCTGCTCCATATCATCCCATCCAAAAAGGGAACCTACCTTGTCCTGAATGGCTTCTTTTCATCTTAATATCAAAAGGAAATTTAGGGATCATGGAAAGATATGTAATGATGATGCTATATGAATAATGATGAATGCAAAATATATCTGTCACTCTGCTCTTTCTCCCTATTCTCTATCCAGGGAGCACTGTGAATTTCTTCAAAACATTATATTGACTAGAGTGGATAAACTGTTAATATGCCCTTTCCCCCTCTTTCTATGGCTTCATTCCCACTTACAAATAAATCAGTTTGTGATCCGAATTGATAGATCAGTTCGACAGAGGAACATGGTTCATACTACATTTGCCCCAATCACATTTTCTTGCTGTAAAATAACCCACTTGTCATTCACATTGACTAATGAATCAATTCAAAATGGACCTTCTTCAGTGGGTTGCTGATCACGTCATAGGAAATTGATTCTGATCTGCATCTCATTCATATTTGCGCTGAATCGATTTAATGTAGTGGGAATGAGGCCTATGACAGTTTCCTGATCAGAGAAGAAGAAAAATCACTCCCACATGTACACCTGGCACATCACTTCCCTCTCTGTGGCTTTTACATTTCTAACAATTCCTGAAAGATGAAACAAAGTATGAAGAGCTGTGGTGGACACTTCAGCTCCTCCTGAGGGAATGGAGGGAAGTCATAAAATCTTAAACTCTTAGAAACAGACAGTTAAGAGAGGAGGCACATCATCTTAATGTTCTGAATGATTCAACTTGCATTAATGAACTCCATTGTCTTTAAGGGCTCCTTTCCCGGTAATGGTTGCTCTTCAGACTTGTACAATATAAAATATCCTACCCTGAGTGTTTGTAAGACACTGCCAAACACAAATCTTCCTTCAGAATAGATTTCTCTCTCACACAAACATCCCCACTCTCCATACACATACCCTTTAAGTAGGTTTTATTTTTCAGTTGCTCAAAGTCTTTTCTAGCACAAGTACTAATTACTGAGCAGGAGACTGATGGCCTTAATAGCTCCAAAAGGCCATCACCCATCACCATTTGTTTTATTTAATAGCTTTAGTCTAGTGTTGTGTCTACAAGTTCTGTTTCACTTCTGCTTCACTGCAACTTGTTACCAAATGAAAGTACATACTAACAAAGAGGGAACTTCCCCCTTAAGCTTTAGAACTGGGTTTCAAATGCTGAATCATTTTTCTTCACTCAATAAAGTTCAGGTTATTCTGAGTCCAATTCTAACTCCGGGTGGTCTTTGCTGTGTCCCTGGGTCACCAGGACTGAACCAATGCTCAAGTCATCCTCTGACGACTCTCCAGCTCTGATCTCTCTTCTGCCATCCTCTATCATTTCTAATGGGTTAACACATGGATTACTGTGCAGGCAAGTAACAGTGAAAGATAGGGAGGTCTTCCTCCTCTTTTCTTCTGGAGCATGGTACTTAGTGATAAAAATCCAGACATGTTTTGGGCCTGCACTAAGGATGCAAACCTTTAATTTAGGTTTGTGTCCTATTCTGACACTGCACCAGCAGGTAGAGTGCCAGAAGCTCAGAAGCCAAAAGAGCAAGCACATTCTATTTTAGGAGGAGGATTCCCCACTGCATGCATGCAGCCTCTCACTTCACCTGCAGGGGAGGGACTGGCTTTGTGCCACATGCCACAGCCTTTGCCTTTTTTTGAGGAGTTGGTGCTGTCTTTCCTACCTCCTCCTCCTGTGGAGCACTCAGGTTGCCATTACATTGAGCTAGAGGAGGGCACATGGTAAGTCTGCTTCATCTTCTGAAGCAGGGGTAGGCAACCTTTCCCCTTTAAGGGCCGAGGGACTTCAGCTCCCAGAAGCCTCGGCCATGTTGGCCAATAGTCCCATGTTGGCCAATAGCTCCTGGGATTCTGGGAGCTGAAATCCCTTGGCCCTTAAAGGGGAAAGGTTGCCTACCCCTGTTCTGAAGTCAAACTCCAAGCAGGACTTCTTCATCTTCAGATGCCAAACTCTCAAGGGGAGGTGTGTGACAGACTGGTCTTGAGGAAAATTTGTGCATTTTCGCATGTTGATTTTACACATTTCTGTAAAACTGAAATTGTGCTTAACTGTGTCTTGTAGTAAAAGATGGGTGGGTTATTTGTAATTTTCTGCCCTGTTATCAGTGGCAACCTGGTGGCTTCCAAGCAATAAACATGATCTTGATATTAGTCTGAACTTTAAAGGTGTTATCCAAGATGCTCAACTCTATCCCTCCAATACGTTCCACACCTTGGATAGTTATTTTAAAGTTTGGACTAAAACCCAGACCAGGTTCACCATTCCATCAACATGGAACTCATCAGCTACACAGGCTGTTGTGTTCACTCACTCTTTCTTTCTCTGTGTGTATGTGTATGCACCTACGCATGTCCACACTCACAGCTTCAGAGAACATTTGTAAGGTTGGGAAGTCATCAAAGTATTGTCTCACTATACCAGCGGTAGGCAACCTTTCCCCTTTAAGGGCTGAGGGACTTCAGCTCCCAGAAGCCTCAGCCATGTTGGCCAATAGTCCCATGTTGGCCAATAGCTCCTGGGATTCTGGGAGCTGAAGTCCCTCAGCCCTTAAAGGGGAAAGGTTGCCTACCCCTGCACTATACTCTTGATGAGAGTCTTGACAATGACAAGATTTATTCTCATCCTTAATGCTGTTATCTGTGAACCAGGTTCAAAGATTGCTGGGGAATGTAGTTTTTTCATATACACCAACAGAAATATTGGTTTGTCTATGCTTTTGATGACTGGCTTATATCCCAGTAATTTCCCATTTGGCAAAGGATGGTGGAGTGGGGAGATGGACCATCCCTCCACTGCTAGAGCAAGAAGATATAAATTGGAAGGGATGGGTGATATATAATTGAGATGAAATAAATGGGAGGGACAACTAAATTTCTTTCCCAGCTCAAATTTAAAATAAAATTGAAAAATAATTAAATGGAAGAGAGACTAGCTCTTACTTCTCTGTAAAATAAAGATCTCTAAAACCAACATTTCTTAGCACTGGGTATTCAGCAGATTGACTGCCATTCAAGTGAAAGTGTCCTGCAGCTTTTTAAAGGCTATATGAATCTTTGAAGGTAAAAACAAGACCATGAAGAATTCATGTGTTTACCAAATAAAGTCAATGTGATGCTTCACAAGGCATCTAATATTCCTTATTTATGACTTGTCTCAAGCTATTGTTAGAGCTTACATTGATCACTTTCTTCTTTTCTCAAAACACAGATCTTCAACAAAGGTAAACACATTAATATTCTATTTGAGCAAAGTCATAGAAGGGAAATTAACTTTGAAAGGTTTCATGGGTTTGTCATATGATGTAAGCTGAAGCAATTACTCTAAGATAGGTCTATTTTTTTCTACAAATATTTTCTATTTATAAACACTCCTTTTGTGACTTCTTGATTATTCAGAAAGTTTATGTGACTGAAAGTTTGATTAATTCCTTTTTATGGTGAAATATATTAGACTCTGTGACAACATTAATGCTCATAGTCCATAATTTCAGGGCTGAACGTTAGGTTGTGATGAAATCTTCAGTGTCTTTGGCCTGGAATATTTAACAGGGCCATATTGTAATGCAGAGTCCACTGGCTAGGATGCTGTGCTGATAGGACATGGATAGGGTACCATCTATATCCCCTCATACTGATTGTTTATGAGCCACACTGGTTTTTCACCGTGGTGATGTTAATTTCAGAATATAAGATGGGGCCACCAAAGGCAGACCAAAGAGCTACCGGTCCAGCAGACTGTTCATAAAATGGCTGATGGGGAACTGGCAAGCAGGTTAAGAGCACAACAAGACTGTCCTGCTTGTGTTCATCACTAACAGATACTTAGAAATTATTCTCTACGGATTTGCTCATGTCCATGCTGGTGGCCAAAACTACCCACATTTTCCGGCGTATAAGACGA
>CM034708.1:14927901-14939995 GCA_020142125.1 Phrynosoma platyrhinos | reverse complement strand
CCTCCTAATTTGGTGTCATCTGCAAATTTGATAACTATGCCCCCAATCTGCATTTATTTCATGCAAGCATGAATAATTCCAGCATTCTACATACACTCACACAAACACTGAGGGAGAACATGAGGGTTTCAGTTCACTTTTTGAGCACTATTCATATTTGGGACTTTGGTGGAGAAAATTTGTTTTCTTGACCTTAGATATAGTATCCTGCACAGAGGTCTGTTGGGAAGGAAGAAAATGTGTACTTTTACACAAAATATGCTGATTTCTGCACAAATATATATAGCATAGGAAATACATGCAGGGAAACTACACATCTGGAGTTTTTATATTCTTATCCCCTACTCCCCCCCCAGGAATCTATATATTTTTGCCAACTGAGTAAATCTGGGCAAATAGTGTAAAATTTACAGGCAATGGCTGGCATCATGTTAGTGACTTCTGGCTTCATCTTCACTGTAGAACAGGGGTAGGCAACCTTTCCCCTTTAAGGGCCGAGGGACTTCAGCTCCCAGAAGCCTCAGCCATGTTGGCCAATAGTCCCATGTTGGCCAATAGCTCCTGGGATTCTGGAAGCTGAAGTCCCTCGGCCCTAAAAGGGGAAAGGTTGCCTACCCCTGCTGTAGAAATAATGTAGATTGACACCTCTTTAACTTTCATGGCTCAGTGCTATGGAATTCTGGTTAGATTTATCTGGTGCCACAACAAACTACAAATCCCACAGTTCCATAGCAATGAGCCATGGCAGTTAAAGCAGTGTCAAATGACATTATTTCTGCAGTGCAGATTCAGCCTTATGTGCATGTAAATCCCTTTCTGGGCAGGCCACAGAGAGCTATTCTCTTGCCCTTGCTCTGTGTCCAAAAACTTCCTGCCATCTGGCAGCTGTCAAGTCCCAGGAGGGGAGGAGGAGGTGATTCAGAGCATGAGGATACAGCTGCTCTGGGCTCCCAGGAGGAAAAGCAGGTAAATGCACTCTTTTCTGTTCCACCCAACCTAGCAGCTGTGTGTGCATGGTTCCAGTCACTTCTCTGCACTCTTCTTTCCCCACCAGTAAACAATAGCAGAAAGACCCCTCCCAGGACTTCACAGCTGGTGGGTGATGGGACACAGAACTGCACAGGCAGGACTATGTAAATATGGAAGATATTGGTTAACATGTGCATATACAGAGATTCCTGTGTGGGAAGACCATGTATAGTTTCCGTGTATGTGTTTTCTGTGCCAAAAATCTGCAATATTTTTTGCATAGGAAGTCAGCTTCGTTTGCACAAAACACATGCTTTTTCTCCAAAGCTACATTTTCTATATAGAGAAACAAGAAACAAATCTTCTCCAATATTATTCTGATTTGCAATGAATTTCATGATTGGTCTCCTGAGTGTTTTTGATTTGTATTTTGTAATGTCCTCCATTTTTCTTGAACGTCATACATTTTGCGGTGTCTTGATCTCCTTTGCAGTTAGGACATCTGATCACCCTGTGTGAGATTGAACATATATCCTGGAGGCAACCTCCTCTGTCACTCAAAAGCTTTTATGATTTAACATTATTTAATTCTGTTTTGCAACTATCAGTATTTATTTTTCCTACTGGCCATCTCCCTTATTTATCTGTTTTTCTCTTTATCATCATCATCAACAACATCATGTTCCTCTTGCTGTTGCTACTGCTATGTCAAGTTATCCTCCTCTCGAATATTCCTTTTTCAAACTTTTCCTAAACTGAACGAAACCTTTCATCATGTTCTATTACACATCCAGAAACCCGAGTAGAAGCAAATAGCAGCTTTTTTTATGTGCTGCAAAGCAGTACAGAAAATCTACGGTAAGCCCTAATGTAGAGTGACAAAGATCTGTTTGTTCCAAGAACTTTAATTACATCTTCCAAAAGATAAGCCAGGAGATAATCTTTACAATAAGACTGGCTAAAACATTCTTTGAAACCAACTATATATAATATGCTGGTATCAGTTTTCACAGCAAATAAAAGTTAAGCCCCTAATTTAAACACATTGGATAGTAAAGGCTGCTTCATACTTCATGCTAGAGTGTTTCATGAGAACAGTGAAACTAAATCCACAAGATATTGTTCCTCTCGTCCATGATTTTGTACTAGTATGTGGACAGAACAGAATAACCGGAAGTGTTATTGCATTTATCTACAGGGATAGGGCTGAGAATGTCTTTCCAGTTTACCTTTTATTAAGAATTTACTTTAAAAACTGAAACATTATTTTGATCAGTTTGAAAGTAAAAAAATCAGATATGTATGTGGGGGAAACAAACTGACAGACACATTCTTCCAGGCCCAGGGCTTTGAGTACCTTAAAAATTAGGTTTGAATCTGAGTATTTATTCAACAATCCCTGTTTACTAATAATCATACTACACAAATGCTTCATTTAGTCCTTTATGAAAAGACTACAAGACTCTATTGCTCCACTAGCATAGTTTAGGGATGGAAATGTTCATTTTTTTCAACCTTGCATATAAAGTTTATAAACAGTCTACATAATTTTCTCCCCTCTGCTACAAGGAAAATAGTCATTACCAGGCCAGGAACATGGGAAGGCAGTAGTAGTGAAGAAGGTGAAGAAAGAGGTGACAGAAGAAAGAGGATGGTGATTTTGAGCCACCCAGTGACAGGTCTGAAGTTGGTTAGAGCTAAGAAAATCCCTTTTGTCCTTCTTCTGCCAGAGCCAAGGGTCAACCATTCATGGAATGAGCAGCTCTAAACTAATCCCATCTTCCTATTGCTGCTTGGGTCACTCCTCTCCTCTCCTGTTTGTATACAGTTATAGCATTCTGATTCTTCTTTAAATAACATATGTCCAATTTAAGGAATCCTGGAATTTGCAACTTAGAGAAGAATATATAAAACTCTCAGCCACACAATTTTAGTGCCTCAACAAACTACAAACCTTAGGATTCCACATGGTGCAGCCATAAAAGTGACAGTGGAATCATAATGTTATAATTTTGCACTAAGGTCCAAAACACATTGCAGAAATAATCCAGTTTGAGACTGCTTTAACTGCCTTGGCCCAGTGCTAGGGAATTCTGGGAACTCTAGTTTGTTGTGGCCCCAAAGCTCTCTGACAGAGAAGGCTAAATATCTCACAAAACTACAGTTCCCAGAATTGTCTAGGATTGATCCAGTGCAGTTAAAGTGCTCTCAAACTGGATTATTTCTGCAGTGTGTTTTCACCTTATGAAAAGGTCCCAGAACCTTATCAACTGCTCACAAAATGGCCTGTTCAGCAAGTGGCTAATAGGTTCACAGACACTGGTCCCCAAATTTTTTCTTCCCAAAGCCTACAAGGTGGCTTAGGATCAACTTCAGAGCATAGAAAATTTGGGAGTCCAACTCCCAAAAAAACTCAACTAGCATGGCCATTGGCCCCTGACATGATATAAAAAGCGAAATGGAATATCAGAAGAGAATCAACAAGAGAAATCATTTAGAAAACAAACAACTGATTCCGAAAGTACTGGAAACCATGCCCTATGAAGAGTGACTTAGGCAGCTGGGTATGTTTAGTCTGAAGAAGAGAAGGTTAAGAGGTGATATGATACCCTTGTTTAAATATTTGAAGGAACGTCATATTGAAGATGAAGCAAATTTGCTGCAGCTTCATAGAACAGGATCTGGACCAATGTGGTCAAACTACAAGAAAAGAGATTCCACCTCAACATTAAGAGCTGTTCAACAGTGGAAGATGTTGCTGCCTTGGAGTGTGGTGGAGTCTCCTTCTTTTGGAGTTTTTAAAAGAGGCTGGATGGCCATCTGTCAGAGGTAATTTGACTGTGTATTTCTGCATGTTGGGGGGTTGGACTAGATGGCCCATGTGGTCTCTTCCAACTCTATGGACGTTATCACATGGGGCCTAAAGCAGTCCCATCCCCGTCACATCTCCGTCCCATTGCGGTTCCTTTTCAATCCAGAACTTACCAGCAAAAAGAAAGCAGCATCATTCCGGTATCATTCTGGTCGCGGCAGAAATGTAATTCCCAAAGAATCCAGCATTCAAAAGAACGGGGATGATGCTGGATGATGCCGCAATGGGACAGGGATGGGACGGGGATGGGTGTGACGTCGTGTGAAGACACGGGGAAAAGAACCGCAATGGGACGGGGATGGGACAGGGATGGGCGGGGTTTCTCTGCGACGACGTGTGAACACAGGGGAAAAGGAAGCGGAATGGGACGGGGATGCGACGGGGATGGCACTGCTTTAGACCCCATGTGATAACGTCCTATGACTTCTTTTAAAAAATTATCAACTTAAACCCCAGCAGGATAAACCAGTAACATCAACAACAATAATGCAAAAAGACTTAACAAGGGAAAAATCAAAAGTGTAATCAAAAAACCCCAATACATCTCTGAAAAAGAGAAGGAAGTGACAGCAGTGAAGGAACAGAGTGAGCCTCTTGGTCACTGTTCAGATCCTGTTTTGCAGATTTAGAATACAGTCTCAAGTCATCTTAGATCAATCTGGAGGGGAAAACCAATTTAAGTTAAGACCAAATCGGGATCTCAGTTCAGAGATCTAAAAATATGTGCCTTCTATTTGACTGGATGGAGGAATCTGTTGTACCCCAGCTCTGATAAGTTCTAGTCCAATGGTCCAGGATGACTGGTGTTATAGTCCAACAACATCCAAAGAGCTACAGATTCTGCACTCCTGTACTTTGCAAGCATTTAAGAACTGCTTTAGTCCTCCACTCTTGCTCCATTTCTGGATGTTTCAATCCAATCCCTTACAATCATTTTCTGTTAAGGCAATAAGAAGGAAAATTGCCATGGATTGTATCATTACTGTTTATAGTAGCCAATTGTTTATACAGTCTGTCTTATACAAAAGATGCCTTTTCATCTTGAAATTCTTCATTATTTTGCTTCATGAATGAAATTGTTTAAAAATACACATATAGTTACTTCTACAGGCTTCTTTATGCAGCACTAATACTTTGGAGGCTTTTTATAAACGGGAAATATGTCACCATGGAAAGACATTTATTTAGTAGTTTTTATTGGGTTTGGGAAAAGTCCACAGCCAAGATCAAACCAATGTTTCCAAGACTTCACAGTCCGACTTTAATACAACAATTTAAATGCAGCTTCAGCCAGAAGTACATGGAAGTCAAGATTGAGGAAATGTTTGTGATCCAATTTTCCGAAATAAAACACTTGCGTCTTCTCCAAGAACTGGTTCTTTGGCTATGTACAGCAAAATTAGGATATGTACTACAAAATGTACTATTAAATCTGGTAAGTCATCAAATGATGGTGAGATGAGGAAGTATGACCATTAGTGGTGGCATACTGAAAAGTGAAGAGAGCTCCTGTACCTTTAATGTTGTGAGTTGTGCCAATGTTACTTATCAAGCAACCAGGTTAACAAGCAACACTTACTAAAATTCACTCTTCTGTGTGTGTGCTGTGTGCCTTCAAGTTGTTTTCAACTTGTAGTGACCTATAATGAACCAAACCTATCATGGGGTTTTCTTGACAAGTTTGTTCAGAGGAGGTTTGCTATTGCCTTTCCCTGAGACTGAGAGAGTGTGGCTCGCCCAGTGGGTTTCCATGATCAAGCAGGGATTTGAACCCTGGTCTCCAGAGTCATAGACCAATGCTCAAACCACTACACCATTCTGGCTCTCATACACAACCATTAATGGTACAGGAGCCCTCTCTAGTTTCCAATATGGCAACCCTAATTCCACCTGGAGGCCAGACAAGAACCTTAGGAGAGCCAGATTCAACCCAAGGGCCTGAGTTACTGATGTAAATATTCCTGTATTTCATTCTTGCAGAAAACTATCAAGAGTTTTCTCCCCACTGGATAAGATTACGAGAGTTTTTATACAATTGTACAATTTTCAATTTTAATTCCATTTCAAGACTTTTTTTTCAAAAATATTACAAGGGCATTTTGCCAAAGTTTTTAAAGAACACTTGAGTTTTGTGTGAAAAAAATCATCTCTTGTGGGAAATAAAATCATTTGCAAAATGTTTCCCAAATGCAAAAAGCTTGCAAAGGTTGACATTCTTACACCATTTCTGGCCAAAAGATGAAAACATTTTTTTGCCTCTCTTACCATGTGTACTGATGTCACAGTAGAAAAAAATGTTTTCAAAGAAATCATAGGAACAAAGAAACAGAATAAAAGCATCCATTTGGTGCTACTGTGAAGAAATCCAAATGCTTCCCTAGCCCCACATCCATCCTATTTCTCCATCGTTGCTAATTGTTAATTTCCAACAGAATATCAACATCAACATTCTGTTGGAGCTACAACTTTAAGATGATCTCAGATAGATAAATACATGGACAATAAGTGAGTAAATATGTAAATAAATAATTATAAAAGAACAGGAGGAATAGACCCCTTCCAAAAAAAAACAAAAACCCTAGAATGGTGGGCTAAGCAACCCCCCCCCCCAAAAAATGACCTGGTCAACTTGGACCACATCTCCTATGTAGTTCAATCTCCCCAAGCATTATCAATCAGAAGTAGTGAGCAACCACTAACAGCAACTGTCATTGAGCCCTCCTAGTAATAATGAAGGCTGTCTGCAGTCTCTATGCTGTGCACCCTTACTTGGGAGTATAGTACATTGAACACTGTGTTAAAAAGTCTTCATATTAAAGGCTTTTTCCATGATAAAGGATCAGGAATATAATCTATCCTCCCCCTGCAAATACCTGTCTGCCAATATTGAAGGGGGACACCCCCCCACACACACACACACATTATAAAGCAGGTCTGGGGGTCCTAAATAAATGTGTTTATTTTCATATTTCATATTCTTATTGTAATTGGAGGAAGTGTGAGGTTGATAAATGGTAGGCAGTAAGCCAGATAAAAATCAAAGTGGAAACTCATTCCAGGAGGCTTTTGGATCCTGGAGAGAAAAGGAAGTAGATGGTTGCTGTTGCTTACATTAAGTGGCAAATTAGTGTCATTCTTCTGATGAACACAGCCCTTGGCAAAATCACACACCTGGGAACATAGAAAGCTTTAATTATCTAACATGGGTAATATACTTTCCAGAGGTCATACAGCGTCAATTGCATGGGAAGTCTGGTGAAGCGTGGGGAAGTGTGGACATCAAAATAATTAGCCCCTGCAGTTCAGCAGTTTGTCACTTCTTAAAATATTAATGCAGATGGCATGTTTACAAACAGGAATGACAGCCATTCTTTTACACTACAGCAATTTCTCATAAGAGATTTATCCACATGAGTTCTCATTTCAAAGGACCAAATACTATGGTACATGCACATCAAGTGTGCTGCAGAACATGCTGCTTCCTCTGAATCATTCCAGAGAGATAATCTAGACAGGTACAGAGCAAGTGTAAGGACAAGACTATACATGATACTTAACACAGGGTTGCAGCTGAAAGGCACCCTGCCTCAATTTCTTCGCCTTTCCCCAAGAATGTGTAAGATCTCTGAATGTCTTCATGTAATAACATCATTCTTTTGGCTTCCATTTGCAAAGACAGAAGAATGCACAATATGATGTTGTCACGATACAAGAGAAATACAAACAGTCTTACAGATTACCAGGGAGAGTTCAGCACAGAATATCTTTTTCAAGTTTCAAGTTGCTCAATACTTACTCTATCATTCTTTTTATATTATGAAGTTGAAAACATATATTTTTTGATTTAAATGCAAAGGGATGTTGTGGAGTAAGATGAATGCTGGAAACTGGACTTGATACTACTTTTTTCCTGTTCTAGTTGGTGGTGGTAGAGCAGTTTACTTACACAACTGGAATTCTTTCCCAACATATAAGAACTACCTTTTCCAGAAGCATGAGAAATGTTTCATCACTGTTTACATTATGCAAGAAAATGAGACATAGTGAAGAGGTCACCTGAATGTTCTGGATTTGAAATCAGGGCATAAACCTGGGCTCTTACACATTACACAATGATAGCAGTATGACTTTTTTTAACCACTATGTTTCTCTTCTATATAATTTAGATTTTCGGTTTAGGGAATTAGAATTCTCAGCCCGAGTTCTAGTGTCTCACCAAACTACTAATCTCTCTATTCCTGAATGGCAGGAAGTTGGACTGGATGGCCCTTGTGGTCTCTTCCAACTCTATGATGCCATAGGATACAGTTATGCCAGTTAAATTGGACTCATAGTGCTAATGTTGATGCTGTTCCACCTTTATTAATTCTGTTCTATAGTGCTTACTGTGTAAGTGTGTTTAACACTGAAGTTTCAGTCATGATTAAGTCTGTCAGAGGAAAAGCTTCCACATTCCCAAACTCACCAGGATTTTTCCTGGCTACTACAGATCTTGGCCAGAATCCCATATGGTCTTTATGTATGTGTAACCACTGTAGTTATGGTGCCATGCAGTGAACTCCATTTCAATCACCACACCTCACACCCCCACTTTCTGGGAAGCAGCCCCTGTGATCAATAGGGGCCAATAGTATTCATTTAGGGATTGTGAGTACGAAATAGTCATGACCACATAACTCTAGGTATCACATTTGCCCAACAGGATTCTGGCCATCTAATTTAAAATGGTTAGCTATTAACAATTATAATCTAACTATCTAGTTTAAACTATGTAATTAACCAATGTAATTCAAAACATTTGTCAATCTAGTTCAGTTTAGCTCAGCTGTAGTATAGTTAGTGACAGCAATAAGAGATGGGAGAAGGTAGGGTTATGTGCAAGCATGTGTTAAGCAATGTAGAGACTGACTGTACTGCTTGGGTCTCTGATTGCTACCTTAATAAAAATAATTCGCAGAAAAATAATCCATAGCTAAGAGTTTGTCATCATTCCACAAGCCAATTTTATTTCTGTAAATATCAGCAAAAGCCCAGCAAGACCCATTTTTAAGGTTCATAACACATGCTAATTACAGAATATAAAGCTATAACTTTTTATCTTCAGAAATAAGCCAGATAGGATTGTTTTGGGCAGCACTCCATAGCCATATACCATGCTGTGGCAGTTTTTTTGTTTTCCTCCTTCAGTATTTTGGAGTCAACCCAAAGTCCTCAAAAACACTTGTGGGCCATTCCTTTGAGGGAGCCAGCTAGTACGTGCCATTACTTTGTAGCTGACATTTCAGTCAAAATCCTAGAAAAATATCGTCACAGGTTTTCCAGGAAATGATATGCAGTAAAGTGGCATGAGCAACAACAGAAGTGTCATTCTGCACTTTATAAATGAGGGAGAAGTGGGTATCTGTTGTGTCATCTCAGGCCTTGTCGATATTATAAAACTTGAATGTCCCCTAAGCTTGCTGCATACTGTTTACATTACACAGATCCAAAATCAGGAATCTAATCCAAGCTGTTTTCACACCTGGACCTGATTCAGGGTTTCCATGCCTTGTCATGCATTAAAAAGACTTATCTTTTTCTTTGGGGTTTCCAGCTCCCTTCCAATGCAAACATTCCTACTGAGTTGCTCTCTGGGCATGAATTGCCCTGAGGTCAAAATGAGGGTAGGCACCTTGTTCTGACCTTAGAGTGACTTGCAGCAGGACCAGCTAAAAGGAGCCATGGTGGCACAATGGTTAAATACCAGTACTGCAGACACTGACAGCCACAAGGTTGTGTGTTTGATTCCAGGCAGGGCTCCAGGGCCCACTCAGCCTTGCATCCTCTCATAGGTTGCTAAAATGAGTACCCAGCTTGTTGGGGCAATTAGCTTACACATTGTTAACTGCATAAGGAGTGCTAGTTCACTGATAAGTGGTATAGAAATGTACTTGCTGTTGCTATTCGCAGGGACCATATAGAAAGGCAGCCACCTATCCTTCATTGAAAATTCGCAGCAGGTAAGGGGGATTTGGGGGTGGAGATTCTGGGCCAGAGTACTCAGAGCCCTCAAGTAATACTCTTAAAGTAACACCAAGCCTTCAGTTTTATGAGAAGTTAATTCATCAATTTATTATGGCCTGAAATCCAGCAAAAAAAGTCCTGATATTTTATACCCCTGCTTTCTGTAACTTGGAGTCTTTCAGATGCATTGGACTATAACTCCTATCATCTACGCATGAGTGACAGGTATATGCAGGTATGGGGGGAAATTGCAGCAATATAAGAGATCATTACAAAAGTCTAAAAGGGGAGGGGGACAAAAAGAGTCCAATATCTGAAAGAGAAGAAGATTTATCATTCAGTTATACCCCACAACAAAAGCTCTCTCCTCCACTCTCCACCATAAAGATGACAGCTATGTTGGAAGGAGACATATGAGAATGAAAGTTCAGGTATAGAAAGTGAGAGAGGACAGGTACCTTTGTCCTGCTTGACAAACATTTCAGATACCTTGTCCTGCTCCACAATATGTCAGGAATTACAGTTAAAGGAACCCCATCCCGTATCCAAGGTAGCAAATCTAGCCATAAAGATACCCCCAGAAAAAAAAATCAGAGAAAGGTCTCTTCACACCTGGCCTAGCATTATTACTCTCTTTCATTTGCCCTTCACAAATTTGTGAAAATGACAGCTGTGATTATTTCAGGGCTTGAAAAAAAATTTTTTAGACTACAACACCCATCTTCCCCCAGACAGTAACAACTCTTTTTAAAACTCTGAATTATATTTTATCACAAAAATAAGTTCTAAAATTTAGAGAGAAATGTGTAGGTTTGATTCAATAGTTAAAGGACTCTAATGGCACTTTAAAGAACCGTATTCAAAACCCCATCTCTGTCAGAGACAAAGTGAAAAAAAATCATGCTTTTGTAGGGAGTATGTGTGGGGACATATCAGAACTGTGAAACACCTTCTGGGAATATTTGACATCAGTCTGTTAGAAGCTGTCATGTGTCTATAATGTAAGAGATTTTAATATAACATCTACATCACTTTTCAAAACATCTGTGAGGCTGAAAGCAGGAAACTTCATTTTACAACCCATCCCTGTTGATGTGTTCCTTCAAGCCATTTCTGACTTATGGTAGTTCTTTGGTTTTCTTGGCAATAATCATAGAATCATACGAGTTGGAAGAGACCACAAGGGCCATCCAATCCAACTCCCTGCCAGGCCAAAATACACAATCAAAGCACTCCCAACAGATGACAATCCAGCCCCTGTTTTAAAAACTCTAAAGGAGGAAACATGTCTAAAGAGGCTTTGCCTTTGACTACCTCTGAGGCTGAGAGAATCTGACTTGCCTAAGGTCACCCAGTGGATTTCCACATCTAAACAGGGATTCATATCCTGGTTTCCAGAATTGTAGTCCAATGCTCAAACCACTGGCTCTCAGCTTCAAATTGATGCAAGTTTGTTCCAAAATATGTGGCAAAAGAGTTTGTTCCCCCCCTCCCAAGAGGCCTGTTTTTAGCCTGCACTGTGGACCTCTGAAAGAAACAATTGTGTGGGATGAACTCTAACATTTCAGGCAAAACACTGTATGAAGCACGACACGCAACAGCACAGTACTGCAAATGTGGTCTGGAAGGAACAGCTCTCTGATTTTCCATGAATGTACTTCCCTTCATAGAGCAATTCAAACTGAATTTAAGACTACCATGGAAACCATTGAAATGAATACTGTAGACCTCTTTAGGAAATAAAAACACACAGGTTTTAAAGACATATAGATATAAGCCCTATGTTTTATGGAACATCTATAAAAGAGGAAAAGTTGAGCTTCATGATGAAAATGTCTGGTTTCATCTCATCAGCCAAATTCTCTCACAATCTTCTACTTTGCCCCACCTATTCTCTGATCCCCTGTACGGCATACCAGACTTCCTATTTTCAATTTATGCAAGATGAGCATGGGTTTAGGCAGATATGCAGGGCAGTGTCCAAACAAATATACCACCTCCACTATTGTTAAATCAGGAAGCATGCAGGTCAGGTTTGTTTTACTTGGTAATGTTGCCATGTTGTTATCCTAGAACCACATATATCCTTTTTCACATATTATGGCATATCATAAGAAGAAAGGATGCACTAGAAAAGACTATAATGCTTGCCAAACTTGAGTGCAATAGGAAAAGAGGAAGACTGTGTTATAGATGGATAGATGGACTGAAAGGACCTTGAAGCAGTAGTACTTGCCCTGGTAATCTCTT
>CM034708.1:14902812-14914676 GCA_020142125.1 Phrynosoma platyrhinos | reverse complement strand
TAAACCAATAATTATCATTAAAACATATAATTAAACATCAAAATGAACAAAATCACTGAACAGACAAACATATGTAAGATTCTATATAATCTTACTTTTAATAATCCAATAAAATGTATATAAATTGAAAACAACAAATACTATTCCAGAAATACTTTTCTGAATTCTAGTAGATGACCTTTTGCAACAGAACAACAAGACTCTGAAATTCTACCATATGATTTTGTGCTGGTGGGTTTCAATTTTATTTTAAGCACACCAGTACAGCTTCCAGTTTGGGGGACATGGTAGCTGTTGTCCAACACATTTAGAGGATACTGGGTTGGGGAACACTGCTTCTGCACAAGGTGTAAAACTGTGTATCTTTGAGCAGAAGACAACCTTCTGCATGCAAAAGGAAATCTTTCAACCCAATATGTCTTTGAAAGAAAGATGCTTGTTGAGTACCCTTATCTGAAACACCTGGGGCCAGAAGTGCTTCTTATTTCAATTTTTTTCAGATTTTGGAATATCTATATTTGCATATACATAACAGTTAGCTTCATAAAATTCAATAAGTCAATCTCCTGTTTCATTTCCAATCCTAGACCAAATTCTCTCAACAACTTTCACTTTCTGTTTCCAACTTCTGCATTCCAATTGCCTATGATTATCAACATGTCCTAGATTTTCTCCTGGATGCCCCAACAAAATCTTTCCATTTCTTTCTATTATTCCTCTGTAGTTGGGGAATAAACTTGAATGATGATTATATTCATAGATTTCCATGGAATTTTGTTAATTTTATTCAGTCAAATGTTGCATTATACCTCTGACTGCTTTTGCTCACTATTAATGCCATCTCATTTCTTCTTAATTGCCATCTCCAGAATTAAACATTACATAATTAACACACTGAAAATGGCCCATTCCCAGCCACATTAGTTTGCTCACACCGATATTTCTTTTTATGCATTTCTTTTCTTTTCTTTTTTTACAATTCCTAGCTTCTTCTGATTCCTGTTTTTCATATTCTATGTTCATATTGTATGCATTGTACATCTTGACATTTCTTTCACATCAGAGCCTATCAGCAGCTGAACATCCTTTTGGCTCGAATCCAATTGCATCACTAAACACAATGCTATTCCTCTTATTTGTACTTGTAGCCTATCCTTCCATAAAATATTTAGGGTGAAATATAGAATCATTGGCCAAATAAAATTAGGATTGCCACGATACCCAGTTGGTGAGATTTTGCCCATGCTAACCAGTACCTTTTATAACTAGGGACAGAAAGAATATTCAAAAATATTTTTAAAAGATCAAAAAAACATGTTTTTGAGTATCAAGAAACCCTAACAAGAAGAATCCTGGCCTCAAAAGAATCTTCTCAAGTAAGACCTTATGTTGTGCAAAATTCACACAGCTTTTTCTACACAAACAATATTTCAGTTGAGACATTTTCTGGATTATTACTGTGGAGAACAGGAGTTCGTACCCTCACTTGGCCATGGAAACTCACTGAGAGGCCTTGGGCAAGTCACACTCTTACTGCCTCAAGAGTAAAGCAAAGGCAAAGCCCCCCCTGAACAAATCTTGCCAAGAAAACTCCATGATAGAATCACCTTAGAGTCACCATGACTGGAAGGTGCACAGCAACAAACAGTATCTGAAGAACTGGGTTTATATCCATGAAAGCTTATGGGAAAATAAATACCAGTTAACGGTGCTGCTGCACTTCTCTTCCTCCCTTCCTCCTTTTTGTGTTGCTATTTAGCGATCAAATGAGTTGTGTCCCTTCAATTTAAAAAACAAAATTAAATAAAGCTGTAGGGTATGGGGTCAAGTTAGCTCCCAATTTAAACTTTCTGTTTGTAAGAAAAACCCAACAGATACATTATTATCTTTATTTCACAGACTTATTTGACAAAAGATTGCCATATCAATTTATAATAAACAGCTAGCAGACAGCATGCATTTACATGCCCACAGATATCAAATGGAAACGCAGTTACCAATTTTCTGAAAAATGACTGAGAGGAAAAAAAGAAAAAAAATTCTCTGTATCCATGAGCAGACTGAAAGGCATCAGAAAAACTGCAGTGATCTAAGGTCTCAAACATTATTTTTGAAGATCTGGGGAGTACCAACGTAAAAGGGAAGACATGGACAGTAAATTCACATGGCAGCAAATTGATGGTTGCTGTAGCAATCTTGACATTTGACATTTCTTCCTCTTTATGATCCTCCTCGACTAAAAGAATTAAATATGAAGCCAATGGCACTTTCTTCCAATTTTCCCACCAGTTCCTCCAGGCTTGTGTTTTACCTCTGACTTGCATGTGACCAAGTATGAAACTCTGATATAACTCATTCTGACTGTGTGCATTGTGTGTGTTTGTGTGTATGTGCCTGTGGATATGACTATAAACTGGCCTTCTTATTGCACAGCAATCACTAACAAGCAAGCCCACAACAGAAATTTTGACTTGGGGTGGCCTGAGTATAATAAGGATGGCCAGCATGGTAAAGTGAAAAATAAGTAAAGTGTAACTCTTGTAAATCCATTAATCTCCACATCTTCTAAGAGAAAATTAATATATGTGCAGACAGATCAATAAGCAATCTGCCCCTGATCTGGGAGGGATGTTTAATGTTGTTGTTGTTGTTGTTGTTGTTGTTGTTGTTGTTATCACAGTCATCATCATCAACATCAACATCATTATCATTATTAATATTAATAGCAGGAATGCAGTATTAGCTACTTAGTTAAATATACTTATCTAAGAATCTTCACAATCATGACTAAGTAGCAATGTAAAGATGAAACAGTTACCTAGATTTACTCATCTGTAATTGTTCCATATTCACAATTGCTACTTAGACGTGATTGTGGCGCTATTGCCATAGTCATAGTTTCCCCCATCCCTACAAAAGCTACTTTACTTTGGTATACTTAGCTAAATAACCAATAAAGGATTCTGGCCAATATTAACATTTTAAAATACCCTGCCTTTTCCCCAAACTGGGACACAGCAGTTTATAAATTAAAATAAGTATAGTGAGGCATTGCTATCCATGGACTTGCCATCTACAGATTTCAGCATCCACGGATGGCAAGCCCCCCATTGTCCAAAGTGGCGGTACATGCCTGTATGGTATAGCTAAAACACACACAAAAGATCAACATTAGATATATGAAATCATTATAAAACATATATTTTAAAAAGATAAGAAGCAATTACAATTTGTACAGTTTAAAAACAATACAGTACCTTCTTAAAAGCCCTTTCATTTAAAAATATCAGTTTTTAAAAGCCCGTCAGAATTCAAAAGTCTTTGCTTAATGACAGAAGGATGACAAGGAAGGGAGTTTCAAGAAAACTGGGGCAGCCACCAGTAAGGTCCTATCTTGCATCTCCACCAGCTTCATCCCCACCAGCCATGTTTATGGTACCAAAATCTCCATGCCCCCTTTCCCTGTATCTACAAGCTGCCTGTGTCTGAATGGTCTTGTTAAAATTATACTCTTTGAAACACTTGCATGCTGTTATGTTTATGGACTTCCATGGAAACAGGAAAGGAAAAGAAATTAGCACTGTGCCACAGAAGTAGGTTAACACAACTGTTTCATTCCCAGCATGAACTATTTTTCCATTCACAACAGCCTATTTTTAAAAACATGCTTAATTATTTATTCAGTACATTTATTTCCTGCCTATCTAACTAGGGTTGTCTGGTCAGGACTGTTTCAAGCCCTGGAGCTTTAAAGCCAATAGCTCCTTGTAATGTATGGGGGCTCTGGTGATATTACAGTAGTGATGTTACAAGGGCTGCCCTTGGAGATGTTATTGAGCATGATACAGAAAACGTCCACCAGGGTTGCATACAGGGTAGCCAAGTCAGACCTTGAGATTTCAGGGCTGAAACTGGATGACCGTTTATGTTGTTACTGAGGTTGGTTCCTGGCTTTTATTACAAAAGATAGCCCTTTTGTGATGCCATAAAGGAGGATACCTTAAGCATCCACTAGGGTTGTACAGAATATGCTATTCAAATAAAAAAATATCAAGTGTAACTAATAATAAAAATGCAGGCACACATACACATACATTTTTCAAGGTAGCGGTCTCACCCTGAGATTCCCCTCCCTTAACCTGAGGATCAGAGAAAAGGGGCCAGGCCCTGTGATCTTGCAACCCTAATTACACAGAGCATGGCATTCGAATTAAAAGCAACACTGTGTTTAACACATAAGGAGACTTTTCAAGGCAATGGTCTTGCCTTGAGATTCCTCCCCTTTGTCTTGAGAGGAAGACCCTTGTTGTCTAGACCCTTCAACTATCTGGTTGTTGTTGTTGTTGTGTGCCTTTAAGTCATTTCTGACTTAAGACCATCTTAAGGCAAACCAATCATAGGGTTTTCTGGGGCTGAAAGTGTGTGACTTGCCCAAGATCACCCAGTGGCTGACCGAGGAATCAAACTCTGGTCTGCAGAGTGGTAGTCCAATGCTCAAAACCATTACACCATGCTGACTCTCCCAGCTATCTATCATCATGGAATTCTAGTAGTTTGCATGGAATTCTTAAGCAAATCCCTCGCCCAATGCCTTGACCAGATCAACCCTCTGCTTGCTTCTGTAAGGTGGCTAAACCAACATGTGCATTATGGCCATATTCTTTAGGACAGTGTATTTCATCCAAACATGGCTGAGACTCACAAATGGGTATCAGATTTTAGCTTAGGTTGGGCAAAGTGCCTGTGTGTGTCTGTACCTTCAAGTCATCTGTTGACCTATGGCAACCTAATGAAATTCGTTGTGTTTTCTTGCTGTTGTGTGCGTTCCAGTTGTTTCCAACTTACGGTGACCCTAATGCGAACCTGTCAAAGGTTTTGCTTGGTAAGTTTCCTCAGGAGAAGTTTGTCATTACCATCTTCTGAGGCTGAGAGAGTGTGACCTGCCCAGGGTCAATCAGTGGGTTTTGTGCCTTCAAGTAGTTTCTCACTTATGGAAACCCTAAGACAAGCCTATCATGGGATTTTCTTGGCAAAATTTTATTTAGGGAAGGTTTGTCATTGCCTTCTCCTGAGAATGAGACCATGTGACTTGCCCAAGACCACCTAATGGGTTTCATAGCTGAGCGGACAATTGAACCTTGGTCTCCAGAGTCATAGTCCAACTCAAACCACTGTACCACACTGGCTCTAGACTGTTTTCTCGGAATGAATACTCAGAGGTGGTTTTGCCAGTTCCTTCCTGTGAAATGTAGCCTACAGCACCTGGGATTATTTGGAGGTCTCCCATCCAAGTATTAACCAGAACTGCCCCTGCTTAACCTCTTAAGAGCAGATAGGATTTGGTGGCTTTAGGGTATCTAGAACGCAAAGGGAGGTTCATGCCTGCTTTGAAAAAAGATCCCTCTTGGGCCAAATATCTATAGGAAAACTTTATATTCTTTTATTCCAAGACCAGGAAAAGTACAGGATGTGTGGTTGGCTAATTCTCAAATCACAATGAGGAGAGCCTACCACAGTTTGGACCAGGGATACTCAAAGGATAGCTGAAGAGAGCGTAGTTAGATGCAATCAAGTTTTATCATTTTATTTTCACTGTTTGGAATGCTGCAACAATGCAGATGCATTCTTTGTATCACCCAAACTGTGCCTGAGGACTAGTGAATT
Organism: Phrynosoma platyrhinos; assembly: GCA_020142125.1. NCBI lineage: Eukaryota > Metazoa > Chordata > Lepidosauria > Squamata > Phrynosomatidae > Phrynosoma > Phrynosoma platyrhinos. Next base: position 14,909,012 of record CM034708.1, on the reverse strand, counting down.
ACACTGTGGTTGTTTTGTAACATCCAGCAAGAAAAGCCATTTGTGTTTCTTCTTTTTCAATAAAATATCTATTTATTTTTTTATTATAAATTATAGGTATTTTAACAATTTGTTGTTGTGCTTTCAAATCGATTCTAACGTAGGGCAAGCCTATCATTTGGTATACCTGGCAAGATTTATTCAGAACCTTATTGAAAAGCTGAGAGTGTGTGACTTGCTGTGATTCCATCTACTCCTTCCACAGGGGGTAGCACATCATGAGCCTTTGATCATCAGCTCTCAAGGAGGTGCCAAGCCAAAAGATCAAGTAAAGTAATGTATTTGCTCCAGTGCTTAACAATAAACATAAGCTCCTCCATCATTCAGATAAACCAACAAGTTCTGGGTTATATGGGGACCCCTTGGTGGTTCCAGAGTAAGCTGGTTCAATATTTCTTCTGGGTCTTTTCTCCCTTGCCCCTTTCTTGGGCAAGACCATACCTCCTGGAAGGACGATGGATTGTTTCTCCTACTCCTGCCTGGTCCTTTTTCCAGGACTGTTCTCTGCCCCAAGGATAAGTCCAGCACCCCTTCCACAGGCTGTCTGCTTCTTCTTCCAAACATCTCCTTCCCCATGGCTACAGTGCTGCATTTTGTAATTGGGATGCCCCATTTCCTTGCCTGCTGAGCTTTGTCTGTCTCTCTGGTGTTTGTTAATTGCTCTTCAGTGCAGCTGTCTGCCTTTTCTTGAATACTGATCAGTCCTGCTGACCACTTCCTCAGGTTAGAAGAAACAGTAGAGATGGAGAAGGCAATCCTTGATACCCTCTCACACTTGACCAAGGTCACCCTGTGTGGATTTAGTCTCCCAGAGTTGTACTCCAATGTTCAATCCACTATACTAAAAATGAAACTGAATTTTAAAATTCAAAATTGCCTTGAATCCCCTTTGGGAGAAAGATTGAATACAAATCAAATCAAATCAAATGATTGAATGGAGAAGAAGGAGTGTGCTCAGTTGCCTTGAACTTCAAGGATACTACCAAAGGGAACCCATGAGCTGGGAAAGTCTACAGATGTGTTCATCTGCTGAGGGATCCAATCTCTCTGTGTCCAGATGAGTGGGAGAGATGTTGGGAACACACCCTGCAGGGAAGGGAGACCTGACCCTTGTCTAGGTTGAAATGGAGAACAGCTGGGGTTGATACCAGCCAATCAAGCTAAGAGTTGTGAAATTTCTATCTTGAGAGAAATTGATTAAATTCTACTTCCAGAGCTAGGGAAGAAAGTTGGAACATTTTTGCAGGTTCTTACTTCCTACACACAAAGAACAGGGTGGGATAACAATTTTGACAGCCCTGACTGAGAAAGCATATAGTATAGAAGCATATAAAGCTTTTATTCCCTGTCCCACCCAACCCACCTCTTTTTTATTCCCAAACCAAACAGGAGTTTGGAGAGTAGTTTTCAGCAAGAACACATCATGCTATTTGCTTCTACCCTAAAGAGGTTTGTTGTTTTCCTTCTTTTTTGCTGACAGAAGCAAAAGGATACCAAAAGGACCTGATCATCAACAAAAACCCCAATCTAATAAAATAGAAAAAGCCAGGCAGCTGTCATTTCACATTTGTTAATGTCCTCTGCTCCATTCTGTCTATTTGTATGTGTACAATCATAGCCATACATTCCAGCCCCCACATAATTCAAATAGTTGTTGAGTTAATGCTTTCCTCCTACAGTTCTCTCTGCCCATCACATTTTTATTTCTCTGGAGGGTTTTTCTTTCAGGCACTTCAACAGATCCTAAATCACAGGCACTTGTGACAGCATGCCCCAGAAAAGAGATGTAGCACCAATATCAACAAGCTGAAGAAATATCATGTGCTTAACCAGCATTAATCTTTCAGAGGAAATTTTTGCAAGGTTACAATTGCAATTTCATGCAATACCATAATATGATTGAGTATATGACAAGACATCAGGAATTAATGTACATTTGTTTTTCTCTCAAAACAAAGTACTTCCAAATTACATCAGTTTGCTGGGTAATTTATCTGAACAACTTCTGCTTTCACTAAAAATCTAAGTTCCACTTCAGAGAAGGTGATCAAACCAAAAAGTCAGGCATGAATCTAAGACAACCCCAGGAATTATAAAAAAGAATCACATCTCTCATCTTTGCTCAAACAAAACTATCAGAGAATCAGTTCTGGCCTTTGATATATTCTCACATGGAGCAAAAGAATACAAGTTTTTCTTTCTATTCATACTCACACACTTGACTCTGCTGGGACTCTTTTTTAATCACAGGCACCGAGATTGAAGTTGAAGATCAAGGCTGGTCTTACAATGAGCCACTTGCCTCACTAACTGACCAAGCACCTGTGCTGCCTGAATCACAGCTGTACCACAAGAATAAATGCATGCCCCCATCAGCCTCTGCCACTCAAGCTTTCACCTTGTGATGTATGACTCAAATACAATGCACCCCTTATGCGTTTCAGCAGGTGAGGTGTTCTTGTCCCAAGAAAAGGGTATTCTTTCCAGATTTTTTTTTTTAACACTCGCAGATTTGGGATGGAAAATAATATATAAAGTAATACACATTCATCTGCATGTTATGCTAATATTTATATAATAAATAATAAAATTTAAATTATTTGTATCCCGCTTTTCTACTATAATAGTAATCAAAGTGGCTTACATGTTAAAATAAACCAATACAATACATAATAACAATACATGATAATATATCTTACCTCCCATAAAAAGAATTAAACTTAATACAGTTTAAAAAGTATAGTCTGTTAAAATCTATTAATAGCAAATGGTCTATTGGTCAGAGAGGCAGCAGAATACAAATGTAAGGGGGTTTGTTTGTATGAAGCTGAATACAAAGAGCCAGGGTGTTGCAGTAGTTTGAGTGTTAATAATATAATAATAAATTATTTATACCCCGACCCTCTGCATAGTGTTGGACTAATATTTAAGATCAGGATTCATATTCTCGATGAGCCATGGAAGCCCAGTGGGTGACCTTGGGCTAGACTCTTTCAGCCTTAGAGGAGACAATAGCAAACCTCCTCTGAATAAAGCTTATCAAGAAAGCCCTAAGATAGGGTCACCACAAGTTGACTTCACTTGAAAGCACCCAAGAAAAACATATGTGGAAATGTATATTGCTGCTTCTTACTCCTTCTCTTGCATATCTTCCATCATTATCATATATCTCTTTCAAAAGTAACACAATATTTTTCACAGGTAAGCCCAAATACACTGAAGGCACTAGATCCCATCTGATCGTGGAGGCTAACCAGAGTCAGGCCTAGTTAGTACTTGGATGGAGGAGTGCCAATGAGTACCAGGTGCTGTAGGCTATATTTCAGAGGAAGTCACAGACAAACCACCTCTGACTATTCCTTACCTAAGAAAATGCTATGAAATTAAGGGAGTTACCATGGGTCAACAGACAACTTGAAAGCAAAGACACACACCTAGATGTAACCATCTCCATAAATTTTGAGGGCAGAGAATTCTTCCTGGGTGGCTACATGTTCTTTTGAGACAGGGCAGCCCAGTAGTGCAAGGATGCCACATCTTCAAAACAGAGTAAATCTGTTACCCAGGGATTTGATGGCACATTTTGCCAACATCCTTATTCTTATCCCTTGAACTCTCACCACAGCATCCCACCAAGCTGTAGAATGCAAACTACTGCACCACTGGAACCCTCAATATCTACAGATTATCACACATGTAATTTCTTTTTCTGAGTAAATTGCAACAGCCTCTGCAGTTCAAAGAAGACAAGGTGAATAGTAGATGGCAGCTGCCCAGCCAGCACTTTATGGCCAATGGAATCCAAATGGATCTGCAAAAAACTGGAGCACCAGAGCAGGTGTCCACAAAATGAAGGCAGGTCATGTAGCAGAAACTTCATACAAATGCATGCTGTAAGGGGATGGATGAGAGCCAATAAAGTACAGCTGAAAAGAACTGGTTTTAAAGGAAATGTCCTGGCTACCATTACTCTTCCAGTCTGAATTCAAGGTGCTAGTGATGGTCTTTAGAGCCCTAAATGACCTGGGACCTTGATACTTGAAGGAATACCTTTCCCTGTACATGCCTCCCCTAGAATTGAAGTTGTTTGAGGAGTCCAGCTGATGGGGGAAACACATTATGAGAGAGCATGGGAGAAATCCTTCTCTGCTTTGGAACTTGAGTTATGGAATACCATTCTACAGAGACCCAATTGACACCAACACTGACATCATGCCTGTGCAAAGTAAATTTCCAGATGTGCTATGGCCAAGATTATTTTAAATTGATTTAGCTTGTTTTAAATGATCTGTGCTTAAGTGACAAATGATTTAATAAAAGATTTGTTTAGTTTAGGTTTTTGACCAATTTTATCTATGAGCTGCCTTGGATCCCTTTCCAGGAGAAAGGCTGCTGCTGCTGCTGCTGCTGTTGTTGTTGTTGTGTGCCTTCAAGCCATTTCTAACTTATGGAAACCCTAAAGTCTAAAACCCATCAACAGGGTTTTCTTTGCAAGTTTTTTTCAGTGGTGGGTTGCCACTGCCATCTTCTGAGGCTGAAAGAGTGTGACTTGCCCAAGGACACCCAGTGGTTTTCATGGCTCAACAGGGATTCTATGATTCCAGAGTCATGCACTCAACCATTACACCATGCTGGCTTCCAGAAAAAACACTGGATATATATATAAAATAAAATAATTAATAAATAGATTAGCCTTGTAAAATTATTGATATTTATTGTCCTCAGTTGATTTTATTGCATACAGGACTGACTTCGTCAGATAGTGACCATGATATATGACATTCTGCCCTATGGGCAATAAAATTAAGACAACAAATAACAGTAACAATAATTTTCAAAGACTAATTCATTAAATTATCACTTTAAAAATGTGTCATCAGCATTTCTCATGATCAGTCCTGCAAGAGCCTTGCGATTTTTCACTAGCAGTTTGGTAAAGCCTCACAAGACTTTTCTCTGAAGATGCCAGCCACAGATGCTGGCAAAACGTCAGAAAGAAACTCTTCTAGAACATGGCCACACAGCCTGAAACACCCCCCCCCCAAAAAAAAACCCTCACAAGACTTGCTTGTGGCTTTTCTGTATTTAGAAGGGCTGTTAGCAGTATGAAGGAGGAAGAGCACTGGACTTTGCCTCTGCCTCAGAATAGCAAAAGGCCTTGGGGTGGTCCCACAAAATGGCAAATTACAACTCAAATTTGTAACTTTCTGTTCCACATCACTTCATAGAAAACCAGTACTGTCCAGAGCTTGGAAAGGTTCTCTTGAGGGGACCACAACTCTCATAATCCCATTTGGAGAGTTCTGAGAGTTGTAGTAAAAAAGAAAACCTTTCCAAGTTCCACTCCTACCCAAAATCTGTTGAAAAGAATCTTCATTAAGTATTATCAGGAAGAGTCAAAATGTCTAAGAAAAGAACAAGCTGTTACCCAGGGATGATCTGCATACTGAGGGATCAGGGTGGCAGATACTAGTCCATAAAAAGAAGCCAAATTGCAGCAGAAAAGGATAGCCAAAACATTGATTCAGTTGCCCTGGCAACAGGGCACTGTACTGGTATCTCTGCTGAGTTGAAGAGAGTGGCATACGAACATAGCTGTGCAAACTGACACAAAATCACATACTAATTCAGGGAATATGTGGGGCCACATTCAAGGACAAAGAGCCAGCCAGAAGAGTGAGATCTGAGTCCTCAGAAACGGCTTTGCATGCAAATATGCACTGTAGAATGAATCACCAGAACTGTGGCTTCAAATATACTATTCAACATCTTTATCAATAATTTGGATGAAAGAATAGGGGGCATGCTTCTCAAATTTACAGATGACACCAAATTAGAAGGAATAGCTAATACCCCAGAAGACAGGATGAAAATTCAAAATGACCTTAATTGATTAGAAAGCTGGGCCAAAGCTAACAAAATGAATTTCAACACACAGAAATGTAAGGTACTGCACTTAGGGTGGGAAATTGAAATGTATAGATATAAGATGGGGGACTCCTGGCTTAATGAGACTACGTGTAAAGGGATCTAGGATTCGTAGTAGAATACAAGTTGAACATGAGTCAACAGTGTGATGCGGCAGCTAAAAAGGCCAACGCAATTTTAGGCTGCATCAATAGAAGTATATCTAGATCAAGGGAAGTAATAGTGCCACTGTA
>CM034708.1:14874810-14897478 GCA_020142125.1 Phrynosoma platyrhinos | reverse complement strand
CCCTCAGAGTCCTCCAAGTCCTCCACCTGGCTGTCCCTGACAGATATTATCTGGAATTCTAGCAATAAGTGAGAAGTGTGGTTAACATGATTTTCTTCCTTTTTTTCTGCTGGAGCGCTGTTCCTTTAGACATAATCTACTTAAGTGTAATACATGCTGCCTGCAGATGGGTCAGAAGTCCCTGGCTCACACCACCCAGAAACAGACACAGCCTGGATGTGCTTTACATTTAGATATTTACATGTATGACAGCTTTGAAAAAATGTGTTTAATAAAATGCACCTATTTGAAAAATGTGCACTGAAAAGTGCATACATTTCAAAATTGTGTGTCAATGTGCTTTAGTCAATGGATCACCCAAAATGAGCATATTTGGGGGAGTGGGGAATGACCAGAAAAATTGGGGGAGGGAAGTAGCAGTGAGAGAAGGAGGCAGTCATGATAATCAACAGATTTTTACTATATCATATGCCATGTTCTGCTGTGTCCTGGAAAGTGTTTTTGAGAGAAAGACTGATAGACAGTGGTCCAACGATATATAGCAAGGCCTTGTAAGAGTTTTCCATGTAGTTCTGGTCATCTTCATTTGGACCACACACTTGTACTATTGCTATGTAGCTAGCATTCCAGTTCTCTCACATTGTTCCAAAGGAGGACTGCTCTGCAGTCTTGATTTCAAAGAACAGCAGCAATTTAAACCACTTAGGGCCTCAGCAGACGGCTAATAGAGCCATCCTCGAGGCAAGGAAGGGGAGGGGCAGCCGCACGCTCGGCGCCCCTTCCTCCTCCCGAGGTTGCCCTCGGAGCCACCGGCCCTCCGCACAGCCGGCGCTCCGAGGGCAACCTCCCGCCGCAGCGTCCGGACACGCTGCGGCAGAAATGCCAGTGAAAGTGCACCACAAGCTTTTTTATTTTAGCACTCCTTTCAGGAGCAGCGAAGGTGCGCCGCTGGATCGAGGCATGGGGATGCCTCAGTCCGGCGGCGCACCTTCCCAGGGCGGCCCCATGCCGCCAGTCTGCTTAGGCCCTAAGACAGCAGTCAAAACAAAGCTGGCTACTACACTCCTGAGTCATCAGGATTGTTCATTAGCAATATGTAAGCTGGCATGGAGACACACTTTTAATAGCTGCAACTTGAAAGCAACTGAAGATTTGTCATGAAGCTCATTCATAATTAGAACCAGTCATCAAGCTACTAAGAATTTCTAAGTTTGATACATAGACCAAATCAGCAGAAGAAGTAACATCAGCACCCTCACTATTGAAAAGAATAACTGAGTCCTTGTTAATTTTGCAAGTCTAGCCACAAGGCAACTAGGAGAATGCCACACATTCACAAAACAAATGCAACATACTAGCAAAAGGCAATCTAACATTTATTCTCACTGCTACATTATAGGCATCTTCCCCTGACATTTGTATCTGCAGTTTCATCCCAGCTATCATTTTAAATCTGTTTTGGGCTGCAAAACTTCTACATAGTCATGTATAAGGTCACACTGTTAAACTACAGTATATATTTTTTTGGAAATTCTAAGGATAAAGTGAAACCTGCAAAGAGTAGATATGGAATCTTTTTGTGAGTAGGTGGCACTTGTCAGACTGCAAAATAACAATGACAATAACAAGTAGAACCAGATCACAACAGTATAAGATTCACAGTAATGTTCTAGCTCTGAGTATTCATAAAACCACTTACCATGAAGCACAACGGTATGTGTGTGTGGGGGGGGGGGAGCTAACAAGTTGTACAGTTGTGCCTGTTCAAGAATTATCAGCCATCTACTAAATGATCAAGCACCAGGAAATATTAAGGCTGTTAAATGCTCCCAGGAATAATAAAAGGCTGCCTGCAATCTATCTGTGCACTCTTACTTGGCAGTAGACTCTTCTGATCATATGGAGGGCACTTCTAACTATATATTGTGATTCTAAAAATCTTCATATATATAATGAAGTTTCAATGGTGGTGGATGTTACAAGTAATTTGCCATCCTCCAGCAAGTGTCTCCAAGTAGCCAAAATTAAAAACAACCTGCCTACCTATGCTGAGACCTTCTCTTGCCTCCAAAACAGTCCCAGGGTCCCTGTCTCCTAAACATGGTATTAGCAATAAGATGATAGCTTTTGAATATACTGCAGATCCAGAGAGATCCTCTTCATGCAGCCTCCTTCAAGGCTTCACCTGACACAGTGAGGCAGTTACTACCCCTGGGCCCATACAATCAATCTACTTCTGCTACTTCTTATTAGCCAAGGTGAGCAAAGGTGAAGGTTGCATGTGATGGAATGACTGATTCAAACATCTTGTCCACATCACTGAGCCAGAACAAAACAGAAAACTGGAAAGCACATATTCACAGTGGAAGAATAAAAAGAGGCAAAATCCGATTGCTATATGATGTTCAAAAACTTTTATTTCTTAAAAAGGCTAACATATTTCAGCCTTATCACCAATTGGTCTTCTTCAGGGGCTTCTTCAAAATTTTTGGAGCTGCAGTCCATACAAGTGGATCTTTTATTATCTTCTAATAAACAATCATTCTTATTTGATTATCTTCTAATTATTATTATTATTATTATCTTAATAATTAAAGGTCCACTTGTATAAAGAATATAGAGAGTGCACGCCATAGAAATAATGCAGTTGATATCATTTTAAGTGCTGTAGCTCCATCCTATGGAATCCAGGGATCTGTTGTTTTACAAGGTCTTTAACCTCATGTGCCAAAGAGGTTAATCCAGGGATAGGCAACCTTTCCCCTTTAAGGGCCAAGGGACTTCAGCTCCCAGAATCCCAGGAGCTACTGGCCAATATGGGACTATTGGCCAACATGGCTGAGGCTTCTGGGAGCTGAAGTCCCTTGGCCCTTAAAGGGGAAAGGTTGCCTACCCCTGGGTTAATCCTTCAGCATTGGCTATACTGATCAGTGGTGATGAGGGCTATAGAACAAAAACATCTGGAAGGCAATCCTTGAGGGTGAGAGATCTTGCTGCAAGTGGATCTTGGGGGGGGGCATTTTAGTATTACAATCATCTATTGCTAATATTGCAGCCTAGTTGGCTGTTGAGACTGTTTTGCAGTCCCCCTGGGAAGTCAAGGTAGTAATTGCATCAATATTTCAGCTGCAGTGGCTTTGGATTTAGATCCCTGGCTTCTGTCGTTTGTCTGGTAGTTCATTCCTATGGTCTGTATGCTCCCAGGAAGCTTATTTATCTAACTGACTTGAGTTCCCTTGAGTCATTTTCAGTTTCAGGGAGCTGCTGGGAATGTGGGACATGGCATTCTCAGTGGCTGCTCCCAGGCTCTGGAACTGCCTTCTTAAGAAGTCTAAACTGGCTTTCTCTTCATCCTTCTGTCAATGAATGAAGACTTTTTTATAAGGAAAGTGCCTTTAATAATGTACTGTGTGTATTTTCATTTCATATCTTTTAAACAGATATGTTTTCAGTGTTTTTCATTCTATAATGTAATTGTATTTGAATGATAATGTAGGTTTTACTTATATGAGGGGGTATCATAAATTTTAATTATTTTGACAAAGTTTGTTGTGATTTGTAGTTGTTAACTTATATGTATGTAGTCACCATCCAGATTTACACATTTTCCCCACTGTTCCATGACCCTCCGAATACCGTTATTATAGAAGTCTGCAGATTGGACCTTACGAGCATTTTACATTTTAGTCACTTCTGGCACAACCTGTCACAAAAATAAAGGACACAATGAGCTGATTTTCTCAACATCATGCACTTAGGGACCAATGATGACACTGACATAATTTCATCAATATACCATAATAACTTCCAGTTGATAATTATTACTTTATAATACCCCCTCGTAAGGCGCAATCTGCAGACTTCTACAATATCAGGTATTTAGAGGGTTAAGAAATGCTGGGAAAATGTGTACATCTGGATGGTGACTATGTACATATAAGTTAACAACTACAAATCAAAACAAACTTTCTCAATCTTTTTTAAAGCTGATAATTAAAACTTTACAATACCTCTCATATGTTTTCAGCTGCACCTGTTTTTATTTCTGTCAGCTGCTGGAGTCCCACTTCTGAGGGAAAGGTGGGAGAGGAGGAGGAGGAGTATGTCTTTAGTTGGAGTGATGAAAATGTATGTTATGGCACATACAAACATTTGAAAAGGCAGCTTTGAAAGCACTGCAAGTATAATTGTTCTTTTTCTTATGCCACCAAAACCAATTGTTCTTTTTGTTATGCCATTAAAAACCGCAGTATTGATGTTCAAAATGTTTGAGCAGCTTAGCTAACATATCTTCCAATGTGAAGTCGTAGGCTTTCATGGCCACATCCATAGTTTTTTGTGGGTTTTTCTTGTGGGTTTCTTTCTGACGTTTTGCCAGCATCTGTGGCTAGCATCTTCAGAGATTTCTCTGAAGATGCTAGCCACAGATGTTGGTGAAACGTCAGAAAGAAACTCTTCTAGAACATAGCCACACATCCCAAAAAACCCACAAAAACTATACCTTCCAATATTTAATAAATGAAAACCAGGACATGTGTGGTAGTGTGGTGAAAGTGGCAAAATGAGAAAGAACACACAAGTTAGGCTCTCCTCTCCCTGAGTGTAACTTTTTGTACTTTGAACTCAGTTTGCGGCAACGGAAGTAAGCTGAGGACAAAGGTGGAACCTGGAAGATGAGAGAAATACTGGGACAATTTAAAAGCAGCAGCAAAGTGGGAAAAGAGAGGATTTGTTCGCATTGTCCCTGCCAAATCAGGACAGTTGGAGGATATGAGCTAGAGCTAACAGAATGCTGCTGCCTTTATATAATCAGTTCATTGACCTTCAATTAAAAAGCAACAGTGTTTTTCTTAAACCAGGCATTTAATCCAGCCAATAATGATTAATGGGTCAATTATCTCTTTTAAAATCTATCCATACCCTATTATCTATCCACATTCAAATGGAAAACCTTCTACTCATAGAGGATCAGACTTTGTGGTTATGAACATGGTGTGTTGGCAGTGCTATATGCATTCTTGGAAATTCCAGGGAAGTAAAATCCCTTCTTTGAAATCACAGGAATTTAGCTCAGGAAGGTATTCCCTAAGGCAGGCATGCCTTCACGTGTTATGAACCTACTGTGTCAGTTACAATGCTTGACAATGCTCTTTTATGTAATCCAGGAGGCAAGCCAAAACAGGCAGTTGATTGGGTATCTGTAGATGTGGAGTGCATGTTTGCTTTTATTATCTTTGGCTTGGTGGGTCACAAATTTTGGAGACCTGTTCAAAGGAGTCCTTTTATTTGAATGACAAACTTGTAGATACTAACAGGAATGACCCTGGTTCAGTGATACATATAACTCCATAACTACCCCTGCCATCATAGTAACTGGCCATACAGACTGGAGAATTGCTGTAACTGCAATCCAAAAAGTAACTTTTTCGATCTCTCGATTCAAGCTGCAGCCAAGACAGCTCTCCCAAACTGCCTCTCACTCTTGTAGACACTACTCTTTACTCTTCAGTCTGTAATGGACAGAACCTAGTTTCAGACAGTCAACTTACAGTGAATCTGAAAAGCAGTCATAAAATTTTCTGCTGTACAGTAAGTAACAAATTAGGTAGAATTCGTTTATATAATAATGGTATGTAAGTTAATGGAGCTACATGAAAGAGCAATTTCAGTACATTTTTTCCAGGAGTTTCAGTGCCTTCATCAATAAATTATACAGAAAGAAAATTGAAAAGAAAACCACTGCCTTATTATTCTTTGCCAACAGAGAGGGAAATATTTGATGTAGCAACCAAGATCCAGTATAAAAGGAGTACCAGGTTATTATTTCATATTCCATATGCAAGTTTCTTGCCTGGATCTATAACTGAACTTTTCATCATGCTTAACTATTTTTTTCCCAAAAGAGGAGCATGAACTATGATGACATATTGATCCTGCATTTTCTTCTTACAATAGATTAAGGCTGGAATCCTGCACAAATATACGTGGAAGAGTAAGACCCATTAAAAACAATGATGCTTACTTCCAAGTAAACAAGTACAGGAAAACCTGTACTGTTAAAAGGGCCAAAAGACAAGAAAGAAGTTGTAATTTGTGCTTGAGCAGCCTCCGCTATATTGCAAGAGAAAAAAGCCACAGCTAGGGAAATATGACTGTGTCCGATCTATTTCTAGGGAAAATAATCTGTATTGTTGAATATCACTTTTTATGATGCTGCCTTAAACCCCATCTCAAAGTTCCAATAAGCCCCCAAAACTTGCTAGGCCACAAAAACAAAATTACTAGTCTGATTGATTACAGATATATCTAGGAGAGTCATTTTTGGCATTCTGTTGGATTAAAAAGGATCATCTCCATTGATATCAAAAACCACAGATTTGTATAAGGGAAGTTTCCATAGCAGAATCTATATATCTCTTAGAAAGTATGGCATCAGTCACGAAAGTAGCAGCAGCTGTGGAGAAAAGGCTTCTTTTGCACCATTTCCAGTAAACAAGGCTCAAAGTGTTTATTAATTCATGGGGGGGGGGGAGAAGCACAGAGTCTAAATTCACAAAGAAAAGAGACACTCCAGCTGGACCTTGATTCATAACACCTCCAGATTTTCAAGACGTCTGGGATTATAATTAATTTCCTTCTGACCTTCCTTGTCAGTCTCCTTTTTTCAGGACATTTTCACAAGGGAGGATTCAGTTCAGTCCCAGACATCTTGAAAATCTGGAGGTGTTATGAATGAAGGTCCAGCTAGAGCGTCTCTTTTCTTTGTGAATTTTCTGGTCCTACAGTATCAATTGGGGTGGGGGGACAAATCCATTGCAAGCTAGAAGAGACATCAGATGCTTGACACCAGCATGGGAGAAGGGGAAGAATTGTTCTTTTGGACTTCAACACCTAGAATCCCCCTACCAGCACTGCTATCTGGGGATCCTGGGAGTAGTTATCCTCCCCCCACCCATATGAGTTTTACAAGTACTGAAAGCTTCTGGCACAAGCATGCAAACATGTGAACATGTTCTAGACTAGAGGTTCCATTGGGACTGATACGAGCTTTTATGCTTTAACATTTAAAAAGAAGAAGTCAAAGATCTGCACCCAGCTAGCAACAGTTTGCTAAAATATTGTTTATTAAATAGAATCATAAAATCATAGGATTGGAAGAGACCACAAAGGCCATCCAGTCCAACCGCTTGCCATACAGGAAGACCAGTGGTGTCACGAGGGGTGGCTTCACCTGGTGCAGTAACTCATGGTGTCACCTGCCCCACTGATCTCCTCCCATGCCATATAATATAAAATCCTTAGTAATTCTTTTGTACTAATGTTACTTGTAAATCGTAATGCCCATATATCACTGAATGTAATGGTAATAGTTGTGGCATAAACTAGTAAAATTAAAATTACACCTTTAAATTACAACATCATATGGACAACCTAAATATATTTACATGTACATAGTTTCATGTCATTAAAGTGAAAATTTGGTAAGATCTTCACCTAGAATGTCACCTGACTTAAGATACAAAAACAGAATCATAGAACCGTAAACATGGAAGAGACCATAAGAGCCATCCAGTTCAACACCCTGCCATGCAGGAATACACAATCAAAATACTCCCAATAATTGGCCATTCATCCTCTCTTTAATCCTCCACAACCCTCCAAGGCAGCATGTTCCACTATCAAACAGCTCTTACTGTTAGGATGTTCTTCCTAATGTTTAGATGGAATCTCATTTAATGTAGCTTGAATCCACTGCTCCATGTCCTAGTGTCTAGAGCAGCAGAAAACAAGCTTGCTCCATCTTCAATATGTAAAAAAGGTACAGGTGTTGTGTGTTGACAGGGTTGTCAAGTTGTGTCCAACCATAGGGGATGGTGCTCATCTCCATTACTAAGCTGAAGAGCCATCATTGTCAGAGACTACTCTGTGATCATGTGGCCAGCATGATTCACAGAATGCTGTTTACCTTCCCACTGAGAAGTGGTACCTATTTATCTACTTGCATTTGTATGTTCTCGAACTGCTAGGTTGTCAGAAGCTGGCACTAGTGACGGGAGCTCACTGCTGATCTTGCAATCAACAGAGTCTTAACCACTTGAGCTACCACATCCTGGTCCTCAAGATGACATCCCTTCAAATATTTAAACATGGCTATCATGTTTAACAAGGCAGAAATAGAAGTGAGACTGGGTACATATTGACAGGTTTTAACCATGAATGAAAAAGTGTTCTACAGTAATGAATGGAATGCAAGGCAGTAACAGGATAGATATGAATTTTATTCTGTTTAAATTCTGCTTTTTAGCCTTGTGTGACAATCTCCTAAACCCCCTTTTGGCATGAATAATACCAAATGCAGCCCTTACAAGGCCTGCCTCAGTGTGGGGAACGCAGTTTGCTATTGCAAAATACTTCTGTCTAATAGAAATGCAAATACACTTGTGAATATTACTACATCTAAAATCTCCAGACTGACAACAGCAACTGCAGTGGTCACAGCTGGCAGTCTTCTGCAGTTGCCATGGCTGTGATCTAGTCTTTGAATAACCTGCAGTTCATATCCTTTTAAAAAGAAATCAAACTGTTGCTTCAGTTTCTAAAAAGTAGAGGAGGAGGAAGAAGAAAACCAGGAGTGGGCAACTTGATTGACTGCTTTCTTTTTTAATACTGTATTGTTTTTAATCTAGGTTTTCATCTAGGTTTTTATGTGAATCTTAACTTTTTTTTATGCCTTTAACCATAGTTTTACTTGGTCCCTTTCATTGTGTAAATTGCCTTGAGTTCCATTTTTGCAGAAAAGATGGGATATACATAAAATGACTGATTGATTGTCAGGTCCAGGAGATAGCTTATCTGCCCACTGACCTGATTCTCTGTCATCTCAGTTTTTTAGCTGCTTTTAAAATATCCCACGTTCTCTTCCTCTTCTCATTTTCCCCCTTTCATCCTCAGTTTACTTCAGTTGCTTCAAACTCAGTTCAAAGTACAAACGTTGTATGCAATCAATTAACTCAGCAGGGAGGAGATGAGAGGAGGGGCAGAATCTTGCCTTTCCCAATAGGCTTAGGCAAAAGCAATCTGTTATGGCCTCCACTAGCTTGTCTGTTCTTCCTTATTAATAAACTTTGCCATCATTACCATATTTTGATATTACTTGACTACATGTGTTTTCATTTAACTGCTGGATGATATGCTCTAGGATCTCCTGTGGCAACGCAGACTGCCAAACATGCCAGAAGTCCAAAGTCTGGTTTTATAAAACAGGGACTTTTAAATTTTAAAATATGAGGTGGATTATCACTCTTGGGTAACTTTTTGATCAAAAAAATGAAAGGCAGAGGATCTCGAAAGGTTGTGGACCGCAAAAACAGAGCTGGACTTTCTTTTAAAAATTCCCCATTTCTCATATAGATAGTGCCTTTAATACTAAACTCCACAGTCTACTTCTTCCTATGATTGATGGCTGAACACTGTTCTGCACTGATCCATAATTCTCCTGCCACACTGCTATACTTTAGCAGAAGAGATAAAGACTACTCCAAAAATTCAAATCATAATGCATTTAAGCTAGGTTGGCAGAAGCTGGGACTAGTGTCAGGAGCTCACCTCATCATGCAACACCTGGGCCTCAAACTGCCAACCTACGGATCTTGCAATCAACGGAGTCAGGGTCTTAACCTCTTGAGCCACTGCATCCCTCTATAAGCTGAATACTTTTGTGCAAAAGAAACACGTTTGAATGTTATTGATTTGTATAAATATAGAATTATAGGGTTGGAAGGGATAAAAAAATCAAGACTTCAGAGAGCAGTGAAAGAGAAGGGCATGGAAAAGTAACTTTTCCAACTACAACACAAAACTGACCATGTTGTGTCAGTGATTCTGGGAGTAGTAGTCCAAAAAGATACCTTTTGAAATTCTATAGAAGAGTACATGCTTTGGCTGCAGAAGGTTTCAGGTTCTGCTTTAGTTCCTTTTACCAAGTAGCAGTGATGGGGAAGACGCTGCACCAGAGGAGACCCAAAACACAATTTCACCAAGTACACTCTCCATGGCCACTCTGGTGCTCTTGAGATACTAAAGATAGCACTTCTAGTTCTAGGTGTCAGCCAAAATAACATTTTTTTTCTTTGTTGTTGATGTTAGTGTTATTTGCCATCAGGTAACTTATGGTAATCCTATGAATGAGATCCTACCAAAAGCCTTGCTCTGATCTTGCAAACTCAGAGCTGTAGCTTCCTTTATTGAATCAATTCAACTGAAGTGTGATCACCCTTTTTTCCTACTACCTTCCATTTTACCATGCACTATCATCTTTCCAATACAGCAGCCTTGATTGAACCATCTTCCCTTCTAGTGAGCGTTCAGAGCTAGTTTGCTTTAAAACCCATTCATTTCTCTTTTTAGCTGTCTTTTTTTTCCTGCCAGTTTTCTTCATTGTCCAGCTTTCACAACCATACATGGAAAACATAAATACTGTGGCATGGATGTTCTGACTTTGGTATTTAGCTATATATCTTTACATTTCAGGACCTTGTCTAGTTCCTTAACAGCTGCCCTTCCGAGTCTCCATGTTGATTAATGATTAAGCCAAGGTATAGGAAATCTTAACTATTTCAATGTCTTCATTGCTCACTTGGAAGTTAAGTAAATCGTATGTAATCAATATTTTTGTCTTCCTAACCCTGCTTATGCACTTTCTTCCATAACTTTCATTAGTAGTCCTGCCCAGTCTCTGCTTTGAGGGGTGTGTTTCTGGCTGAAAATGTAAAAAAAAATGGGAGAGGGGGGTCTTGTTGCTTCTGAGGTTTGCTAGAGGGCTTTGGCTATATCATAGAATCATAGAGTGGGAAGAGACTAAATGGGCCATCTAGTCCAACCCCTGCCATGCGGGAATACACCGTCAAAGCACTCCTGACAGATGGCTATATGAAAAAGAGTTACTGTGTACAATACAGCTTTCTGTTGTCTCTTGTTTCTAGATTAGCCTTGTTGGTCTGTATTGTTTCAGGTGTAACAGCACCCAAGTTTGAATTCCAAAAAAGCCCATAGAAATGAAAATGTATCTTTCAGGGAGGGGTAATCTCACCTTGGTGGACCAGATGAAGATCTTTCCAGGTATCACCCCCAGCAATTTCCAAGAAGAGCTGGAGAAACTGCATCTCTGACAGCCTGGAGAGCCACAGCCAGTCATCATAAAAATGACTGAATGCCAGGGTTTGAAAAAGTTCCTTTTCTGGACTAAGGGGGGTTGCAGACTGCCAGAAATAGTGCAAATGGAGTCCACTTTTAGGGTTAGGGTTAGTGCTAGGGAATCATGCGAACTGTATTTTATTGTGGCACCAGAGCTCTCGCCAGAGAGGCTCAATGTCTCAGGAAAAAAAAAAACAATTACCATGATTCCCTAGCACTAACCCTAACCCTAAAAGTGGACTCCATTTGCACTATTTCTGGCAGTCTGCAACCCCCCTAACACTCCTAGAATCCTCCAGGCAGCACAGCCACAATGTAAGACAGTTATATTGTTATTATTCATTCTAGTGCCCAATATCAGACCATTCAAGTGAGACTGGCTCTCTGCTTAAGGAAGGGAAAAACCCTTGGGAACATAAGCACATCTGATCTGGGGAAGCCATGTACAGCCCCTGTGGTATACAGTATGAGCCTATCTCAGTTGGGTTGGGGCAGCCCCAGTTAATTTTCTGTCATCTCACTTTTTCAGCTGCTTTTAAAATGTCCCAGTTTCTGTCTCCTCCTCACACATTCACCTTCTGTATTGAGCTTACTTAAATTTCTGCAAACTGAGTTCAAAGTACAAATGTGCACTCAATTCACTCAACAGGCAAGAGAAGAGGGATGGAACCTTGACCTTCCCAATGGGCTCAGGCAAAAGCAAACTGCTGCAACCTCTCCTAGTTTGTGAGTTCTTCCTCGTTAATAACTTTTGCCAACTTGACCACACTCAGATGTTGTTTGGCAACATGTGTTATGGTTTTCATTTGTGAAATGTTGGAGGTTATGGAGTACCAGAGCACTGAGCTATGTGCAAAATCATGCACTTCACAGTGCAAGGAGAAGAACTGAATGGGGAAGGACTGAAAATGAAAAAAAAAAGATGTGGGGTGAGAATTAATGATGATAGTGATGTTTATTTAAAATGCCCTTTTTACCAAAGGGTGGTACAGCAGAACATATACATTCAAAAATGAAGAATAAAACAGAACATTATAAAATGCTAAAATACTAAAATAATATTCCAATATGCTAAAAAACAAAATTCTCATCAGTCACTACCCATCTTGGCCACCTTAGGCACACTCAGCAACCTAATCCAGCAAATGAAATAGGAAGGTCTTCAACCCTTTACGAAAGTGGGTAACATCCTCCTCCAGCTGGAGATACAAAGGAAGTCTGTTCCACAAATAAGAGCCAGATCCTCAAAGCTCGCAACCTTGATAGAGCCATACCCATTGATGGAACCACCAATAATCCTTTATCTGCAGATCTTAAATTTCTAGATGGTACATATAACTGCCAAACTGCCAAATACTGGGGGCGGTTAAAGCGCAGGGCCTTAAATACTAGCACCAAAAGCTTGTAATAAGCCTTGGCCCAAACTGGTAGCCACTGGAGAGATCTATGAGGGGAAGAGACATGTGAGGATTTGGGGAAATTTAAGACAACCAAGACAGAATCTACACATAATGTGCCCACCCCAGCCCTCCAGAAAAAATTAGCATGTGTTAAATTTCCATACAGGAGTGCTGTTTATTAGCGTAAAGGATTTGCAGATTTCAGAATAGTAACAAAGTTCTAAGTGATGTTAGCTCCTGGCATCCAGCTTGGTGTTAATGTCTAGCACCTGAAGCTTATTCTTCCACCCTCAAGACTTCCTGTTTTCTTTCTAGACTGATTCTTTCTCTGTAGATCAGGGTGGGATAAGGAAATGGAGCCATTTTCACGTTGGTGGGTCATCTTCCAACCTTTCCACCAGATTTTTAAAATGGCAAAAACTGCACCTAGATGCCCCAGAGGGTTGTCATTTAGATTTTATTTTGTGTCCTCTGCACCTGCATCAGACAAGAAAAAGTCTATTTTTGAAAGAGGAAGTGGTCAGTCAGTCATTTCTGCTTGTTTTTTAAAGTCCTATTTTGGTCTTGAAGCTGGTCTGGGGGTATCAATATCTTTCAATAGATAAATTGCACTCCTTTGTGGGTTTTTGAAGGCACTATTGGTCATTCTTGGTGTAATGGGTCCCAGTAGACATGCCAGTTCACAATCATCCCAGACCCTGAGGTTTCCAGGACAAAACCTGATTCTTATGGATGGTCCCTGATAATGCCATTAAGTGTTATGCATTAAGTATCAACCACAAATAGAGAGAGGAGAAAGAGAGAGAGAGCATATTTTCCTGTTTGGAGGTTAAAGCTAAAATCTTAGCTAAATGGACTGTTCACAGAGCAAAATGAAATGAGGGGTTTATTCCTTCTCTTCTACTTAAGGAGATGGGTTAGGGAACATTTAATCTAGCCTACTTGTTTCTCTCTAGAATGTGGATACAGAGCAGAGCAAAGCATGAGCCCTGATATCACAATGACTGGGAAAGATGGAAGAAGCTAAGCAAATGCACAGACCCCCTGAGCATCTTTGCAAGTTGCAACAAATCAATTAATCCTTGCAAATGTCAGCAAGTTGCTTAATTACTAGCTGAGCTATAGGTTTGCACATAATTCTTACCTTTTGCCTGGAGCAGAGCTCCCCAAAACTTGGGAATTTGTGTCCTCATCTCTCACTGGATGTGACCCACAAAAACTCTAGACTCAAGGCTAGACCCTAAGATCTAGCAACCCTAGGTCTCAAAGGGGTTTACAGGAAATACATACAACCCATCAACCACCCTCCCCTTCCTTCCCTAAGCTGTAGATCCTAAATTTTATTAGTTCAACAGTCCATGATCAGGGCAGAAAATAATGTTTGATTTTTTTTAAAAAAATGGTTGAAAAATATGTTTCTTGAGTTTGGGGAAACTCAACAAGAAAAATCCTGATGGCACTTTTCACAATACAGGATTTATTTGGTGCAAAATTCATACATGCTTATTTTTGTAGATAAAGCAGCAAATAATATTTCTGACACAGAAAATGCTGTTTTCTATGCAGGAAATGTAGTTTTCTGCATGAAAATACCAAAATTAGCAAGAATAAGCCCCAATTTGCAAACAGTCTTTTAAATTTGCACAGTCTTGTAAGACATTCTCACAACAGGAGGAAAATTGGTCAGATAATTGTTGCTTCCTTCCAGAACAAAATTTACAAAGCATTATATCCCTAGAATGTTGTAGGAGGTTTGGACTTTAAGCTACTGATAACTCATTAGTTGGCAGTGTTTGACCAAGGACCTTTCCACGTTATAGTATTATAACACTGTGATTCCACCTTAACTGCCATGGCTCCATCACCATAGAACTTGTAGTTTAGGGAGGGATATTTAGAATTCTAACCCGCAGAGCTATAGTGCCTCACCAAATGACAAACTGCAGGATTCCCTAGGATGCAGCCATAGCAGTTAAAGTGGAATCAAGGTGCTAAATTGTATAATGTGAATGAACTCAAGAGCTGAAAGCACAGCAGTTTTCATTCTGGTCCTGTTCAAATACAGTTTTCATTTTTGTAAAGGCACCCATTTAAAACAGAATCCTGAAACAGCAATCCTCTTGTCTCCTTCACACTAAAAATAAAATAAAATAAAGCAAGGCTTGATCAGGGAATGACATGAGAAATCTGTGTAGTTACAACAGATTTTCAAGCAGTTTCACACGTGTCTTTCTATTTGTATACTACACATGTTGGATTTCAATTAATTGGTAAAATGTCTGAGTCAATACTGAATCTGTGAAGAAGAAAATGATAAAAGGTCCTAGCTCTCCAATACATCACAGAACTTATAAATCATGGGTCAGATCCGGATGTACAGCTTAAGTGTTCTTCCATATATTAGCAGGGTTCACTGAAGTTATTGAGCTGGGAACCTATATTGGAAAGAGAAGGCAGCAGAAAGTGACTCTGTACAATGCCTAAGAAGAACATTCTTTCCTTGTCTGTGGGTAACAAAATGTCAGTTTATTCCATGACTCAAGGAGGAAATCATATGATCCACAATTTGACCGTCAAGGGGCCTCTGCATTGAACACAGATATCATGGTGTTCAGATATATGTGACATTTTAGGGCCCTGTTGGATAGCCTCACTCATGTACATCATGGGAGGGGAGGAGAAACTTTTGGCCCCTGGGCCTAATCTAGCCAGTGAACATTTCCTATTTGGTCCATTAAGGGTTCTGGAGAGACCCTGCCACTTTTCCCAGCCCAGCCCCAAGCCACAACCTTTCCTCTAATGTAGAGTTTCCCCTGGGTGCTATAGGTTTCCCTGCTACATTGCAGGTGGCTTGCCTACCTTGTGCCTTTTTCCTTTGGGTAAAACACAGTTTGAGGACTAATGGTGTTGAAGTAGCATAGCTGTACCCCAATGTTACCTGGCCTGCTATTTAGCCCCAAAAGAAAATTCCCTCACCCCAATGTAAAGGCAGACCTTGTGCTCATATCTGACTCACTCCTAGATGGGTCTGACCCCTATGTTTGTTGGAAATTGATGTTGATGAAGTGTTGTAAACAGTCCTTTTAAAACCAAACTCCAAAACCTGGAACTTCTAATAAGCTTCTTTTATTGCAAAAACAGCATGAGCAAAAAACAAATAATAATAATAATAATATCTTCACTTTAGCCAGAAGGCTAAACAGGAACAAAGCTTATCTGTTACATGATTCAAAATTGGTTAGTTGCAGCATCAGGAGAAATATTTTAATTAGTCCATTACAGCTCAAAGGTTAAAGAACAAGAAGAGGCTTTTTGGATCACAACTTTCAGCCCCGAATTCTCCACCCTTTTGGGTGTAGCCTTTACAGACTGATTGGTTGATAATACATGACGTGCTTTTAGCCCAACCTTTAATTACCATAATAAATCATGTGACTACATTTCCCATAACAATTCCATGTTGACAAAATCCTCAATGTAAACAAATCTCTTTCTCATAGAACTGAAGCTTGTTAGCTCCTTGTTTGGGCTAAGAACACACCTGGGCTGATAACTGTGAATCTGGCTTCAGAAAAACAACTTTTCACAGCAATGAAAAATAATACAGACACACATCTTTTACATTTCAACATTTTAACATTGACTCTATATCCCATTTAAACCTAACAATGTTTTGGCCCAAAAGTCAGGGTTCCTTCAAGCTACACAATAATACTGCTATGATTCCATTTTAACTCCCATGCTACCAAGCATGCTATCAAATCGTGGAGTTTGTAGTTCGGTGAAGCGATAGATCTCTGTGGTTGGGAATTCTAAATACCTCTTCCAAAAGTGAAAGTCACAGGATTTGTAGGATGGAACGGTGAAGTTAAAGTGGAATCATAATAATTGTGTGGTGTGAAAGGACCCCAGGATTTGCAGCAGGAAGTACAATAGCAACATCCCACATAGATCTTTGTGAAAATATACTCAGTCTGCATCCAGGGGATATAGGCAAGAAGGGTGCAAGGGGTTCTGACTTCACTAGGTGACACCCTAAGGGGAGGTGACACCAATGCTCCCCAAACTTCTGCCTTTTGGCAGAAAGGGGCTGTGCTGTTTATCTGCATCCCTTTAAAATGCTGAGAAAATGGTGTGAGTGGGGTGAGAGTCCGTGGGAGAAGAAAGGAGAGGCTCCAGGGTAAGTTTGTTTGTTTTTTAAAAAATTAATTTTAAAAATAAAAAAAATCTTTTTAAATTATTTAAAACTTCAAATCTTACCAAATCTTCATTTTAATCACATGAAACTTAGGCTGTGCATATGTAATTTATAATGTGAAGGTATATGTAATTTGTGAAGGTATAATTTTAGTTTTGTTAGTTGTTTTATGTCACAACTTACATTCAATGATACATTACATTCAGTGATATATGGGAATTACAATTTATGAATAACATTAGTACAAAAACATTACTAAGGATTCTGTATGGTGTAGTATGAGAAGAGGCCAATGGGGGGGGTGATGCCAACCCTAGTACTGGACATAGGCAAGTACTTCTCCAATCCCTCCATTCTCTTATCAATAATGGACTAACCATGGAGGGGTGCAACTATTGCAGGAACATGAGGACTCTTGGGGCTGGTGACTGAGAAGCCATAGCAGAGTTCTGTATACAGAGGACCATATAGGATCTCTACCAAAAGAGTTAAGCACACAGAGCTCTGCACCTGGATGATGGAATTTATCAGTTTTACTTTTCCCACATCTGCCTGTTGTTGCTGTTGTTTTTAAAAAATCTAGCTGTAAAGAAATTTGTGAATGTGTTTTTAAAATTATTTTCAAAATGAACTGAAATTCTATTGTCACCTATCTCTATCTACCCACTAGGGATTCCACAAATCCCCACTATTTTTGTAGCTAGTGGTACCAAGAGCCCTGGCTGGCCCATTAATGATTCACTCCAGTTTTACAATGCTCCTTGCTGGGTCTAATGTAATGCAGGTGATAAAGTGGAATGTTTGGATGTGAGACACCAAGATTCGATTTCCTGCTTGGCTAGGAAGCTCACAGGGTAGCCTTCAGCAAGTCACTATCTTTCACTTTCACCAACCTCATTGGATTTTTGTGAAGATTAAATGAAAGAAGACCTGACCATCACTTTGTACACTGACAGGTGCTGTAGCAGTGATTAATAATTGCACAAATACTGTCTTTCCCTTCATCTCCAGGATCATGTCTTTTCTCCTTTTTCTTTTTTGTAGTACATGACAAAGACAGGCTCTGCATCTTCCATAAGCTGTAGAATGCATTTTGAGTCGATCAACCATTTCCCTGGCTCTGGGCTAGAATATATGCATGCTTGTTGACACCTATCTCGCAGGCAATGCTGCGTATGGGTGTTCTAATCAATCCAGCCATATACAGGGTGATATCTGTGACTTTTTATCAGCATGTCACATAAATAATAATCTGGTATGTTGGTATTGGACCCACACCATGCCCTAATTGGAACCTAATCGCAAGTCCTGAGTCTTACAGTCCATCCTCAACTCTTGCATAAGGGTGATGATGGCTTGCTAGCTCACCAAAAAGGAAGATTATGTTGGGATTCCCTCCAATAACTTTTAAAACACCAGGAAAGGAAAGGAGTTGTATCCTCACTCAAGGTGCTCATGCTAAGGAAGGATGGGGCAACTTTAACAGCACATAAGCCCCAGACCAGGAGTGGGCAACTGCTGTGAGTCCAGGGGCCTTTTTTTTATCTGGAACATTCTAGGAGCCATATGGACTGCCAAAAAATTCCCAAGAAACTAAGAAGCTAAAACAAGAAGCCAAAGGTCTATAAAATCAGTATTACTTGATGTTTGAATAATACAAGGAAGGTGTGCAAAGGAAGGCATGCAATATGTTTAAAAGGCATGATACCTTTTTCAGAGGCTTATGGGACAGAAAATTTACCCTTTAAGGGGGTCAGAAAATGGCCAGTTCACAGAGTCTAGAGGAAGCAAAGATTAGTAAAGGGACCTTTGAGAACCACATACAGCCACAATAGGGTTGCAAGTTCAGAATTGTTTCAGACTCAGAGGTTTCTGGGCCAAACTTGAGACTTAGGGAGAGCCCCCATTGATGTCACTAACCATTATGCATTAGGTACCAACTACAGTTACTAACAGCTTGTCATTCCAACATACACAGAATATATTTTCTACTTTGAAAATTAAGTCAGAAGTCTTTGCTAAAAGAGCTGTTCCCAGATCAAGGTGAAATGGAGAGATCAGACTTTCTGACTTAGGGAAGATGGGATAAAGAAAAATTATCTAGCCTACTTGCTTCTACCCAGATGAAGAGCAGAGCAGAGGGTGGGCCCTGGCATGACAGTGGCAGGGAGGGGAAAAGGAAGTTAAGGCCCCCTGAAGAGTGATTGCAAGTTGTAGCAACCAGTCATTTAAGTCTTGAAAATTGTTGCAAGCTGCTGCCTGTCTAGCTGAGCTGAAGATTTGCACACAGCCCTTTCTTCTGGCTGGACCTTAGCTTTCATAAAACTGGAGAATTTGCACCCTTGTCTCCTGCCAGGAGATGACCCATGAAAATTGGAGACTGATAGCTAGGCCCTGAGGTCTGGCAAATCTAAGCCCCAGGGCTGCATTTTGCCTATCCCTGTCCTAGACCAAAGATGGGAAATCCATCAAAGGCCAAATGTAATTTAAAAGTTTTCTGGGGCCATATTCCCATGGTAAGCAAAAGGGTGATGCTAAAACACCGGTGTGTTTTAGAACCATTGAACCACAAAGGACATGTAGTCCAACCTTCTGCCATGCAGGAATACAATACACTCCTGAAAAATGTCCATTTAACAGCTGTTCAAAGGTCTCTAAAAAAGAGAGTTCACCAGCTTGTTTATCTGAAAGCTCTTCAAATTAGCAATCTGTAAGCTACTCTGAGAGCCTTTATGGAGTGGCGTATAAAACTCTAAATAAATAAATAAATAAATAAATAAATAAAATAGCTATGCACCAAGCTCTAGTTATGGTATTTCAGTCTTCTAGAATGGTGGGGGAACTTCATAGAAGCTGGGAAACCACCAAAAATGTATGTCATGGGTAAAGGGATGTGACTATCTAGGAAAGTACCTGTACACTCTCTTTGAAAAAGACTATTGTAGATTTTGAACAGACTTTGCTGTTGTTGTTATGTGCCTTCAAGTAATTTCCAACTTATGGTGACTCTAAGGTGGACCTATTAAGGGGTTTCTTAGCAAGATTTGTTCAGAGGGGGTTTGCCCCTGAGTCTGAGAGCATGTGACTTGCCCAAAGTCATCCAGTGGGTTTCAAGGCTGAGATGGGAATTGAACTATGGTCTCCAGAGTCATAGTCCAACATTCAAATCACTAAGCAACGCTGGCTTTCTTTGAGCAGACTACTGAACCATAGAACTGATCAGAGTATTGACCAGTGGTCATGTTAACTGTAGAATTCAGGGAGTTGAGCTCCCTACCTATAAAAAGGGATTTCCCCCCCCCCGCCCCGGAATCTGCTAGTGACCAAATTCTCATGGAAACATATGCCGTCCAACCTATTTGGATCAACTATTCAGTTTGCAGACTTGTGAGCATCCCAGCACTTGCCACTTCCCCAGAAAAGTCACAGTCTTCAGGTAATTTGCTCTGGAAAGCCCAGGCTGCAAGCAGCTACGCTGCCACTAGCTTTATAGGTAAAAGTACCAGAAACCAACTTGATTGAAACTTGGTTAGACTGTCATAAAGAAAGCAAAACTACTTCAGAGGATGTATGTAGCCAATAATCTGGTAACTCAGTGAGATAATGGGGGGAAATAACCTTATTCAATATCAAACAATTGCTTAAAAATTAACATCTTCGTGTACTTTGCACATTCAACTGGCTGTAGCAATCCTTTTAGGGGAAGCAAAGATAAAAGCAGAAGGTTTTTTGTTTTTGTTTTTTAAGTTAAGCTGACCAATGCTGCACCTTTAATATCATCTTCAAGAAGAAAATGGTCTTTGCTTATCCAGAAGAAAGCTTGGGATCACATCTGAAGCACATTGCTAAAAAAGCAAAGAAAGAAATGGATATAAGATCTCTCCTACCTATTTTATAGACCTCCAAAATGCTCAATCACTGCAATTGTGCCATTCAAAAGTTGTCATTGGGGGGTAGAATTTTGCTATTATTGGTTCCCCCCATCACTGTAGGAAACTAGAAACAGTTTTAATAAAAGCTAGAAATAATGAGCAGGAGTGAGTGCATTGGTCTTCTCAGATAAAACAGTTTAGATACCTCAACTTCCTTTTAATCTCAGGATTTTATTCAGTGCCGAATTGGATCAAAATAAGATAAAGGAGTTTCTTTCTTCTCTGACTGAGAATCAGGGTGCCAAGTAGAGCATGCTGTGCAGATCATTAAAAAACTAAAGATTTTAAAAGCCTATTGTGCCAAGAGAGGAGGAGGAGGAGGAGCAAACATTGGGGAGGGGAAGCAAAGAAACACTTAAAACAATAATGTTATATATCCTGCCAGGAATATTCGAAAGACTGAATAGTGTTCTCCCTTGAAGAGAGGGAAGTGGGGGAGAGAGACATCTTTCTCCATTGCCATCAGTGGGGGTCTGGTGGCTTTTAGAAGTTCCTCATTAGTAGAGGAGGGAAGTAAAGCCACTCAGGATTCCAGTTTGAACTTAAAAGGAGCTGTCAAAGCTGATGGAGAGCCTGCGTGGTGTAATGATTTTATGTTGGATACTGTGAGAGCAGGGTTCATATCTACACTTGGTCATGGAAATTCACTGGATGACTTTGGGCAAGTCACACTCTCTCAGTGGAAGATAATGGGAAGTTTCCTCTGAATAAATCTTGCCAAGATAACCCTATGACAGGGTCACTATAACTTAGAGTTGACTTGAAGGCACATTAGAACAATCAAACCAAGGTTCTGGGGCCTAATTCCCCAAATTGGTTCTATTCTGGGGGGTTGCAGACTGCCAGAAATAGTGCAAATTGAGTCCACTTTTAGGGTTAGGGTTAGTGCTAGGGAATCATGGGAATTGTGTTTTTTTTCTGAGACATTGAGCCTTCTCTGTCAGAGAGCTCTGGTGCCACAATAAAAAACAGTTCCCATGATTCCCTAACCCTAACCCAAACCCTAAAAGTGGACTCAATTTGCACTATTTCTGGCAGTCTGCAACCCCCCTTTGTTAAAGTTCAGACTACAACCCAGAGCAATATTTTTGCTCCATCTTTTCCATCCTGAAACAATGGCTTGATTTGCACTGCAGAAATATGCAGTATGGCACCACTTTAACTCCCATGGCTCATTGCTATGGCATTCTGGGGTTCACAGTTTCGTGAGATATTCTCTGTCAGAGAGCAATGATGCCACAACAAATTACATATCCCACGATTTAACAGGATGAAGCCATGGCAGTAGAAGTGGTGTCAAACTGAATTATTTCTATAATGCAGATGCAAACATTAACACAATTCCTAAATGTTGGTAAATACTTTATTTAACAGGTGCTGAAATGACATTTGCACCCATCCTCATTTATCCTCATTTGCCACTCATTCAAGCATTAAGGGGGTCTACCTTTCTCTAGCTGTGGGAGCAGTAGCCACCCTGATGGTGATTTTGTTTTCCCAGAATGCCCTGTACTGTATGTACACACTACCCCTGGAATGGCAATGGGAAGGATAAACTCTGAATCATCCTAGGAAAACAGAATGATGGCCTCAAGATGCCAAGATTAGTTCTGCTTTAACTACCACAACAGCTAGAGAGGAGGGGAAACTAGAAAGAAGAACATAAATAGGAACCACAGATCAAATAAAAGAAATGAAATGAAGTAAAATGAATTAGTATATACACAAATAGCTAACAAAATAAATAAGGATTTTGAACTGAAAACAAACAGAATAGAAATCCTTAATTATATTTGCCGGATCTTTTTTTGCATCTATTCCTATGTTGTTGCTTATGTCATTGTAGCAACTAGAACTGTCCACTCTAAATGCATCTCCACTTTGGGCTGATATAGAAGAGTTAGGGGGGTTGCAGACTGCCAGAAATAATGCAAATTGAGTCCAC
>CM034708.1:14856184-14870945 GCA_020142125.1 Phrynosoma platyrhinos | reverse complement strand
ATAAATAAATAAATAAATAAATAAATAAACTGCACCCTTCAGTATTCAGGGCATTGGTGTTACAAGAGGATTGTGGAATATGTGGGTTTGTTTTTTGCCTAGTGTGGCAGGCAGGTGGACCACACTTCCTGCCCCCTTTCTGGGACCACTAAGAAAAACACACACACACACACACTAGTTCCACTTGCCAGTTGGGCTGGCATTATAATAGAAGAAAGGAAGTTTACTGTTACAACAGCAGGACAATTAATGGTAACGCAAAGTGGATTTTGCTCCACAGTGTCTGCTGGAGACAGTCTGTTTTCAGCTGCAGGGTTTCTGCACGCAGGGAAGAGAAGGGGGGAACCAAAGCTGAGCAGCACATGCAAGCACAGAAAAGGAAAAGTCTATCTTTTAAAAATTGTTTCATGCTTACAGAAAGTAACATCTACAATGCTGGGAAAAGGAGACAACCTATCTAAAGTGGCCCTTCTGCCAACCTGAGCCAACTTCCTCTTCTCAGTGCTCATGTGGTTGTGTCTTCACCCTCTGACCTCAATCTGCACTGTACACCAGAGGAAGAAAGAAAAGGGTGAGGAAGTTAAAATTCTGTGGCTTTGCTCTTGCTATCAACTGCTGGCTCCAAGAGAACAAGGGAACAGACAGTGCTATAGGATTGCCAGAGGAAATAAGGGACAGGACATTTTGTCATTCCTGGAAAAAGCCACCTTGGATAAAGAGGGGAAAGTACCAAGATGATGGGCCCCAGCTGGGGTGGAGGAGGCTAGAGCTCCTGTGGTGGCACTGGCAGAAGCAGAACCCAATCCATCCCAGCACCTGCAGATCAGTAAGAGGAGGCAGAGAAACTTCTTACTGTCAAATGTCATAAATGAAAGTACCAGTGCAAAAAGCCAGGCAATGCCCTGCTCCACTTTACATACAAGATGTTGAGCTGATGAGGCCAGCTGGGACACTTTACCACTATACAACTGAGTATAGATTAGCTAAGCCTAGGCCACTTCCTTGCTGCAGACAGCACATTTAAAACCTCCCACACAACCCTGTCTGGCATCTCTAAGTTTGCTGATCTCTGACCTTTAGCGTGTACTTTCAGATTGGTCTTTCTTGCAACTCATTTCTTTGTTTTGGGCTCTGCTCAGGATGGCTTTTCCCCTTTGAATCTTGGACTCCCGGGACCCAGCTTCTTCTTGTAACCTTGTATAAGTCCTGGAACTTGTCTGGTGTTCCCCAGCCAATTCCTGTTGACCAGGGGTAGGCAACCTTTCCCCTTTAAGGGCCGAGGGACTTCAGCTCCCAGAAGCCTCAGCCATGTTGGCCAATAGTCCCATGTTGGCCAATAGCTCCTGGGATTCTGGGAGCTGAAGTCCCTCGGCCCTTAAAAGGGAAAGGTTGCCTACCCCTGCTGTTGACTGTATGTGTGCTCACCTGAGTGCCTGCCAGGCCTAAACAGGACACAGGGCTCCTGTCCCTTTAATAGCTATGTAGAACAGGGTATTTTAGAAGGGACCTTGTTCTCTATTTCACCTACAGTGACCACCAAGAAGAAGGAAGAGTATGTCCAAGTAACACCGGGGTGGGGATGGCTGAGAATTTTATTCCATTTCATTTTTGATATTTAGAAAATTGATCCACATTTGCATTTTTTCATACTCTGTATTGAAAGATTTTTGTTTAAAGAAAATGATTATGGGAGAAATCAAAAGAGTCCTCCATGCGAGGTCAGGGATTTGGGTACACTGCAGAACTAATCTGGTTTGACACCACTTTAGCTGTCATGGCTCAATGCTCTGGAAACTGTAGTTTGTTGGAACGCTAGACCTCTCTGGCCGAGAAAGCTGAATGTCTCACAAAACTACAAGTCCCAGGATTCCAAAGCATTCAGCCATGGCAGTTAAGGAGGTGTCAAACTGGATTATTTCTGCAGTGCAGATGCAGCCCAACTCTTAAGTCTGTTTTTGGAAACCACAATGGTAGTGCTGTTGATAAAAGTTTGCCATCTCTTTCCCCTAAGAAGCTCATCATTTTTAGTACTTACATAGCAGGAATGTACAACACAGTGTTCTCAGTGAAGAGAATACTCAAACCAATTGAATTTTAACAGTACAGATAGGTGCAGCAGGATGAGAGATTTTGAATGATCAAATTTGCATTCCTGCTTCTTGACATTTGGACCCCCACAATGCAGGCTTTGGAAGGGGCCCAATCAGGCCAGCCTGCAACACTGGTCATCTTCAAGCCACAACCCCCAGTGCAGAACCCTGAGCCCTAATCATCCCATTACAGATAGGCTGGCCTTAGGGTTACCATATGTGAGAAACAACTTGAAGACACACACACACACACACACACACACACACATATATGTGCTGTTTTAGGCCCAAGTGAGGTTCTTATTTAACAAGGATGTAAACTAAATTCAATTTCCAATTTACTTCCTTGTCCTTCCCTCTCTGGTACCTAAAGCAGCCCAGAGTGAGTTTAGAGGTATTCTGATTATTAAAAAAAATTGAAAAAGTAAATTTGAGGGAGGGGGTCTGGGGGCTACATACAACCTTCAGGCCCCACTTTCCCCACTCCAGTATACAACATCCAGACTACAATGCATCATAATAAAAAAAAAACATAGAAGAGTCTGGTCAAGAACATGGCCTCATGTGTTTTGATCAAATGAAACAAACTGAGATCTAAAACTATCTGAATAGGAAGAAAATTATGCCCAGTCTCAAATGCTATGGTCAGCTCAGTTTGTGAGATATAGATTATATTGTTAATGTGTGCTTGGATTCTGGAAAGTGAGAGTTGGTGGGTTCCAGCAAAATGTCTGTGGGCAAAGGAGCTTTGGGGTATCTCCCCCAGAATGTGAAATGAATTAAGATGACATACAAAGATGTCACAAAATGATCACAAGCTGATCAGCCAAGAATGGAAAGGCAGTTATGAACAGTAGAAGGAAGTAAATGCGACAAAGCAGGTGCAAGTGCCTAAATGAGCCATCTTTGCCTGTAAAAAGCCACACATTCAAAATAGCATTGTAGAATTCTTAATGAATGGGTGACAGCTGACAGCCCTAGAAAAAGCAAGGGACTTAGAATTGATAGAGAGTGCAGGCATGCTGCATCTTGCTAATATGATTGAGGAACGCTGATATCAATTAGCTAGAGGAAATAAACCAAACTTTCATTATACAAACTCTATTAGATACAGGAAATCTCCCTAAGGGTGCTAGGCTAAGCTAGGCTAGAACAGGAAAAGGACTCAGGGTGCATCTACATTGTAGAAATAGTGCAGTTTGACACCCTCCTATGGAATCCTTGTAAAACTACAGTACAAATCCTAGGATTTAGCCTTCTCTGCCAAAGAGTGTTGGTGCCTCACTAAACAACAAATCCCAGGATTCTGTAGGATGGAGCCATGGCAGTTGTAGTGTCAAACTGCATTATTTCTACAGTGCAGATGCACCCTAATTAGTCTTACATTTGGAGCAGTAAAAGAGCAAAAAGGAGGAGGAAAGAACAGGTAGAGTGGATATTCCATAAGAATATCCCTCTAAGCCTGCATCTGCACTGCAGAAATAATCCAGTTTGATAACACTTTAATTGCCATGGCTCAATGCTATAGAATTCTTGGAAGTGTAGTTTGCTGGGGCACCACAGCTCTGACAAAGCTAAATGTCTCACAAAATGACAGTTCCCAGAATTCCATAGCACTGAACCATGGCAGTTAAAGTGATGTCAAACTGCATTATTGCTGTGTGTGGATGCAGCCCAAGAGAGGTTAGAATGTATAGACGACACAGGATGTATGGATGATTTTAGGTCACTGAAACACTCATTAATCCTATCACTGTTATTCTCTCTAAGACACATTTCACTCTTTAAACACTGAGTGTTGTTACATTCCCAACAAGAAGTATACACGCTGTGCATCAACAAAGTGAACAAATCAGTATCCAGCCAGAGGCTGCTGGTGGCATAGTTTTCTAGCGATAGAGTTAAGCCTGGCTTGAAACCTGGAGTAGATTCATTGCCCAGTTTGCATGGATGTCAAAGAGGCAGTATGTTCACTCCAGGTTTCAATCAAAAGGAGCTCTCCTAGGTACTCGACTCTATTGCTAGAAAACTATCCCATTTTCTATGTCTCTGGAAGTGAGGGGGGAGACATATTCCTTTGGCCTGCCCCTACATGACACCAGGAAGGTAAATGGGGAGGCAGCTATTTGGTGGTTGTAGCCTTCTAGAATCCATTCCTGATTTTCATGTACCTAATTGTCACACAACTCCAGGAAGCAAAGAGGGCATTTGAAGATTGGAAGGACAACAGAGGAAGTGTCTTGAGAAGGATCTCCTTGGGGTTTTCAAACAGCCCAAAAGTCCCTTTCTCAGTTGTTTCTGTTTTTCTTTTGAATATTTGAATATTATTTCCTTACTTAGGGGCGAAATAGACAGGTGGAAGGAATGACTTGAAGCCTCCCCTTCCAAAGACAGATTAGGGCCATGGTGAACACATGCCATGCCCCCAATCTGCCTTGAAGCCAGCTGGAAAAGGAGTGGAAAAGATGTGCTCCTTTTTTTGGCCAGGGAAAAGGTGCCTTTTCCAGCCCTACCACAGACCAAAGCCTGCTTCAAGACTTTGTGGTGACGCGTAGTGTACAAACTTGCAAACCTTCCAGGACCTGGAAGGCAGCTGCCCACCCACACCCGGCCTTCTAAGTACCGCATGGCCATTGCCACACGGGATTTGGAAGGTAACCATTCGCTTCCACCAGGGTGTACAACCCACTGGGTGACACCTCCTTCTGGGGATTCACTCAATGTGATCCACCCCACCCCACCACCTCGATGATTCCACTCAAGAATTGTGCATCACTGAAGCCATAATTGTTCAACCTGACATCCTACCCCATACATTATCTTAGATATTGGCCTAAATCCAATGGCTAGTTCCAACTAGAATAACCCTACTGAATCAATGGGGCTTACATAAATGTTGAGTTACCATTTAGCAATTGAATACACTCTTGCTAGTACCAAAAATTTGACCTAAACCACTATTTACAAGCCTATTTGTTTTTACATTTAAAATACTATAAATAATTTGCAACATCTTCATATGCTAGGCTAGATCAACAGACAGGAATATTCAGCACAAAATCCACACTCCTTTCCTTTGCTGTTTAAAACATGAATGACTTGCCCTAATTTAATTCACATTCCTCACTCAGTCCTGATCAAAATAATGGGAATCTCAACAGAAATTGTGCAAGCCTAAACAGACATGCATACACATGAAGGGTGCAGTTCATTGGTGCCTATCCTGAGCAGTGGCACAATGCTTCTTCCAAGTTTGATCCTGCCAGACCCTGTAGGAAAACACACTCCTTTCCCCCCTCAAGACATGGCTGTCAACTTAAACTGGAATTCTGAAGAGGGTGGAGGGGTGCGGTGGGGTGGGGTGTTAAGGCAGACCTCCATCAACAGCTGCACAAATATGGCTTGCTGCCAACAACTGTCTTTTTGGTGGTCCAGGCTTTCATAAACTAACAAAAACTGGAGAGGTAGAGGGCAGTGGGG
The DNA here is from genome assembly GCA_020142125.1 of Phrynosoma platyrhinos. Classification (NCBI taxonomy): domain Eukaryota; kingdom Metazoa; phylum Chordata; class Lepidosauria; order Squamata; family Phrynosomatidae; genus Phrynosoma; species Phrynosoma platyrhinos. The sequence goes on along the minus strand of CM034708.1, from coordinate 14,865,375 downwards.
AGAACTCACTGGATAACTCACTGTTTGGGCATGTAAGACACAATTCTGTTCTTGTTCCAGGAAAAGAGGATAAAACATTAATGCAGGCTTATTCAAAGAGAGACAAAGAAAACAGAAGCATGCCTGGATGCTAGAAGGCAAAAAAGGCTCCGCGATTCCAGGCTTTGAGGATGTAGTACTTTACAGAGCAAATGAACTTTTTGTGAATTGCTCCATTTGATTTTCATTGGCGCAACCAAAATGTTGCATTGAGAAACCCATAATTACTGGGGTTTGCACAATGAGATAGTATCTGTTTTTACTTTTTCCACACTTAATGTAATGCTGCACACCTTCCTTAATTGTGTTTAGATAAAAGAAGTGGTACCTACAACAAAATAATGCAGACTAGAGAGCCAACCATGCATTTCTCCCAGACACTCCATTCTATTTCCCTCCTATTTGGTTTTCCTTTCCCCCCCCCCCCCTTCTTAACTATTGGCATTCTGTGGCCACCAGCATGCATTTGTTGTGTGCCTTCAAGCCATTTCCAGCTATCGCAATCCTAAGGTGACCCTAAGGGTTTTATTGGCAAGATTTGTTCAGAGGAGGTTTGCATTTGCCTTCCTCTGAGTCTGAGAGAGTGTGACTTCACCAAAGTTACCAAGTTGGTTTCCATGGCTCAACTGGCATTTTAATTCTGGTCTCCAGAGTCCTGGCCCAAATGCTCAAACCATTATACCACTCTGGCTTTTCATACATACTGAGTCCTTATTGGGATGATTTGTGGATTCCCCCCCCCACTTCCCATTTTCTCTTCAGAGTTATTTTGTACTTCTGCAAACTTTGGGGTTTCCCCAAGACAACTAATATCTCCTTCATCTGCATAGAGGGTCTGGGTATGCTTTGCCACTAAATGCCAGGAAATAAGTGGGGGAGTATTATGACCACCACTTTGGTCAGTACTCATTTTCATAAGGTTCCAAGTACAGATTTTCTTCATAGATGAGGAGACTTCAATAGCATATTGAAGAAACAGCAGAAACTGTGGAGAAACAGTTGTTATGCAAATAGGCATTTTGGCCAGAGTCAGCTTTGCCTTGATATACAAAGTCATTGTTTGAGCATACAGCCTCCATAAAAGTGCTCTTTAGATATTTTTGCACCTGAAACTATAGTGGCTGACTGCTTCAAAGAGCACAGTTCCAGATAACACTGAAGTTTCCTTTTTTTTTTTTTTTTTTAGTCAAAACACTTGTGAGCAACATTAAAATAATTGATTTAAAGTTTTTTAAATGGTCTCTGAAAAGTTTCCCAGTTGACAAGACTCTCCCTCCCTGAAACAAATAAGCAAAGCCTGGAAACCTTAATTGTTTGGACTACCCTTCCTAAAATCCTGGAAGCTTATGTCAAAAAGTAACCTTTCCAAATTCTACAAAGAAATGCAAATTATCACACACCCACATACTCCCTTGTGCAGTTATTATTGTTCCAGACAGGAGCTTGTTGGCATGTGTTGTTCATAGCAGAGAAGGGGGTGCCAAAATATGACACCCCTCCCCACATAGCACATGGATATCACATCACGGTTTTTCTGGCAGACTGAGAACAGCCCTTGGCAAAAATGAATGTTTGTTTTCATGTATTTCTTTTTCAGTAGCATGTCAGTGAACATTTGACTCTCCACCATCTGCACAGTTGATCATCTGTTCTGAAGCCTGTTTACCAGCATACTCAGACAGGTCATCCAAGAGCATTAATTTGCCAGAATACATTAAGAAATGTCTAGGGGTTATAGAAAGAGGACTTTTCCCCCCTTGGCCACCTTCAGACATTCCAGATTTGATGACTGCTTGATGAGGAGAGGAGGAGGGTAATACATGTTAGCCCTACCCTAGGGATCTTGTTCCTTCAGAGAGAGGGGAATTCTAAATGTGGAGAACTTGCTGATGTTATTTTGGGGAACTATGAAGTAATGGACTACTGACCATGCTGTCTGTAGGATTCTGGGCACTGTGATCCAAAAAGGTAACTTTTCCAAGCTCTTAATCTGAATTTAACAGCTCAGAATATCCAAGGCTGTTTTGAGGTTAATCCCTTTGTCCCTGAAAGTGGTCACCATTTCTGATCACTATTGAAAATTGAGAAAATTACAACCCTGTAAGACTATTCCCTATGTTCACGGTCTTATTTATAAAAGCAGCACCAAGCAAGGTGGATGATGGGTTGGTAGCTGGCTGATAAATATTTGATAATAGCCAAAAAACATTTGCACATTTAATGGAGACATGTAATATAGCCAACAATACACTGGCTTCTGAGTTGTGACTTGAGCAATCAATTTGCCTGGGAATTTACATGTTAGAAATACTCACATAAACCTCAAGAGCAGGGCATGCATCATGTAAATGTAACCTTTCCAAAGACAAATAATGAGTCCAGCTGTTGGGAAAACAAAAATCTAGGCCCTGGGGCATTGTCTGACAGTATGCAAGGCATCAGTTGTGCTGAAGTTAAACACGGCTGCTTCCATATGATGGGAGACCACTGTAGGCCCACCTTGAGTTTCATCATATAGGGAAGAAAGGAAGGATAATAACTTTTTCTGACTTTTGGGTGAGAGGGAAATGCCTACCTCAGGAAGAGTATGTTAAAAAGAAATGCAAAGAGAGAAGAATGAAACCAATTTAAAACTAATCATGTTGCCAGCTGTCATGAGAAATGGCATATGGAGAAGGAAACAAAATGTCAACTGGTTTCCTTCCCTTTCCATACAATTCCCGAGTGGTAGCGCTAGGGTGCATGCACAGAATTCAATCAATCCATCAGTCTGAGTAACCAACAAATGATGGAGTCATGGAGAAGAAGACATGGGCGTTTGGGAAAGGAACAAAGCAAAGCAGCTTCATTTATGTACCGCTTCATATCGTACTACGGGATGTCTAAGTGGTTTACAACTGTAAGCTCATTGCCCCCCAACAGTTGGGTACTCATTTTAGCGACCTTGGAAGGATGCAGGCCTGAGTCTAGCCTGAGCCCTGGCTAGTATTGAACTCGCAACCTTGTGGTCTATGAGTGAGTGGCTGCAGGACAGGCATTTAACCACTGCACCAACAAGGTTTGGGATAGGCCTAAGGACCACCACCACCCCCTTCTTAGGCTGCATTGACCAATGGTATGAGCCAACATAAGATAACTTCATATGAATTCCAGTCCCATTCATTTCATTGCAGCTCACACAGGGGAGGTTCTCAGCAGCAGGTTGTGTTTGCATCTTTCTGACCTTCACAGCTGCTTAGATCAATCTGAGTATCAAATCTAATAAAATGCCAGACAGGTGGCTGTTGAGCCATTCCTAGAAAACCTGCATGAGAGAAGACACTGTAGATACTTTATTCCAGCACACAATTAGCACCTCCTTCAATTAAATGCCACTCACATATTGACTAAAATAATGAGGGGGTGGGATAACTGCCACAGCAGCTACTTGCATAAATCTCTGGTTAAGTACCGGTATCATTGTACAGATGCACACCAGTTGCCTTTTCTAGTTCCTGCCCTTCTCAAAGGTAGCCCCCCCTATTGTTAAAATGCCTGCATTGCTTCTGATGGCAAAATAGAGCATTGGACACCTGTTCTACTTGGAATACACAATGTTTTATCAGGCAGAAATGCCATGCTATAAACAGAGAAAATGACCCTCACACCCAGAAGTATGGCATACAGGAGAGAGAGGGAGGGCTGAGTGTGCTTAAATCTCTAATCTGAAATCTCCTACAACACAGGTGCTCTTTAAATATTCCCTCAGCTACACAGGAGATGCTTTTCCATTAACTGATTTGACACAGCGGAAGAATGTTTAAAGGGCAACCAAGCTCTGATGTAAAAAAGGTGTCAGAGTATTGAAATGCAAAGAGTTTGAAAACAAATACGGTAAGTGAAGCTGGGGAGTAAAGTGTAATGTTGTAGGACTACATCTCCCATAATCTCCTATCCACCCTGGCCACTAGCCAGAGTGGCTAGGGTATTCTGGGAGATGTGGAAAAAATAACTTTCCCCAATTGTGGCTGGTACTATAATAAGTAAGCCAGACGTAATATTACTATGCACTAAGGGCGTTCCAGATTCATTCCCTAAAGAAGGTGAGGGTAGCCCATAGCTTTTTATTGAAAGCTGTGGGAGAGGAAAGGAGTATCAAAAATAGCATAGGCTGGAAAAGATGGAGAATAAAAGCACACTTCATAGAAATTCAAGGCAGAATAACCTGAAGAACACTGAACTTATATCATGCACATTACTTTGGCCACCTGTTACAACCACTTTCCCGCTTTCTATTTAACCTTGTAACAGTGCACCAAACAAAGCAACTCCACTGCACCTGTCACAAATTCCCTGGAAGTGGTACAGATTCTCACTTTGCCCATAGCTGCAATTCCCCCATCCCACTTCTGGGGAAGGTTGCACACTATGATTGTTCCTTGCTAGGAGTCCTCCTTGTCTGTTTGTGCCATGGGCCAAAGAGGACGCAAAACCATTCATGCAATCGGCAACTGTACGGAGTTGTTTTATTAAAAAGCAAATATCATTCACTGGATTCTTCATCTGGAAGAGCTCCCTAGCAGGGGGACTTTAAATCTATACCCACCACACACACAATGTGGCCTCTATTTAAATATATATATATATATATATATATATATATATTAAGAGGCACTGAACTCCAGATCTGTAATGGGTCCCAGGCAGTGGGACTTTACATCTATACATACCACATACAGATGTTGGCCTCTATTGAAATCAAGACTTGTGCACCTGCTATTAGCACAGGAAGGAAATATCCCATATATGTTTATTGATGTTTAGGTCCAATGAAAACAGCAGGGACAGGGTTCCAAACTGCATCAAGATACAGCAGAGAAAGCAAAGGGCAAAAGCCTACCTATCTCTCCACCTCTGGGCCAACATCTGGATTCTTAGCAGCTACCCCTGCACCTGCTGTTTACTTTAAAAATAAAAAAGCGGATTAAGGAGATTAGAGTTGGAGATTATTATAGACTAAAATAGCAGAAACTAGGGGGAAAAAAGAGAAAAGTTTACTTTCTTCTTCAATTGATTTCTTCTTAATCAAAGAAAACAGAGAAAGAATTTTTAGTTAAAAGGGATAAGAAAATGACTTGGTAAGAGTTCAGGAGGTTGTAGGTTTTGAAAGAGAAGATCGAATGTATAGCTATGTCTGAGAGTGCATGAGTAGATTTGTATATGTACATAGCACGATGTAAGTATAAGTGATAAAATGTAAGTTATGATTGTTTGTTATGGTTATTCATTTTGTTTGAATTGGTAGTGTGGAAACTTGTATGTTTGATTTTTTGTGTTTTGTGGGTTTTTTAAAATCAGTCAATAAAGTTTATTTAAAAAAATGATGTTCACAATGGCTAACTCATGCATAATATTGCACCTAGTTTGTCTCAGAAACACACGCCTTCCTTTGCCCACTTTGCCAGGTTTCTCCTCCTCCTCCTCCTCCTCTTCCTCCTCCTCCTTCTTCTTCTTAATGTTTCTTGAAATATTCACCTCCTGCTTAGTTTGGCATAATTTTGACTACATTGTTTCTAATGTTTGAAAATCTTAGCCCAAACAATTAATATTTTTACAACAATTTCCTCTAAGTTCTTCCTGTGCTGAATCCTAGAAAGCTTTCTTATCAGTAAAACCCTGGAGATTGGTGAAAAATCAACTGAAGTGTCAATGACACTCTAATCAGAAGTGTCCTTGTGGAGAACCACATTTTTTGAAGATTAGACAATGCAACAGTTGCAACTGTACATCAGAAAGTGGTCTAGCAGTTTCCGTCAAGAAGAGTCACAATATGCTGTCTCCCAGAGTTGACTGGAAGGGGTCTAAGGGCTACATTGTGCTAAATTTCTACATGCTAAATTTTAAAAGAATTGAAGGGCTGATTGAGACTGGGGCCATGGTATGAGGTGGAGGAGGATCTACTTCTTTCCCTGGTGCCATAATCACAGTGATCCCCTCTAGGACTGTTTCTTGCAGATTTAGACAGATCTCTGGGCAAATTGCATTACTTGAGCCCTTTTATACTACACAGTTACAACACAATGATTCCGCTAACTGAATGGCTACAGCCTATGGAACCCTGGGATTTGCAGTCTGGTGAGGCATAGAGGTCTCTGGCACAGACTTCAAAATGCCCCTGCTGAAACCGCAAATCCTAGGATTCTATATTATGGAATCATGGCAATCAAAGGGGGATCATAGCACTCTAACTGGATAGTGTGAAAGGGGCCCTGGTCAATCTACCACAACCCCACAGAGGAATTTATCACACGGGGGAAATCCCGTGCAGAAACGGGATTTAAAAGGTGGGGGAAACCCGCAAAAGCGGGCAGATTTTCACACACATTGCTGTTAAAATGGGGTTAACCCGAACGTAAAGTAGTCAAAACCTGCTTTCTTTTTACTTTCGGGATTAAACACTGCAACACAAGTGTCTAAAGATCTATGTGGAAAAGACTTCTCAAAAATGTTATAGGAGAATACCTTTCAAAATAGGTGCTCCCTTGCGAAGACATTTTTTGGAATGCCATCAATTTGCAACAGACCTCAGATTTTGGGCTATAGACAAAGTAAACAATAATAATAAGAGGATTCTATTTTTTTTTTTAAGCAGCAGAATGGATTTTGAAATTAAATTTTTTGGCTATGGGGCCTAACTAAATAAGTTAATCTTCTCCCACTTTTGTAAATTCACTCAGAACTTTTTCTTGCCTGGTTGCAGGATACATCCTTAAAGGCTGTCTCATTCCATCATCACCCTTTTTCCCCCTGACCATCTGCAAACATTAAAAACACAAAACCTTGAGCCTAGTTCATTTGTTTCTTTTCTGTCCAGCACATGGAATGAGATTTGTGGCTCCAGAGAATTTTTGCAGATAGATTTCATATTGGTATGTATAGGTTTTAAGCAGTATAACAAAGATTAGAATTATATATATGTGATATATTATGTATGTGCTATTATATAAGTGTGTGTTGTCCTTTTAATTTTAAACTTATATTTATATATGTGTGTGTTTATACAGCCTCTGAAGAAGGCCACTGATGGCCCAAATGGGTTGGGCTTTTTCCAAAATAATGACAGTCATCCACTGAGCACTTGGAGAGATGTTACCCTTTTCTTTTCCCCTGTGGATTCTGTTGGGTGTTCTCCAGTTTTTGTCTCTTGAACACATGCATAAGCCATTGTTAAGATCCAGCATGAAAGACTCCCAAGAGTACAATTCTATATGTCTGTTCAGAATCAAGTGCCTTGAATTTAATGGGAATTATACTCAGGTGTGTACAGAATTGTCTCCAGTATAAAGGGGATCTGGAAACAAGCTGCAGATTACTAGATGCTTGTCCTATTTCCCCAAACTCTTTTATCCTTTCAATAATGTGTGAAACAGCCTTTGCTTTACATTCAGTACTAGACCACAACAAGTGAACATCTCAACCCAGTGATTTGAAGTTGAGCTGTATTCTAGATAGTTCAGTGGGAGAACATACATGTTTTTTCACACAAAAATTCCTAGGTTCAGTCCATGACATCTCCATGTAGAGGTGGACAAAAGTCTGGGGGGCTTCTAACATCAGTGTAGAGAATACTAACTTAGGCTGACCATCAGTATGATTGAATATACAACGGCTTCCTATGGAACAATGCAAGGAAGTTCCACACCTGAACAGTCCCAACTGAGAATCCTCTGAGGAAGGACTAGTCCTCAAAGTTTGTTCTTCTCAATTAGAGAAGAATAGGGAATGCCAAGGATAATGTATTTGGGGAAGGAGAGAGGAGAGATATTTGTTGTTGTTGTTGTGTATCTTCAAGACATTTTTGACTTATGTCAACCCTAAGGGGGACCTATCAAGGGGTTTTCTTGGCAAGATTTGTTCAGAAGAGGTTTGCCATTCATTGCCTTCCCCTGAGTCTGAGAGATATATGAATGCAGAAATAATCTCATGTGCATATACACACAATGAGCCAAATGAAAACACAAGGACATAACTATCAGCCACAATACATATCTCCTTAATTTCCATTGGTTCAGGAAGACTTCTTAAAAACCAAAGAAGGGGATGGTATCAGGGTAGAACAAGTAAGAATGGGTGGTAAAATCATTGAGTTTGAATTTTAATACGAGATTACCCTATTTGCAGCATCTGGAATTGGGACACAAACTGCATCCACACTAGAGAATTGATCTGGTTTGCCACCACTTGAACTGCCATGGGTTCCACAGCCAACTACAATTCCCAGAATTCCATAGCATGGAGCTATGGCAGATCAGGTGGTGCCAAACTGAATTATTTCTGCAATGCGGGTGCATCCACAGTCTCATACAAAAGTTGCAGTTGGAAATCCAAAATCCATACAGTTCCAAACTTGTGACTGGGTTTGAAAAGCAAAACAAAATGCGTGCCAAAAGGTGCAACTTTGAAACAATCCACACAGAAAAATGCATACTTTTTTTTTTTTTTTTAAAGCATGCAAATATACCATAGGGAGCTGAGAACGATTTGTATCCCAATGGAGATCTGTGTCAGAATGAAAACCAATAAACTCAATGAGATCTGAGATGGACATAGCCAAACATCCCTGACAGGACATCTATATGACAAACAACAAACAAAACAATAACTCCGCAAAAAAGGGAAACCTGAATCTCAGGATTCAAATTAATTTGTCTAACAGATGTCAGACGCTTTTTCAATAAATGCCTCCACCATCACTTGGAGTGTAATTCTCCTCCTTGAAGTGAAAGAAATATAGGCAAAAATTGCACCACAGCATGGCAGAGGAAATTAAAGATGCAATATTCTACATACTTACTTGGAGGCAAGAGCCACTGAATACAAGTAAACATCCACAAGATTGCTCTGTTAGGATCTCCAAAGATAGTTGAACTGACTTTATCACCAAACCCCAGAACAAGTTTTGCCAAAGGGATTTCACCTCATTACCTTGCCCAGATATTTGTAATCTTAACTGTACATCCAGATCATCACCCCATACAACCCTCTTTAAGGATAAGGAATCCAACTCCATAATCTGCATAGCACTACAGGTATTTTTAGAAATTTAACCAGAAAAGCCATTGAAGTCAGTTGATGCCATTCTCCTGCTGGTTCAAACAGAGAGAGAACTATTT
>CM034708.1:14840738-14853391 GCA_020142125.1 Phrynosoma platyrhinos | reverse complement strand
GGGGGGGGGGGATAAAATGACAATATTAGTTTACTGGCTTGCATTTTTTCAAGGTCCTTCCTTCTTCTGGCCATGTGGCACTGGGAACAATGCATTCCAAAGTCCAGAAAATAAAATTTGAATTTTATTAGCAATGCAAAAATAACCCACCTAAATTTTTCCTAATGCAAAAGCATGATGGCTTCTCTTGAAAGATGCAATGTTCTCTGCCTAACAGAGGGAGCTGTGGCCTCATAAAGGATGGAAACATCTGAGATCTCAGAAGGAATACCCTTTTGTATTGCCAATGGAGTTCAAATTTTATCTCTTGGACTTTGAAATGTTTTGCTTCAAGTGCCACGTGGCCAAAAGGAGGGACCTAGTTGCATAAATATCCCTCCAAAGTACCATACACCAAGAACACCTTGAGAAAATGTAAGCCTGTGACTAACATCATCATTTATTATTGTTTCCCCCGTATGATCCTTAACACTTTTGCCTGATTAAGAACCCAGTGGATCTTCAAAAGCTTGCATCATTTATTATGTGCATTTTGGTTGGCAAATTAAAGATATGGATTTAGGATGTTATTACAGCAATAGCAAGTTCATTACTATACCACTTAATAGTGTACTTAAGCACTCCTTAAGCAGTTTACAATGTGTAAGTGAATTGACCCAACAAGCTGGGTACTCATTTTAGTGACCTACAGAAGGATGCAAGGCTGAGTCAAACCTGGAGCCCTGTCTGGGATCGAACTCACAACTTTGTGGCTGTGAATGGCTGCAGTGCTGGCATTTAACCACTGCACCACCAGGGCTCCTTATTGTACTTTGCTATACAGTCAGCACAGCTACCCTGAATATGTTTTTTTGGCTGGAGAGTGGGACAGAAATACTCCAAATAAATAAATGCCAAGATTCCACTGGATAGAGCCATTGACCCATGACAGTTAAAATTTTATTTATTTATTTATTTAGCTTTTTTCCCATTTACCCTGCCTAGAGCAGCTTACAAATAGTTAATTTGACAGTTTCCTGTCCTCAGATAGGGAAAAGGGGATGACAGTGGCAGAGAGGATTAAGTCCAGCATATGCTGGCTGTTCTGCTCTCCCTCAGAGACCAAAGCAATGGCAGCTGGAATATGGAGGGAGGGTCTCTCACCAGCCCATGGCATCACTAGGGTTGGCATCACCCGGTGCAGTAACTCAAGGAGTCACCCCTCCCATTGATCTCCTCCCATACCACACTATACAGAATCCTCAGTATTGTTTTGTGTACTAATGTTCCTCATAAATCATAATTCCTGTATATCGCTGGATGTCATTACAATAGTTGTGCCATAAACAACTAGCAAAATTAAAATTAAACATCTAAATTACAGTGTCTCACACACACACTTGTACATGTACATAGTTTCATGTGGTTGTGGTGAAAATTTGGTAAGATGTGATGTTTTTAAAGACAATTTAAAAGGATAATTTAAAAAAATAAAATAAAATCTTTAAAAAAACACAATGGGCCTCTCCTTTCTTCTCCACTGAACTTTACCACACTCATACCATCTCTTCAGCTTTTTAAAGGGATGCAAGGGAATGCCACAGCCCATTTCTGCCCAAAGGCAGATGTTTGGGGAGCAATGGGGTCACCCCTCCTTTAGGGTGTCACCTGCTCTGGTCCAGATACACCGCACACCCCTAGTGATGCCCCTATTACCAAAGCATGACAGAGTTGTGCCTGGCTACTCTTCTTACTCTCAGGCCAGAGCAAAGGAAGCTGAAATACGGAGACAAGGCTTCCCACCAGCCACTTTGGCAAAGACACAATAAAAATGTACATGGCTGTTCTTCTCTCCCTCAGAGGCCAGAACAATGTTATGAAATTGCTATAGCAGTATGTCATAGTTACATTTGGAGTTAAAACATGAGATCATGTGAAGCCCATACCCTAACTCAGGGGTAGGCAACCTTTCCCCTTTAAGGGCCAAGGGACTTCAGCTCCCAGAATCCCAGGAGCTAGCAAGGATCACTACTAAGAACTGGGAAAAATTACTAATTGAACTACAACTCTCAGAATCTTCAGCCACCAGGCTTTCCATAGCATTATGTAAACAGGACACAGTGAGCCCAGGGGGAATTTGGGGTAAATGACCTATGTAGACAAGGCCTTTGTGTACTTTGAACTCAGTTTGCAGCAGTTGAAGTAAGCTACAGGAAAGCAAGAAAGCAGAGGAGGAGAGAGGAAATGGGACATTTTAAAGGCAGCTGAAATAGTGGGATGAATCAGGATTGCCCCTTCCAAATCAGGACAATTGGAGGGTATGAGGTTTACCACTCAAATATAAGCCTATGACATGAGGGAGTTGCTAATCAGGGGGCAGAGAGATGCCCTTCTTGCACCAAGTGGGAGGGCATCTCTTCACCCCCCTGAGTCACATCCCATGCACCCACCATGCCTTCCAGTCAGGCTCAAGGGGCCTCAAAGAAACACTCTCTCACTCACTGACAATGACTGAGAGTGGGAGAAGCACCTCTGCCCCACAACCCTGGGTGGAAAGTGTGGCGGGGGGGGTGAAACTCAAGGGCAGAGAGATACCTTTCTTGCTGGCAGTCAGTGGCACCCCCTGTATGGTGTCACCCCCTGTATGGGGCGGGTCTTCTGATGCATGGGCAGGATTTCTGGGGCTTCATGGGCTTGGCCTTCTTTGGTGCCACCATAATGTTCTCTCATGAGAATGAGAGAGTGGCATTGAGGTGGGGGTCATGCTCAATTTGCCTTGGTGCCTCCATGTCATTCTCCTCACGAGGAGAACAAGACAGTGACATCGGGGTGCGGGCCGTAATTGGCCTTCCTTGGTGCTGCTGCTGCATCATTCTCCTCATGAGGGCAACAAGGCAGTGCACCGGGGGGGCGACTGGGTATCACCCCTCTTCTGACTTGTTACGCGGTACGATCCCCATCCCCTGCACTCCTGTAATGATGCCACTGCTTGCGGTCACCATCAGAGAGGGGGAAGGCATCTCTTCATCACCTGAGCCACATCCCATGCATCCCCCATGTCTTCTAGCCAGCCTCAAGGGGTGAAGAGGTGCTCTCCCACTTGCTGACAGTGACTACAAGCAAGGAAAGAGCCTCTTCAAGCCCATGAGCCTGGCTGGAAGACATGGGGGTTTCAAGGGATGTGGCTCAGGTGGTGAAGAGATGCCTTCCCCCTCTCTGATGGTGACTGCAATGCACCATCAGCTCAAGGAGCAGTGAAATGCCCTCCTCACTTGCAGTCACCACACCAGGTGACACCAAGCATAGTAACACCACTGGGCATCATATACTATCTCCTGATAGACTTGCCAACTCCAAGGAGGGCCTGCGTGATTGGATCATGCAGAATGTGAAAGCTACCTGTGATTAAGTGTAGTGATCATTTAACAACTCTTGACAGCAACTTAAGAGGCCCAGAAACGAAACAGGGAAACAAAGAGACTGAGAGTGTCTGTGTATACATGTATGTATGCTTTAAAAGGAGAGCATCTGTGGAATTAAATGCAAAACACAGCAGGATCCCTTTTGCTTGCCTGAGGCTTGGTTTGCTGCCAACCACCATCTCCCAGGGAGGCCTTTCCAGATGACATAACTACAAGAAAACATTGTTGACGTAGTTTGAGAAGACCTCTGATGGCAAAAAGCAAGTCAGATCTCTGATAAGGTGCTGGCACTTGGGGAAACTTTTAGGTTACAGAGCATGGCAATTGGCAATATACATGAAACATGTCATTTTCCTGTCATTTTCCCTACTGCTGTTCTCTTGCATCTTTGCTTGAGCAGGAAAGCCACATGAATACACAAAAGTGTCTTGTTTAAAATGATCAGAAATGGCTGCTTAAAAGCCATGCAACCCCAGAGAGTATTCCAATTATACAGAAAGAAACAAAGGAACACAGAATAACTTCCTAGATAACAAAAAAATGAAAACAAAAAATAGGAAAAGAGAACATAAAATAGACCCCCTCTTGCAAATGGAAGGAATCCTGCTGGACATATGCCAGTTTTATTGAGCATTTCATACTTGGGATAGATCGATGGTGATGAGTCAAGTGACCAATTGACATTCATTAACCAATAATTAGACAAAAGGGAACCCAGTAGCACTTTTAAGACTAATAAGAAAAATAAAATTTCTAACGTTAAGCTTTTGTGGACTCCAGTCCACTTCATCAGAAGGCTTATGCTATAAATTTCTTTTTCCCAAACCACTTAGACACTCCATAGCATGGTATGAAGCGGTATATAAATGAAGCTGCTTTGCTTTGCTTTGCTTTATGTCTTTTTCATGCTAAAACAAGTGAATATGGCTTTTTTCTTTGAATAAATCATATTTAGAAGGTGAGTATGGGCAGATTAAGTTTGTCTGCAAATAAATGATCATGTGGGAAAGTCACATGTAAGAAAGTCACATGTTGTTATTTACAATCAAGGAACATTGACTTAAGGATGTTCCTAAGAATGGAAGACCTCCAAGATCCCTGGTCATCAAGTGTCCTGCTCAGGTCCTGCAAGCTCAGGACCATGGCTTCCTTGATTGAATCAATCCATCTGTCGTTTGATCTCCTTCTTTTGCTACTCTTCCCTTTTACTGAGCATTATTTGTCTTTTCCATAACACATTGTCTCATGATATGTCCAAAGTACTATAGCCTCAGTTTTAGTCATTTTTATTCTTAATGCAAGTTCAGAATTGATTTGTTCTCAAATCCATATTCTAAGACTCTAAGATCATATCTGGTAGATATGGAGAAGATAAAAAGCAGGAGGAATCTGGAGGGAACACCATGTCCATCTGCCATAGCAAAACCACAGCAAAACTGTGTAGCCATAGGAAAACTATAGCAGAACTGTGCAGCAGTTTCAAGACTAACATATTTATCATGGCTTAAGCAGAAGGCCATATTCACACAAACACTTGTTTAAATATGTGAACACCTTTACCCTCGCAGCTTCCTCTGTCCCATACAGGATCCTCAGAAAGGCTTACACACTTTATGCTCATAAAGTAATAATAGCAACAACCCATCAGCAGAAGAACAGCCATCAGTGTTAACCACAGCTGAATCAATGATGAATCAAAGGTTTTAGTGAAATTGTCACAGGCAGGATGTAGTGTTCTTGCACTTTAAAAATGGTTTATGCCTAGGTACCCTGATTTTATTGGTACAATCTTCTCTTCAGTGGTCTTCATCCTCTCCAGCTTTTCATGCATGAACTAAGGTATAACAGCAGCAAAATTTTAGCAAATTTATTGAAGTGAAGTGTGTTTTCATTGTTCTGGGTTTTTTTCCTATTAGGAGCCAAATGATCTTTTGGGGGCCAGGACAGTTAAAGTGGCCTCAAGCTGCATTATTTCTGGCAGTCTGTAAAGGCCCCATTACACTCAAGAAGGCAGTTCACCTCCATAAGATCATTAAAGATCATTAAATCCAGTAAAAAACAAAAAGATATGTGCCACTCTTAGGGCCTCTGCAGATGGGCCCAAAGGAGCAGCAGAGAACTGCCCCAGAAAGTGGCAGATCGGGGCCAAGGCTGCTGCACTGTGCAGCCCCAATCCTCCCTTTTGCCGCCTGGAAAACAGTGGCAAAATGCCACTCCTTTTACAGGCAGCCAAAGGGCACCCTAAGAGCTGGCGCACAGCTCTTTAGCTTCCCTTCCAGTGCAGTGTATCAAAACGCTGCGCCAGAAGGACGTCCTGATGCCGCGCACCATGAGTAATGGCGTGCAGCATCAGGAGGTCCTCGGTATGGAGTTGGGGCAGCCAGCGTGTGGCTGCCCCTCCCCATCTCTGCCTCCAGGCAGGCCCTTTGGGCTGGTCTACAGAGGCCCTAAGTCTCTTGCTTGAAACACAACTTGCCCCAACTATTATACCACAGTTTTGGTCTCAAGCAACCCTTGTTGCTGTGTGCCTTCAAATTGTTTCCAAGTTATGGCAACCCTAAGGAGATCCTATCACTGGGTTTTCTGGGGCTGAGAGTGTATGACTTGCCCAAGGTCACCCAGTGGGTTTCCACGGCTGAGTAGGTAACTGAACTCTGATCTCCAGAGTCAGAGTCTAATGCTCAAACCACTACATCACACCGGCTGTCTCACAGGATGTATGGAAATGCATTTAAAGATACATTTTTAAATAAAATACACTTAGAAATGTGAATATTTTGGTGAAATATGTGCACTTAGAATCATAGAATTGGAAAGGACTGGAAAGGTCATGTAGTCCAGCACTCTGCCATTTGGGAATATACAGCTAAATACTCCTGAGCAATGGCTCTCCAACCTCTGTTCAAAAAGCTCCAAAGAAGAGTTCTCCACTGTCTTGGGCAATCTGTTCTATTTTATTCTCTAGCGTTTAGTTGGAATCACTTCTCTTGTAAATGGGAAAATATCTTCAAAATCCCATGTTTCTGTACAAAGTAATGTGTGGTGAGGGGAGGTATTAACAAAAAAAAAGAAACAGAATGCCTGTGAAAATGGGATGGAACAAACATTAATGAATACATGTAAAATTGACACAGAGCAGCTACAGGCTGAAACAGGCATCTGTAAAATTGCCTGGCAATAAATCCATGTACTCTCACAGCTTCCTCCTTTACAATCCTCATTATCCATAGTTTGGGCCGGTGCCCCTTTGTTATTCTGCTAGTCATTAAAATAATGCTAAAGTACCCTGAAGGCCAGCCAACCCCAGCTTCCCAGAACTTGGAAGCTAAGCAGATCAGGCATGGTTACTACTTGGATGGGAGACCCTCAAGGAATGCCAGATACTGTAGGCTACATTTCAGAGGAAGGAACTGGCAAAACCACCTCTGAGTATTCCTTCCCTACAAAAACCCTATGAAGTTCATGGATTCTCCATAAGTTGACAGCCAACTTGAAGGCACATACACACACACACGCACACACACAAAATGATGAAGGCATTGTGGCTAAGCATGGCAAATAAGGGAATATTGGTAGTGAGAAGCTTAAAAACCCAGAAGTATTTTATCACAATTATAGGACTGAGAGAGAGCAAAAACAGCTGGGGACATGGAGAAATGGCACCATGTAAATTTAACATCAGGTAGAAATGGTTTATACAGTTCCTGGACAGCTGTAATGTTATGTAAGACAACAGCCAATTCTGCTACTCCCTTTGCTCATTTCTACACCTGCCAACTTTTTCTCCCCTTGCAGCTGACATTCTTCTCTTTAAAACAGTTTGGCACAGACTGCCAGAAATGTATTTATTACCACTACAGTTTCTCACAGTTAAAACCCCACTGAGGAAAGATTGGATTCACTGTTAGTTTTAGGAAGTGACTCCAGCCAAGACCCAGAGTTCACCTGCACTGGTGTTGGTCTTTACAAGGCAACTATGAAATACAGTTTAATGATATTTCCCGTTTGTATCAAATCCACTACTAGCAATAGGAAGGGGCAGAATAAGGAGAGGGCCTATAGCTCTGTGGTAGAGTGCATGCCTTGAATGCAGATGCTTTGTGGGAAGCCATAAAACATATGGAGCAGGACTATAGATTTGTTTAATTATTGAAATATTTATATCCCACTCTATATCCAAAGATCTCAGAGTCGCTTACAATAAAATCAAATAGAACAGTTTGAAACAATTTAAGCTTATAAAGGCTAAAAGCATGTTAAACCATTTGACACTTAAAACAGAACAGGAATTAATGGGGTCACCGTAAGTCGAAGTCAACTTGATGGCAGTTAACAACAACAGAACCTTGAATTCAGACCAGAAGCACATATTAACTAGTGCAATTCCTTTATATGATTTCTGTATGGCATTCTGGTCGGCATTCTAGCTGCTGGATTTTGCACTAGCTTCAGCTTCTCAGTCATCTTCAAGGGCAGAATGCATTGCAGTAGACTATTTGAAATTACCAATGCATGGACTACTGTGGTCGGGGTAGAGATTCTGCAGTCTTCTGCAGGAATTGTATGTACTACATGTTGTTCCCCAATAAAAGTATGTCCCTAGAAACCTCCAGGAACAAACTGGTCTTGTTCTAGAAGCTACTTTGGTTCTCCCTGACCTTTGGGGAGACCAAAATAGCCTCTGCCTCCCCCCCCCCACACACACACACACAAAGCACAGTAACAGCTACTTCGGAGGGGGGGGAATGGTCATTTATAGCCTAAGGAATCCAGGGATATTGAAAATTGGAAAAAATATGGCCCCTGTTAGAGATGTACAGAAATTTCAACAATACCTTGTATATGATTGAAACAGCCTGTTGAGGATTCCCCACCCCATATGAGAGTAATTGCTGCCATGACAAGACTTTTCACCCATATTGTACTCTGTACAGTTTGGACAAAAATGCCTTCATTGTCTTTCCTCTTTGTGAAGCTAAGTATACACACAGCAAGAGGGAAAGAGGTGTGCTGGTTGCTCACAAAGATGCAAACATTCTTGCAATAGGTTATAGTTGATTTATGCATTTGTTGTTGTTGTTGTTGTTGTCTGCCTTCAAGTCATTTTTGGCTTATGGTGACCCCCCAGGCAAACCTGTCACAGGGATTTCTTGGCAAGATTTGTCAAGAAAACCCCATCAGGATGTAGCCAATGGGCACAAATATAGTGTTGATCCTTGGCACACTGGAAAAAATAGTTGTTATTACCCCACATAGGACAGCTGAAAAGCACTGTGCTAGATTTCTTCTGGACACACACATTTTCAGTACCTTGTCTTTTAATTTTTTGTACTTGAGTTCAACACAATATGTCACCCTCCAACTCACCCACCCCAACAATGATACTGTTCTGCCTTCCTTTTCTCCATGTCCATACTTTCTCCTCCAAAGAGGAGGTCAGCGAAACCATTTCTCCAAGAAATGCACAGCAGATTGTCTACAATCAATATGGTTGTAGGTAAAGCTCTGGTTTCTAGGCAAAACATAGCTCTGGATATTGTGGACTGTGTGCAACGATTGTGTGTCAGGGTGAGAGAGATAAGAGAGAGATAATGATTTAACAGTTTCAGCAAAGACTTTAAACCAGTATTTACTGTTATTTTTCCACCTTGATTGTTTCTATTTGTTTTCTTACAAGTCTTGTCTTTGTTTGTATTGTACCATTCTTGTCTATCTAGGACTAAAAATCTATGAAGTGCAATGTAGTGATTTTGGCGACTTGCTTTCTCTCATGGTTAACATTTTGCATTCTCATCTACACAAAGAAAAAGAAACAGGACAATATGCAATGAGAGATTTGGAGAAGCAAAGAATTTACATAGAAAGCCAGCATAATATAGTGGTTTGGGCGATAGACTATGACTATTGAGACTAGGGTTCAAATCCCCGCTTAGCCATGGAAACCCACTGTATGATTTTGGGCAAGTCACACTCTCTCAGCCTCAGAGAAAGGCAAAGGCAAACCCCCCTCTGAACAAATCTTACCAAGATAAGCCTGTGATAGGTTCACATTAGGATTTTTAGCTTCCCTTCCAGTGCAGTGTATCAAAACGTCCTGTGCCAGAAGGACGTCCTGATCGGTAACAACTTGAAGACACACAACAAGAACAACAACAAAGTATTAGCACAAAATAACACAGCATTGTATTTATTCCTTTGTTCAGGACAGTTTTAATTGGATCATCCTAGAAGGTAAGATTGCTAAATCACAATCCAGGAAGTCTCTCTATGCCTTTAATCAGAGACAAAGAACTTGTAGCCCAGGAACTATATCAAGACCTTGAAAGAGTTACTTTTTGTTCTACACTTGCCCACTAACTGGCTATGCTAACTGGTACAGTCTGTAAATTGTCTCCCCAAAAGTAAATTTTCAAAGCTGTAGTTTCCATACAGACCATGACCTAGTTTCATGTGGACTCTGGCCATTTTGCAAACCACAGCCACTTTTTGTTCTGGCCCCATATATTCTGGAATTCAGGCCCTGTAAGATTCTAATCAGGATAATGTGGGTCTGGAGAGAGCCAGCATGTTGCAGTGGTTTCAACACTGGATTACAGCTCTGGGGAGCAGGGTTCGATTTCCAGCTCAGAGATGAAACCCACTGGGTGATCTTGGGCAAGTCACATGCTCTCAGCCTCAAGGAAGGCAATGGCAAATCTCCTCTGAACAAATTTTGCCAAGAAAACCCCATGATAGGGTTGACCATTTTAACTGCCGTGGCTCTATCCTACAGAGTCCTGGGCTTTGTAGATTTGTGAGGCATCAGCACTTTGGCAGAGAAGGCTAAAGACTTTGTAGAACTACAAATCCCAGGATTCCATTGGATAGAGCCACAACACTTCAAGTAGTATCAAACGGTATTATTTCTAAAGTGTAGATCTATCCTCAAACTGTTGTTTTGATGATTTTATAATAATAATAATAATAATAATAATAATAATAATAATAATAAAATTTATTTGTATACCGCCCAATGGTTTCCCAATCCGGGTGGTTAACAGCATAAAAACAGTACAAATTATTACAATAGCTCTCCTGATAATTATTGTATAATTGTTTGGGGAGGGAGGTATGGCACATGGTGATTTTCACACTCCTGCATCACTGCCTGATGACAGACTGAAACCCCAACATTTCAAAAGCTGCACTACCCCAATGCTGAAATTGTACTCACCCTCATCCATTACTATTAGAGCAACTGGGTGGGGTACGCAAATACAAGCCTGAAATTACCAAGGCCATATGTGATGTAGTGACTTGAGTATAAGACCAGGATTCCAGGAGACCAAGGACTCTTTCATGCTACAAAACTATAGCTCTGTGATTCCAGTTTAACTGTCATGGCTGAATCTTACAGAATCCTTGAGTGTGTAGCTTGATGATGGACTAGAGCTCTCTGGTTGAGAATTCTAGATACCCCTGTTTGAACTGCAAATTCCAGGATTTCATAGGATGGAACCATGGATGTTAAAGTGGAATCTTGCGAACTTATCGCATTCTTAAATAGCTCACCTTACCTGATCTGGCTTAAAATTAAATGTGGGTGGCATCTTGACCCTATCGCAAGGGTTTTGCTGCCAAAATCACTGCCCAGGACTATCCTGGGGCCATCCTGGAGTCACTCCAAGCTTTGAAAAGAGCCACGCTGAGTGGGTCTAGGAGCGGGGATGGCCCAGGGCTCATTCAGGTGGCAATTTCGGTGGCAAAACCCTTGATATAGGGTCCAGATGCCACCCAAATTTAATTTTAAGCCAAATAAGGTAAGGTGAGATATTTAAGAATGCGATAAGCTCAATAGACTGCTGCCACACTCTGAAGAAATAATGCAGTTTGACACTGCTTTAACTCTCATGGCTCCATCCTATGGAATTCTAGGATCTTTAGTTTGTTGTGGCCCTAGAGCGCTCTGACAGAGTAGGTTAAATATCTCCCCAAATTACATATCCCAGAATTCCATAGCATTGAACCAGGACAGTTAACACAGTGTCAAGCTGCATTATTTCAGCAGGGCAGATGCAGCAGTAGTCCTTTCATGCATCTGAATGCTCTCTGCATTATCCCCTTATACCCATATTGTTATAGGTAATACAGGTAAATGCTCCTTTGAGAGCATTTCATGGTACAACTCACAAGAGACCTTTATTGACATTTGATTAGTCTTCTCTTACTGCAAGCCTCTTTTACAGATGACACTGCAAGTAACAGTGGCATACATATTTTAGAAATAATACTCTGACTTTTCCTCCACACTGCTATGTTAACACATAACTGGGCTCCAGTAGTGCAACTTTTCCTGTCACTTGCTCAACATACTCTGAAGAGCTCTTCTTTCATTCCCTACTTCTTTCTTACCTTGTGTCCCCAAAGAGGTGAAATACTGACAGGAAAAGTCCAGTGTGGCTCCCATTCAACTCTCTGACTAGTCTGCTGTTTCTGCCACAAACCTAATTAGCAGGAACTATAAATTAGTTAATATAATGAACCAAACTGCTATACTCTTCCAATTATAGAAGTGTCCTTGGTTGGGCCACTTGTCTTCTTTGACCTTTAAATCAGAGTTTTACCTTAGTAACTGTATTCTGGCTGGAAAGTGTCATTAGTGATGTGTATACCAACCAATTATAAATCTCTCTCTCTTTTATTCATATGTGTGTGTGTGTGGCAGGTAATGGTTCTGAAAACTGTTGTTATAATTTCTGTGGGATGGTTATCAGAAGTGGTTATTAAATCTACCTTTACCATCTGATAAAATAGACAAGTCTATGGGTGCATCTGCATTGTAGAAATAATGCAATTTGACACCACTTTAACCACCATGACTCCATCCTACAGAATCCTGGGAGTAGCTGATGTAGTTTAGTGAGTAGCTGATGTAGTTGTTTGCATGTGCCAGGTCATGGACCTCAGATTCACCGTGATGTTTAACTACTCATACAGTGTGCATGTATATGATTGGTGAGGCACCATCACTCTTTGGCAGAGAAGGCTAAAGACCTTGTTAAACTACAAATCCCAGGATTCCATAGGATGGCACTACAGCATTTAAAGTGCTATCAATCTGCATTATTTCTAGAGTGTAGATGCACCCTATGAAAGCTTATGCTACCACCTTCTTTCTTTCTCTCAGTCTCAAAGGTGCTTCACAATCCCATACTGATCCAGACCAACATGGCTATGGACGTTATCACACGTGGGCCAGAAAGCGATAATAAA
>CM034708.1:14816193-14834398 GCA_020142125.1 Phrynosoma platyrhinos | reverse complement strand
CCGCGGCACGCGCAGTTGCGCGCCGTCCAAAACAAGCGGCGGAGGTGCTGCGGCGGCGGCAGCGGCGGCAGCGGCAGAGGTCCGCCTGGGCCTGCAAATACGGCGTCCTGGGCCGGAACCGGCCCGGGGGCCGTAGGTTGCCGACCCCTGAGTTAAGGCATCATGTAAACATGATGGTTGGAGAACCAGGATAACATCTCTTGGGCAGTTTGTGTGATAGTACTAAGTTTAATAGGAAATAGAGGAAGATCTTGAATCTGTGATCATCAAGGGGGAGGTGGATAACTCTTTCTCCATCTTAATTTCTCAGAGAAAATCACCATAAATGGTAGATGTGGGGAGCTTCATATGGAAAGAGGAAAGAGTTGACCCTCCTCCTTCTCAAAGGCTACAATCTAAATTCCTTTAAAACAGTGGAGCACTATCATGTCTCTCCTGAGCTTTAAAAATTCCTATGAACATCAGCAAGCAACATCCAGTTAAACTGTATAAATTGCCAAACTGGTGCATTATTCAGAAGAATCAATACAGCAATGCTTTTATTAGCACCCACGAAAACATCACAAAGAAGTAAGCTAGCTTTCTAAAACAGACCCTATATTAAACTCATTAAAATTCGCTCATGACCTTCACTTGCCATTCATTTTCAAAAGTCAGCATTATTATGGAAAGACAGTTACTTGAGTTCATTGAAGATTTTATCACTTAATAGAAGATTAGTGCTTCGATACAAGCATGGGTCTCTCAGCTGGGTCAGAAAAGGGACTCATTTCTGCACATACATCTATGGATGATGAGGTCATTATCCTGTCCATTCTCCAATATTCAAGAAATTTTGTGGGTTTGTGTTGAATAATCTGAAAGCAGATGAAGTATTCCCCTTCCTCACTGTCATTCCCTTCTCCTTTTGTGTCTTGTCTTTTTAGATTGTAAACCTGAGGGCAGGGAAACCCTTTTTGTATCTTTCGGTGCAAAAGGCAATATATATCAACCTTCCACAAACCAGTGTGACTCCCAGATGTATTGGATTAAGACTTCAATCAGACTATTTGTGTTATTGTATTGGTTCAGGATGATGTGCTGGCTGAAGATGATGGGACTGGATGATGGCTGTGCTGATTTAGGATGATGAGGTTGGTAATCCAATACCGTTCAAAAGGCTCTGGATAAAGGAGGCACAATAGACATATTAAGGGCCTCTGCAGATGGTGCAAAGCACCATCTGCAGAGGCATGGAAGGGGAGGGGCAGCTGCATGGCAGCCACCTCAACCCCTCCCTGAGGACGTCATCAGGGTGTGCTCTGTTAAGCATGGCATGCACCCCGAATACATCCTCCCGGTGCAGCGTCATCATGCGCTGCGCCAGAAGAGGTGCAGAAGAGCCACGTGGTGGCTCTTGATGCATCCCTACTGCCGACTCTGGAAGAACTGGCATTTTAGTGCTCCTTCCAGGGCCGGCAGAATGAAGGATTGGGGCCAAGATGTAGGGCAGCCTCAGCCCCAATCCTCCGCTTCCCAGGGTGGCCCATGGCCACCCGTCTGCGTCCCCCCTAAGTTCAGAAAATTCACTCCTGCATGTGACTATTTGTCCTTATCCCAGGAAACACTGGCCATAAGGAAGTAGCATAGGAAAGTGTCCTGCTGTCAAATAATATGCAAATCTAAGCAACAAAGGAATTAAAAAAGGAGAAGCTATTCAATAATTCAGGTCATTTTTGTGCTTTATTGCAATGACATTGACTTGATATTTTCAAAAGAAATTTATGAGAAAATTCCTTTCTGATCTAGTTACTACTTTTTTTCAGAGTTTTGTCATCTAACTAATAGATGGATCTAATATGATCTTGACTAGAGCGATCCTGGGCGTTCTCCTTGCCAAATCAAATTTCTGAAGATGTTATGACATTACTAGCTGACATGTGTTACAACTAATATGAAGGTTATGTGCATAAAATTTGAAGATAGTATAGCAAAACATTTGCCTAAGTGAACTTTTTTCCTTGCATTATTCTTGGCATGGTGCTGTGGTTTGAGCATTGGATTATAACTCTGGAGATCAGGGTTCGATTCCCTGGTTGGCCCACTGGATGCTCTTTGGTAAGTCACATACTCTTCACCCCAGAAAACCCTGTGATAGAGTCACCTTAGGGTTGCCATAAGTCAGAAACGACTTGAAGGCACACAACAACAAATTAGTCTTGGAATATGATTCTTCTGCTGAAAGAGTGACAGGCTGGAGCTAAGGCTATCTGTCTGCCAGTGAGAAGTGAGCTTGTGGGCAGAGAAAAGGGATGTCAGTGTGGAATTATCACTATCACCATTAATATTATTATTTCAATATTCATATTCCATGATTCTACAACAGTACATAGACTACACATACATACACACAGGACAGAATACATATACATACACACACAGAGGCCAGCACATAATCTTAGCAATAAAGCAGTAGCCATATGGCAGCAATGAAACTTCTAGAAAAGGCCTGGCAAGTGCTATAGGAGGCTACAATGTGAGGAAGAACAGGGATCCAATGACACAACAAAAATATACCACAATATTCCTTCAACTGCCATAGAAACATTTTATGGAATTCTGGGTGTTTATAGTTTGGGGAGGCACTAGTTCTCTTTGGCTGAGAAATCTAAATGATCCTCCCTAAACCACAAATGGGGCTTGAGCACCAATGGGTTTTGGTATCCATGAGGTGTCCTAGAACCAAACTCCAGCAGATACCAAGGGTCCATTGTACATACTTCAGTTAAATGAAGTTGTGTATAGGGCTTTGAAGTGTCAGTATTTTTTAGAAATGAGGATCAGGAGCAGTAACGATAAATTAGTCTGACTATTCAGTGAGGGGTTTCAGGTGGTTTTGATTGCCTTAGCTTGGCTTTTGATTTCAAGAGATGCTGCACCTTAAATAAAAGGAGAGAGGTTTGTGGTGATACAGTACAGAAGCTACCCTAGAAACCGTCTGCATCTGATGGTGACACAGCAGCAGCTGATGCCCCTAGAGAAGAAAGAAGACATGTAAATACTGCATTCCTTTGAAATGGGAAGGCAAACTGCTGGAAAAACTGGCAGAGTAATAACAGCTTTGTAGAGTGGACCCACATTACTCATAAGTTCTACAGCAACCTCCCCTAGTAAATACAAACATTTTGGGGTGGGGGAATGTCAACACTACTCAGGAAGCTCCTTATTGCTTCAACGGTCATATGAAGTGTTAAAGGTCAGAACTAATGCCTGCTTGAAGCTTGTACCTTCCCTTGCTTTGCTGTTTTGAAGACTGGGACTGGCTGTTGGGGAGGGCTGAGCAACTGTGGCCCCCCAGATGTGGCTTGATTGTATGTGTCTATGTGCCTTCCAGTCTTCTGTCAACTTATGGTGACCCCATGAATTTCATGGGGTTCTCTTAGGCAAGCAAGACTCAGAGGTGATTTCCCCAGTTGCTTCCTTTGAAATGTAGCCCACACCACTTGCTATTCATTGACAGTTTCCCATCCAAGTACTAACCAGAGCTGACGCTGCTTAGCATCCAAGATCATACGTGATCTGGTGCCTGGACTGTATGCCATAGATAAGGGCAGAGATAATTTCTCCAGAGTGGGAATTAATTTCTGATCTTCCACACTCCCATGACAAATATTGGCACTATTACAACAAGGTGAAAATCTGTGTCCCTTTTCACAGCTAAAATGTTGGCTAATTTGAGATACTCAGTCTCAGATGTCAGCACTTGGAAATAAACAGTTGCAAACATTGAGTTACATGTAATTTGTTCCTTTTTCCAATAAAGAAGGTATAACTACATTATATTGTGATTGTGTCTTTAACAAGGGATAACACCAGTCCTTCTGCAGCATAATTACAGCTTTTTAAAGTTACTTTCCTAAGTATAGAGGTATGGCCTCACTCAATGGTGGGAAAGGAATGCTGATTTATGTTATACCACTGTCTGGCATGGATACTGAGAAAACAGCAACAGAAACAGGAGCAGAATGTATGTTGTACTAGAAACTAGGGATGTTTTGTTAAACAACTTTCTCCCAAAAGGGGCAGCAATAATTTCCTGTATATATTCAACTATAAGTCAACTTCAGTTTTTGAAGCCAAAATTATGGAATTTGATAACACCTGTGGATAAGTCAAGGGTAAAATCTAGGGGCATGTAACAAAGGATCTAAAAGCTGGAACAAAAGAAAACAATACCAAAGAACTTACAAAATTCCAGCAGGCATAACAGTTTGTGCTCACCCTGAAGGTTGGATGGATGAGAGCAGGGGTAGGCAACCTTTCCCCTTTAAGGGCTGAGGGACTTCAGCTCCCAGAATCCCAGGAGCTATTGGCCAACATGGGACAATTGGCCAACATGGCTGAGGCTTCTGGGAGCTGAAGTCCCTCGGCCCTTAAAGGGGAAAGGTTGCCTACCCCTGGATTAGAGAATGGGGGGTAGTGCTTCCAGAAGGAATTACACTCTTGACTTTGTCCCTATGTGACATCAGGGGAAGGAGCAAGGGAAGATTAGGAGGCTATAGCTTTTCAAAAATGGCTACCCCCAACCATGCCCATGCAACATCAGGAGGGCTGGGAGGAAGCTGTCTTAGGATCTGGGAGACTATAGCTTTCTAGGATCCTATCCAGGCTCCCATCCCCCACCCCCATTTACCTCCTCATGACATTAGGACTGGGGAAACCATGCAAGGATTTAGGAAGCTATAGCCATACCTCCATTGTATTGATTGCTGGTTCACAGTGATACAAGTGTCATTGTCATCAGCTGGCTATCAGAACACGTCCCATGAAGTCAATGCTCCCTGCAATCTACCCCTGCATCCTCTAATGTGGGGACAAGAATAGATGAGTGTGGAATGAGAGAGTGGGAATTGTTCTTGAGTCTATTTGAGAACTGGGGGGGGGCAAAAAAGTAGCTTGAGGAGGATTCCTTTTGTCGGGGGGGTTTGTTCACTTGAAAAGCCCCTTTCTTCCTCTGCTTCACCTGAGTATTCAAAAATTCCTCCAACTCTACCACAAACCAGTGTCTTCTAACCACTTTTTTTAAAAAAAAAATAAAAGGAACTAAAAGTAACATCCAGTCACTTTTAAGAAATGAGAGAATAAAGAACTGATACACACACACACACACACACATATACACAATGAATTACTTTGGGGGGATCTTAGTAAGAACTAGAACCATTTATGTCTTCAAAGTACCTTTCAACATTCTGCCTTACTGTATAGTCATGGTTTTGTTTGCTTTTTTACAATGGAGCGCTTTGCTGGCCTTGGCTCACTGAAGTGTGCTCCTTGACCCAGATGCTGTTCCAACTGTTCCATTAAGAAGATCTCACATCTTCATATGCTTCCTCCACACATGCATGACTTGGCCACAATACAGTGAGGTGTGTGCATGTGTTTCTTCTCTGCTGCACAAAACTGAAAAACAGACACCTGGATAACTTGTCCCAACAGCTGGTTTTGACTGTTTAGCTTTTCACAGTGCAATTTTTAATCATTAATGTAATCCCACAGAATTCTTTATACAAGTATTGTCTCATCTTGTTGAAGACAGGCATATTAATTCAAGGGGAGCAAATACCAAAGAACCCACGCACATAATTCTGTGCAGTTTAATAGAAAAAAGGGGAGGAGGCATCAAAGACTGACTAACAAATTACAAAAATCAATAGATGCTGGGTTTTGGATTAAATTCAAATATGTGATGTGAAAATAGAAACCTAGAAGCCAGGGCATTTTACTGCCTGAGGTGAAGCCACAAATGGCACTACAGAAACATGTCAAGTGCATGGCACCTATAACAGCCAAAACATTTTGGCACCTGAGGCACGAAATACTACAAGCACCTCTCCTGATCTCTGGAAGTACAAATATAATAACAGAGTAAATAACTATCAATTTCCTGCTCTTTCATGGCACTCAAAATCTGCTGCCTGAAGCAGTCACCTCTGCCTGACAGTTGCACGGCAAATCCTATGAACAGCCAAAGCCTGTCTTTGACTGATGACAGATTACATTTGGCTATCCCAGAAATAATCTGTGCTCTCCCCTGCAAACTACAGTAGGTGTATTCTATAAACATCCATCAGTCCATATCTCTTTCCTTCTTCTCTCCTGCACCCTCCTGCAACCAAGCTACCAGCAAAGTTTTTCAACATTTTTTTAAACTGGGAAAGTATACAATCCTGTATGTAGGATAATTGAGAATATCACCAACTAAAATCACATAAAGCTCTGAATAATCATTCATAGGCCTTTTCACTATGTGTAGTCATTCTGCATCTGTGGAGCTTCACCCTAAGAATTTTCCATGGGCTTCTGGAGCATTCTCTTTCACAAAAGAGAAGAAAAGGCCTTCATCAATACAGTACTTTTGATTTCACCCTTTTGTAGTTATTCTATCTAGAAACACTAAGTCAGTTTTGGTACTAAATAGCTAAAGAAACACTGTAAAATGTTTTAGATGATCATTCTAGATCCATACTTCCCAAGCTATCCTATGGAGAGGAGCAGCAATTTTTTCTTCCAATGTGCCAGGGACCAATACCATACTTGTGTCCAGTGGCTACAACTATCTTATTTTCGTGGAAACTCCCCAGGGAACAGCAGCCAATGTTTCAAGGACTGGCACTAGTCCATGAACTACCACTTTTAGTAGCTCTGATCTAACTCAAATTAAATGCTTCTAAGGACGTTTTCACACTTGGGGTCTCAAAGCCACCTGGAAGCAATCAAGAGCCATTCCAGAATGGATCCTGCAGCTTCAGACCTGTGAAAGCAGCCGCATTCCGGAATGGCTCTTGATTGCTTCCGGCAGCGGCAACTCAATTCCTTTTTTAAAAAGGAATTGAAAAGAACGGGGATGATGCAGAAATGCGCCGGGGATGGCACTGGATGGGGCGGGGCTTGCTGCGACGTCGTGTGAACACTCGGAGCAAGGACCCGGACTGACGCAGGATTGCGCCAGGGATGGCTCTGGATGGGGCGGGGCTTGCTGCGACGTCGTGTGAAAACTTTGCAAAGGAGCCGGACTGGGGCCGGACGGAGGTAGGATTGCGTCTGCCTTAAGCCCCGTGTGAAAACGTCCTAAGGGTCCTTCATTTCAATAAAGAGCTCTGAAACATTTTCAGCCTACAGCTCCTCTATCTTCCAGTCAATCCAACCAAGGCCTGTTGTTAGCTACAGGATTCTAGGGTTTGCACTCTGAAAAGAAGTTTCCCAGGCTCAGTGAGAATAGCTCATGCTTACTTGGCAAATATATTTCGCATTTAGAATTTAGTGCTGATCACCTGAAAATCCAAATGGCAGCTCAATCTCGATATCTGTAAATAGCACTTAAGTGGCATCATAAGACTCCAGTTATCTATTTTCACAAGGAAACAGACCATGTAAAAATCTTATATCCTTCAGCTGTTCTGATTAGGCAAGAACAGTCATGATTAATCCTCTGTCATTCCACTTTTTAAGCTGCGTTTAGAATGTCCCAGTTTTTTTCCAACTTTCCCCCTTTATCCTCAGCTTGCTGCAGTTGCTGTAAACCAAGTTCAAAATTCAAAAGTAGTTTCACTGAATTAACTTAGAAGGGGAGAGAGGAGAGGATGGGGCAGAAGCTTGCCCTTAGGCTCAGGTAAAAGCAAACTGGCAGCCAGTCCTAATTTTTGTGTTCTTCTTAATATTTTTTTTTTCCATCTTGACCACACTCTGGTGTTGCCTGGTCATATGTATCCTGGTGTTTTGTGAAGCAGATAGAATTCATTGTTAGGATTTTCTGTCTCTTTTTTAACTCACCCTGTTGACGGCTTTCAAGATCATCCCCTACTGCAAGCATTTTAGCAGATTAATATTTTCTTGGCATGAAGAGAAAATGATGGGGCATGAAAATGATGGGAAATGATTCCTGGCATGAAGAGAAAATGATGGGGAAAATTAATCCTTCCGAGTTCGCTAAAATGAGTACCCAACTGTTGGGGGGCAATGAGCTTACAGTTGTAAACCGCTTAGACATCCCATAGCGCGATATGAAGCGGTATATAAATGAAGCTGCTTTGCTTAATAAATAATAATAATAATAATAATAATAATAATAATAATAATAATAAACTTTATTTATACCTCATCCCTCTGTTGAAACAATCGGAACAGCTTACAACAGTTAAAAAAGTCTGCTCCTTTAATTTCTGTATGCCATGTAGCCATCAAAAGCACAGAAGCAGAGCTGGTGAAAACAAGATGGCAAGCCCTGCTTGCTGTTTGGAGAAGAAAATACTCAAAACTGTTTAATGAATCAGTCTGATATTCAAGGTGAGTGCTGAAGCCCCTTGGCTAAGAGCTACAGTTATACACAATGCTTGGCTCTTACACTTGACTTTCAAAAAGGGCTGAAGCATTTGCAGCTTCCCCATCAACTTCTGCAAAGGACTTTGAATTCTAGGCCTCCTGGGGAGAGAAGGACAACTCAATCGAACACTTGACAGACATATCCATTTTTATTTCAGCTGCATTCCGGGCATCTCTTCTCCACAGAGTGAAACTGTTACAAGACCAGCTGTTGCCAAGTTTTAACTACAAAGGCAATTGCAGCAGGTGTTCCATATGGGAGGACTAATGGATCATGGTACCAGCTGTGCTCCTTCAACTGCTGACAGAGCTCTCTGCATTGTCAGTCATGCCAAAGTGGAGAGGATCAGCAGAGCAAGAAGGGAAGGGAGGGCAACTTCTAAGTATGTAACGTGAGATTAAACTGGGACAACATATGAAGCAATGTGATCCAGGAAATGCATTTGTTGTTGTTATCCACCTTCAAGTTGAGCTTGACTCAAGTCAACCCTGTGGATGAGACATCTCCAAGACTCCCTATCCTCCACTGCTCTTCTTATGTAAATTCATACTTGTGACCTTCTTAATAGAGTTCGTCCATCTAGCATGTGGTCTTCCTCTCTTTCTACTTCCCTCTCACTTTCCTAGCATCATTGTTTCTTCTAATAAGTCATGCCTTCTCATGATGTGGCCAAAGTACAACAGCCTCAGTTTCATCATCCTGGCTTCCAGTGAGATTTCAGACTTGATCTGCTCTAGGACCCATTTGTTTGTCTTTTCGACTGTCTGTGGTATCTTCAGCACTCTTCTCCAGCACTGCATCTCAAATGAATCGATTTACTTTTTATCTGCTTATCCAAAGGATATATATCCTCCACCATTTCACAAATGAAAAGTGGAGCACATGGGGGCAAGCAACATCAGAGTGTACTCAAGTTGGCAAAACTTACTGATGTGAAAGAACAGACAAGCTAGGCGAGGCTGCAGCTGTTTACTTTTACATGACCTGACTGGGAAGGGCAAGATTTCATTCCTTCCTCTTTGAACTCAGATTGCAGCAACAGAAGTAAGCTTAGGATGGAGAAAGTGGGAGGAGGAGAGGAAAATTGTGACATTTTAAAAGTAGCAGAAATAGTGAAATTACAGAGAATTAATCTTCCTGTCAAACTGGTGAAGTTGGAGGGCATGGAGTTGTGTACTGTAGCCTTCTAGTGTTGGGTAACTTTGTGCTTTGGCTACATAAACACAGGAATTATCCACGACCTAGAAGATGCAATTAGGACTGCCGCCTACCTGACAATCTTCTCATCCTATACCTTCAAGTAACAGCTTTGTCTATCTAACAATACCCAGTGATAGTACTTATCTTCATATTCTGGAAATATTCTATTGCTCATCTGTGCATATCATGCTAATGTTAAAGACAGAGAAGATCAAACATATATTCTTCGGCATCCCATCTGTGTCAGCAAATCATGACTGAAGATGTGGGAAATGGCCTTCTTTGCCCTGGTTGTAGAATATCCTCCCCCTGGAGTTCTGAACAGCACCAATGCTAGCTTCATTCCAATGCCAACATAAAATATGGCTTTTTATTTTAAAGCCTTTGGGGTTTAATGTTTTATCTGTCTATGCACAGAATTTTAAACTATTTTAACTTCTTTTAAATGTTTAAATTGCACATTATGCTTCTAGATTGTGTGAAATATTTGTATCATTTAAAATTTCAGTTCATTTAAAATTAAAGTTGTTTAAATTGTTTAAATTGAAGATATTGTATGCTGTCCTGAGAACTTACGATATAGAACAGGATACATATATATGTATTTTAAAAAACATATTTTTCCCCTGATCAGTTGGTCACCATGCAAAAGAAGATAGCAGTGAGAAGAAGGTCCCACAGTAATGTAATACACATACAGAGAGAGAGAGAGAGAGAGAAACCAATATATTATCAGGAGTACCTACAATATGGAAAACAACTTACCAAGAAATTACTTACAAACCATCAGGAATTATGGGAGCTGAAGTCCAAAACATCTGGAGGACCAAAGATTGGGAACCAACTACATGAGGATTGGTCAAGTGACAATTCTTAGACCTTGTGTGGTTCCACTGTACTGCATCACTTAACCAGCTTTTCAGAAAGGGCAGGGTGTCAATAGCACATGAATTAAAGCACCAAACCTTGATTTCTTGGTGTCTAAAATCAAAATATGGCCCCCAAAGTTGCTACTGGCTATGGGTTATTATGAAAGCAAACCATCAGAATAGAATTCCCTTGGGAGAAACATTAGCAGATTCCAAGTAAATAAGTAACCAACTAAACTGTAGTTTCTCATGCTGTTCTCAGTTGGGTGGTAGAATGATGTACAGCTACTGCAAACGGCCCTTGAATTACCTCTGAAATAGCCTTCTTTAGCAGTACTTGTTGGTAAAATGATTGCCAATTAATTTTATCCCATTTCTTTTATTTTACAGAGGAAAATTCCTCTCTTATCCAGTCTAGTAATTGACAATTAAATGCTCTTTAAAATTTAATTTCTAGTACTAAAGGCAAAGGAAGGGATAACATTGTCAGAACCTTGCTTGATAATGGAAGTAACCTTGGAAGACAGTCAGAGACATATGTTCTTGTCAGCTTTGTCCTACTTCAGCTATAAATGCTGCTCCTTTAACACACTACAGGTATAACTAAAAGGAGCAGAGCCAATTCAAAATCTTACTAGGAAAGCCAGTAAGAGAAAGAAGCCAAAAGAAGGTCATTTTTCCATGTTGAGTGATATTACAATCACATGTCCAATCATTTGAAAGCATTCTGTTTCCCCATTTAACTGAAATAAAATTTGAAGATAATACAACCAGAACTTGGAAAACTTACTGTTTGGGGACATTAATTTCCAGAAATGTCTTGCCAACATGGACACTTCTAGTATGGCAAAAATGTGACTTAAATTTTGAACAGAATGGTGTGCATATGCAATAGCCTAAATCCATACCAGTTGGAATCATGTAGATTAGTTCCAACTAGAGGAGATCCACTAAATTAATTGTCAATTGGAGAGTCAAAACATAGACAAATCCAGTCTCTTATTAGTTGGGACTAAGAATAGGATTTCTACCATTATTTGAGCAATGGCATGCCAAAAACTGGGAATACAGTGACATAATTCCAGGAACATTTCACCAGAAGGCCCATTATCATTGAGGAAAACTACTAGTTCAGGATTAAAATGGAGAAGATCCACCATCATGGTAACATAGGAACCACCAACTGTCACTGGTCTGAGCCTGGAGTTTAAGGATCATTTTGGAGGGGAAGGATGAGACACCTGCTGTTTGGATCATGTTCCACCTATGATCATGCCAGCACTATGACAGCAAACTTGAACAATCAGCATCAAGTTTGCCATATGTCCATATGCTGAAGGCACTAGATCCTGTCTGATCTTAGAAGCTAAACAGGGTCAGCCCTGGTCAGTGCTTGGATGGGAGACCATCAGTGTACACCAGGTGCTGTAGGCTATATTTCAGAAAAAGGAAATGACAAACCACCTCTGAGTATTCCTTGCCTAAGAAAACCATATGACATCATCATAAGTCTACATGCAACTTGAAGGCACTTACACATATATAACATGCAACTTGGCCCATAAAGAAGCTAAACTTTCTTTTGTACTGAAAATAATGTACGGTATATTTTCTTCTTTCAAAATCCAAGAGTTATTGTTCATGTAGGCAAGCTTCATCAAGACAAATTCAGAATGGTTTGAATTAAACACAAAGTTCTAAGTAAACAGGATCTGCCTACTTCTTTGTACTCTAAATTAAAAGGCTCACCTTTGGCAAGTTAGAACTTAATAATATGTACTTCTTGGCTCTGGATTCAATGTGTTCCCTGCTGCCATCTGCCCTTTCTTGTTTTATTTTACACATGCATTGCAAGCTCCATACTTTAAAACAATGGAATTCTGTCTTCTAGAAAGAGAGGTGAAGATGGTATTATTTCAGCTATTTTCAGTAAGAAAACAAAATGTTCCTTGTAAAAAACCACAAAGATATGTGGTAATTAAACACTTTAGAAATGGGACTGTCAAAAAATGTTGGAGTGCTCAGTGCTTCCTGTTCAGATTCCAAATACTCCATTCCACTTCTCTTAACCTTGGTTTGTTTGACACTACACAATTACAGCACTACACAGTTACACTTTACCTGTTATGACAGAATCCCACAGAACTGGGTTTTGTAGTTTAACAAGTTATAAGAGCCATCCAGTTAAGAATTCTAAGGATACCTCTTTACACTGCAAATCCCATTATTACATAGGAGGTCACCATGGCATTTAAATTGGAATCATAATGCTGTAACTGTGGAGAATGAAAGGACCCCTTGTTTGTTTTTATTCTCTTACAAACCATCAGCCAATATTCTATACTCACAGAACATGCTCAACTATCATTGAGCTGTTTATAGAGATATACTCCCCTCCACTACATTTTGTTCCAAATATATTTGGGTTGCCGAGCCCTCACCTGCTCTCCTGAGGCTGCATCTGCACTGTAGAAATAATGCATTTTGACTTCACTTTAACTACTGTGGCTCCATCCTACAGAATCTTAGAAGTTTCATGAGGTACCAGCACTCTTTGATAGGGAAGGCTAAAGATCTTGTAAAACTACCAATCCCAAAAGTAATGTCAGGCTACATTATTTGTACAATGTAGATGCACTGTGATTCTTCCACACCTGCAACTTCCTCTCTCACTCACATGTTGCTGTTTTGACTGGGTCTGGGATTTGGATACTCCCAATCTCAAAGGCAGGGTTTTGAGAGAATATAATGAGAAGGCACGGAGCACTAGAAAAAACAATAATGCTAGGAAAGATAGAGGGTAGAAGAAAGAAAAGAAGACCACAAACCAGATGGATAGCCTCAATCGGGGGGGGGGGGTTATGGAGAAGGGCTTGCAGGATCTGGGCAAGACTGCAGTGGGAGACAGGGATTCTTGGAGATGTCTCATCCACAAGGTCACCATGAGTCAGGACTGACTTGAGGGCAGCTAACAATAACTAGGTGAGTATGTTTTCAAATGCTTTTCATTCACTTTCATCCTAACTCAGAGATATGCCAGTTTTTGGAAGGCGGGGGATAGGATTAGACACAAACCTCTTGTAGAAGAGAACATTCTACTATCCATTGATTTCAGAAGTCTGCCAACAGAACAATCTGCCAGCACAATTGGTCTGCTGCTAGATCATGTCCAAATCATTATCATCCCACAGAAAACCAGATTGAAGTGGCTCCTGCCAACTGAGTGGGACCAAAGTGCAGACCCACGATTGCCATAGAGGTCATGGCCCCCTCTACCTTCCCCTGGTTATTCAAACAGTGAAATAGCTGCGAAAAATTGAGGTGTTGGACCTGTCATAGAAGGGGCCTCATAGACCATCAAATCCAACCCCTACTCAGTGCAGCATCTCCAGCCCAAGCATCCCCAGCAGGTAGCTGCCCAGGCTCTTGCCTGGGAAAAAGACCCCCGCTACCTTTCTAGGCAATTGGTTCCTTTGCCAAACTGCTCTTACTATCAAGAAGTTCCTTCTAACGTTCAATCGAAATCTACCCTCCTGTAACTTAATACTGTTAAACCTAGTCCTCCCCTTCCACTCAGTGACAGCTCTTAAAACTTATTTAAAGAGTGTGGTCATGTCACCCTCTCAGTCTTCACTAAGTTGAACATGCCCTTCAACCTTTTTCATATGTTTTGCTCTCCTTATCTCTTATCATCCTTGTTGTACTGAACTCACTCCACCCTATCTATATTCCTCTAAAAGTGAGCTGAATACAGAACAGAATACAGTATTCCAAATAAGGCTAGTGCAAAATATAATGGGACTATTACTTCCTTCCCTGGTGGTGCAGTGGTTATGATCAACAATAACCCAAACTCTTTTTCACATACATGTGAAACCATGTATCTCCCATCCTATACCTGTACATTTGGTTTTTGTGGCTTAAATGTACTACCCCTCCCAGTTTTGTATAATCTACTTGATAAAGATTTCCTCCTCCATATCATCTAAATCAGGGGTAGGCAACCTTTTTTACCTTGGGGCCTGGTCCCGCGAAGTCCCTCCCGCCGCTGGGCCAAGGGGGGGAATGGTGGCATGTGCGCACGTGCATCCCCCCGCGCGCCACCACTGCCGCCGCCGCCACGCAGCTACCTCCGTGCGCGCCACCTCCGCCATTTTGGAAATCAAAATGGCAGTCGCGACGCGTTTGCGCATGCGCAGGGGTACTGCGCATGCGCAAACGCGTTGCGACTGCCATTTTGATTTCCAAAATGGTGTGCGCAGTGTGCGCGGCTGCACAGCAGCAAAAAGCGCTGCGGCAGTGGCGCACGGAGGCGGAGGTGGCACGCTGCGGCAGCGGCGGCAACCTTCGGCCTGGGCCGGTAAGTCCAGGGACCTGGGCCTTAACCGGCCCCCGGGCCGTAGGTTGCCGGTCCCTGATCTAAGTCACTGATAACAATGTTGACAAGTCATGCAACAGTGAAAGGATTTTCTGTGTCTGAACTTAACATTGTCACCAGATGTGCACACATATAAGGCTGCTGTGAATAGTCTACATAAGAAAAGTGTTCTCTTCTTATCAGTGGAGAACCATATTGCTGGAAGACTCAACATATGATATTCACTCATATGATAGCAATCTGGTTCATGCTGTCCCTCACAGGGTTTCAGACAGGGATATGAATGGATCTAGTTATATTTGGTCCATGCCATATTTTTACCCATAATTCCATTCCATTTCCACATTAATCTGCCAAGAGGGGGAAAGAGGATCCTCTCAGTGTGTTTCAAAACATATTTTAAACTGGATTTACAGTAGATTTAGATTTAGTTTATTGTCTTCCTCTGCCTCAAGCCTTGGGAAGAGGCAAGTAAGAATTAAACATTACTGTTGTTAATTTTTATTTTCAAAATATCTATCTAGTACAGGGATGGGCAACTGTGGAAGGCTAGGGGGTGCATTATCCCCTTAAGAGACCGCAGAGGGTCACATTTGCTCCCACTAAATGAATGAATGAATAAATAAATAAATAATACATGTTTTACCCCTAAGCATCCCTGGAGTATGGAGGTATTTTCATCATGTTTTGTATTTCAAAAAAGGCCTCTGGGGCAAAAGTGTGGGGAAAATGCACCCCACTCCCACTAGAGGACATTTTGGAGCATCTAGAGGCAAAATGTTTTCTTTGAAAATTTTGCAAAAATTGTTTTTTAATCCCAGGGGGCATCTAGACATTGTGCATATGCCCTCCACACTCCCTAGTGCGTGTCTGGGGGCATATTGGAGAAATAAATGCAAAAACAAATTTTTAAAACCCAGGGGCCTGGGGACATAAAAATGGACCGGGGGGCTTATGTGGACCACATTTTGCCTATCCCTGATCTAGTGCCTCTCAAAATGATTATGGTGGTGTGTATTTTGATCTACTTCCTCTCTTACCTCTACAAATGTCTCCACTTTTCAGGGGAAGATGGATGGGGAAACTTTCAGTACACACCAAAGTTTCAATAGTAGCAGTTTTTCTATACCTTTGCAAAGCATACAATCAGGTTCATTCATATTTAATAACTGTTACTGATATTAGATTATTATTATTATTATTATTGTAATATACATCTGTGTGGCTTTTTACTTTTTTGTAAGCCAACTTCATTTTGTTACTTTAAACAACAAGATAAAAGAATTTTAGTAAAAACAAGCTAGAAATGAGATCAATAATTTATTTATTTATGGGGGAATGATGAAATGCTCAATTTATTTGAGAAACCTTCTTTATGACTTTTATTTGTGAATGTGCAGTTATTTTTACTTTTTTCATCATGCTGCTTTCTCTTGTCTTTCCTTCTCCTCTTGTTAGGATTGTTTAGACATTATTGCAAGTGGCATTGTGAAAAAGTTTTTTTAAAAAGACGGAATGAATATCTGCACAATGAAAAAACAATCACCAATTCTCATTTAAGATTTCAGTAATAGGCTACACTGTCTTCCCAACTCTTGTTTTCCCATGCAGAAATGAAGACACTGCAATGTGTTGTCTAGGAATTGTTATGACTAAATTCTGAATTTTTAAACCAATGCCTTGAGTGTTCAGCTGAAATTGTGTGTCACTTCACCCTGTCCCTGATACTTCACCCAGTTAATCAAAGTGAGTTACTCGCCTACTTTTCATGGCTCTATTAAGTACAGATTAAGGAAACAGCAATGTGCAAAATATTTGGTTCGGTCTAGGAGTGAATGATGAAACCTTCTGTGGTATCATCAGTCTTGGGAGGCAGCAACAGGACATATTATAGCAAATATTTTGCTTGTTTTTGCAAAGGCCAATTAATAGACTTTTAACATATAGAAAAATTCTTCCCAACCCATTTATTGAGGCAACAGATGGGAATTTCTTGGATTTTGAGCCTCCCCATCTGCTCTACAGCCACCCCTCCTGAGAGAAGCCTTGTATAGGAATCATTGAAGACTTTTTTCAAGTATAGATTTCCATGCAAGGATGAGCGAGTCCTTCCGATTGTTCTCTTCAAGGACAATGTGGACACAAGAATCAGGGAAGCTGCTAGGGTACATAAGTATGAAAACTGAAACAAAATTTTGCAGTATGTATGAAACACTATGTGCTACTAGTAGCATTTTTGTCATAGTCATAGCTCCCAACAGCCTAGAATAGGAGGCATGTAGTACTATTGAAGGCATACAGAGCACAGATCTGGAGGCCTATCCATATTTGGGATACCACTTTACAAATAGCAATAAAGTGTATTTAAGCAACTGAGTTTTCAGAAGGGAACTTGTACATGCCAGCATAAATAATCTTGTTGTTTATTTATTCTCAGGTTTAAATTTCTGAAATAGGCACCCACTATTTAAAAGCTATCTGAGGAAAAGTTAAGTAGGGAGGTATGCAGGCAGGCAAGTAGACAGACTGTTGTTGTTAACTGTCGTCAAGTTGACTTCGACTTATGGCAACCTTAGGAATGAGAGACCTCCAAGTCCAATACAGCTGCCACTCATCCGTCTACAACAAAGGGAACTGTAGACACTGCAAAACTGCCAGGTTGTCCACAAAGAGGAAACTCTGTATTAAATTTACAAGGTCTATAATCCACTTGCAAATAAGATCATCCTTGAATATTGCATAAGGACAGAGCAGAGGACAATCAAAACCATGTCACTCCTCTGCCACAGTGTACTTTGAAGCCTATTGTATTCTTCTCTTGAAAGAAAGAAAAATGGTGAAAGGCTCTTTTCCAAGATATATCTTTCATCCGTAACATCAAGGCACCAAAAAAAAAAAGAAAACAGTTGACTTTTTCTTTTTCCTTTTCTTGCCTACCTTTTACAGGGCAGAGGTGGCAGAAGTTAACTAAAAATTGTGACTGGGTGGTTGTTCCTGTCTTTACAAACCCTGAGGATATCAATACAGATGTTGATGAGATGTAATATTCTACCTTCAAGTGTTGTTATTTTTTTTATTTTATAAGTATGTATTTTTATCTAATCAAGGCACAGAATTTGTAAGTTACTGGTTATAAAATAGTTACTTATTGTTATCAATTCCTTTTTTGCAACAAGGCATAATGAAGTTAGCACTGTGGTCTAAATCCAACTGGCAGTCCCAGTTAGAGGAGACCCACTGAATCAATGGAACTTATCAAAATGTAATAGTTTCAGTGGAACTATTGTACTTATGTCTAGCAATTAGATTTAGGCCTATGACTGCAACATGATAATCGATAATTTCATTGTATTTTTGTGGGTTTTTTTGGGCTGTGTGGCCATGTTCTAGAAGAGT
>CM034708.1:14777476-14788987 GCA_020142125.1 Phrynosoma platyrhinos | reverse complement strand
GTCCAGCTCTCATATCCATACATGGTAATAGGGAATACAATGGCTTATGTGATTCTTACTTTTGTGCTGAGTTGTAGATCTTTGCATTTTAGGATCTTTTCTAGTTCTTTTATAGCCACCCTCCTCATACTTAATCTTCTTCTGATTTTCTGGCTGCAGTCCCCATTTCTACCAATGTTTGATCCCAGATATGAAAACTCTTTTACTATTTCCATTTTCTCATTGTCTAGTTTGAATGTGTATAAGTTCTCTGTGGTCATTATTTTTCTTTTCTTTATGTTAAATAGTAATATTTAATATTTTAAAAAATATTAAGAATTATCCAACAGTTATTTTTGTGTGCTTTCAAGTTGTTTCCAACTTATGGTGACCCTAAGCAGGGGTAGGCAAATTGTCCCCTTTAAGGGCCGAGGGACTTCAGCTCCCAGAAGCCTCAGCCATGTTGGCCAATAGTCTGGGATGTTGGCCAATAGTCTGGGATTCTGGGAGCTGAAGTCCCTCGGCCCTTAAAGGGGACAGTTTGCCTACCCCTGCAAGGCAAATCTATCATTTGATTTTCTTGGCACGATTTGTTGTGAGGGTTGAAATTGCTTTTGCCTCCCTCTGAAACAGAGAGATTGTTACTTGTCCAAGGTCACCCAGTGGGTTTCCATGGCTGACCAGGGATTTGAACCCTATTCTGCAGAGTCGTAGTCCAGCACTTAAACCACAAGACCACACTGGCTTTCAGTCATTGGTAGGTAACAAGTATATCTAAGTATAAATAAGCAGAAGAAAACATGAACAGTGAACAAATGTCTATATGTCCAAGTTAAGTATAAAAGAAGAATTTACCTAGGGGATTGAAATCAGATATCAAGGAATAGGAATACAAATATTAGCCAGAATCCTACATTGGATACTTTTAGTTACCAAGAACAGAGATTCCACCTAAACATTAGGAAGTCCTTCATCTGTCATCTGTCAGGGATGCTTTGATTGGGAATTCCTGCATGGCAGGGGGTTGGACTGGATGGCCCTTGTGGTCTCTTCCAACTCTATGATTCTATGATTCTATGATTCTATGATTCATGTCTTTACAAATCTTTGACAGTGGAATAGACTGCCTCAGAGGGTGATAGACTCTCCTACTTTGGAGACACTTAAACAGAGGCTAGATGACCATGTTTCAGGAGTGCTTTAGTCGTGTATTCCTGCAATGCAGAGCGTTGGACTTTATGATCTTCACAGTCCTGTTGAACTCTAAAATTCTATAATTCTATGATTCTAAAAGCCCTGTCTGCCAGTGCATCTCCAAAACCCACCCTATTCTGAGTTGCCTTACAGGGCTACTATAGTATAAGAGAAATGTTGTAATAACTAGAAATGAGCTAGCTATATAAATATTGTGTAATACTACTACTACAGGAATAGTGATGCCAGGAAATGATGCTAGCAAGAACTTGCCACAGTCTGTCTCATGGTTTGTTTTTGGATCAGAAAGATTACTCTGAGGTTGCATCTTGTTTTGCATGCAATATTTCAAGATATTTATATTCTGTCCATTTTTTAAAAAGAGTGAGAGAAAGAATCAATTTTAAAACCTTCACAATAAAATTTAAAAACAATTAATATCACCACATATTTGCAAAACCAGTTGCCTTCTGCCATTACAAAAATCAGGAACACCCTATTAACCTTGCTTCAAAGATCCCTGGCAAGAGAATTGAGGACCTTTACAGACTATTTCTCCATAGGACTCTGTTACACCATCAGAAATAGTTAGATATGTGTAAAGCACACAACGCTGGAGTGATCTAAAGCTCACCGATTCACAGCAGAGGAAACAGGAGGAATTCAAACTTAAGCTCCCTCTGATGAAGATTAAGCACCTCCAGGTCAAAGTTCCAACTACTTTAAAAGCCTGGCCTGTATAAAAAAATCTATGATGTGAAACAAGTATATTGGCTTGAGTAGGCTGTGGAAATGAAGTGGGAGGCCTCCTAATGTGTAAAGATCAGTGTGCAAAAGTGACAGATCAAAAATTGTAAACATTAGAGTTTGCCCAGGCAGGCATGGGAAGGTGGTAGGTCTTGAAAGGGGAAAGATACTATTGTATTGTTGGTGGGAAAGCAACATGAACTTTATTGAAAGCTCTGTTAACTCATTAACCGATTGCTTAGTGTCAGTACTTGCTGCTTCACAATTGCCATTTAGGTTGCCTGCTTTCAAGTAATAATATTGTATTGATGGGATTTGCTTGTTTTTAAGGTTGTTAGCTGTCCTGAAATTGTTAAAGAATGAGACTAGGATGCTTTGGACTTGGCAGTGCCCAGAAATCAATTTTCATAGCTAAAGCTGGCATGTCAACTACACAGATACCAGAGAGGTCTGATCCAGCCACATTGGCATATATATCTTACTTGCATCCCATTTGGACTATTTGTAGCATGCTCTATATGTGAGAGCTAGTGTGGTGAAGTGGTTTAAGTGCTGGACCAACAACTCTTCTACACTGCAGAAATAAAGCAGTTTGGCACCACTTTAACTATTGTGGCTCCATCTTGTGGAATCCTGGGATTTGTAATTTGGTGAGGTATCTAGCCTGGTCTGTCAGAGAGATCTGCTACCGAAGCCATC
The DNA here is from genome assembly GCA_020142125.1 of Phrynosoma platyrhinos. Taxonomy (NCBI): domain Eukaryota; kingdom Metazoa; phylum Chordata; class Lepidosauria; order Squamata; family Phrynosomatidae; genus Phrynosoma; species Phrynosoma platyrhinos. Next base: position 14,786,368 of record CM034708.1, on the reverse strand, counting down.
ACCCATATCCAGCCTGGGTCCATCCCTGGTCCAGGAGTGCTCTGGTGACCATTTTTTAAAGTTTTTAAGTCGGAAAACTCCTGGTTTCGAAAAGAGCTGCGCTGAACCCCCCTGGGACCCAGGTTCAACCCAAGCTGGACTCGGATGGTGGATTCAGTAGCAAAATCCCTACAATCCAGAAGCCGCCTGAATTAAAATTGAATTCAGGAGAGGTAAGGCATTTTTTATTTTAGCAGTGCAATAAGCTCCTGTGACTGTAACAACTATGCTATATTAAGAGTGCCTGTGATTTTAACAGCTATGTAAAATAAGATTTTTTTGGCAGCCACCACCCTTCTCCTAGCTGGCTGTCAACTTTTTAATTGATCTTGATTCTGTGCTGAGCATACTGAGAATTGAAGTGAAGCACAAGGAGGAAGAAAAGGATGAGAAGAAGGAAGAGGGAAAGGGGAGGCTGCAATACCCGTTGCCATAATCATGGGAAATGCTACTGTCTGTTTTCCGTGCAAAACTTGGTTTGCGATATTGTCGTCTTATCCGATTATAGTCTTAGGGCTGCTTCGATGTCAAAGATTCAAGCTGTGTGACATACAGCTATTTGATACGGGGCAGGTGTTCCCCACTCCCTCTCACTTTGCCACATCCCACTAATTATGATGCGTTTATCATTGCTGCACAATGTCTGTCACCCATTTTTGACAGACCACTGCACTAATCCGCTGCTCATATTTTTTAGGATTAAACCAGAATGGGTAAGGGCTAGTGCACAAAAGACAACATTTGCTGGAATGTTGCTAAAAGGCATTGAGGCCGGGAAATTAACCATTTCACTCCCTTAAGACCGTACTGCTGTGCACTTGTTAAAACTTCAACAAGCCATCGCTATTATGCAAAGCCATTGCAGACCTCTTTGATTTAATTTGCACTGCAGAAGTAATGCAGTTTGACACTGCTTTAACTGTCATGGGTCAGTACTATGGAATCTTTTTTATTATTATTAAATTTATTTAACAAAAACAAATACAAATGAGAAACAACACATATACAAAAAACAGTTATACACTTATATACCACATTCATTCATAGACATACAATACTACAACTCCCTAATCGCCCTCCCAGACAACAATACATAAAAACCACCCACACAACCTAAACAATATATTACATACATTACATACACTATATTATATTACAAATAACATTACACTAGTGCTATGGAATCTTGGGATTTGCAGTTTGCTTTGGCATCAGAGCTCTCTGACAGAGAAGGCTAAATATCTCAGAGAACTATGAATCCCAGAATTCCATAGCACTGAGTAATGGCAGTTAAAGAGGTATTGAAGTGCATGGTTTTTGCAGTGCAGATTAAACCTTTGGAAGGAATACCATAGCCTGGGAAAAGTTGGAGAGTGATTGATTTTGGATTGCAGCTCTTTGGCTGAGGATTCTGTAGAGGTATAGTCCAGAAAAGTAACATTTCCAAATTCTGAAACATGCATCAGATTCAGAATCAGGCTTGTTCATGTCACGATGATCCAACACAGGTGCTATGCTTTCCAAATCTGAAGTAAACTATTAAGATCTATGTTCCATTGCAGCTGACTACAGTCTGTTTTCTGTGGTGAGTTTTCTTCTCTCTCCTGAGTGAAATCCTGGATACAGAGTAGTATTTTTAAAAAGTAACTAAAATGTGATGTTACTGTAGGATATTAAGAATTTCTGGCACCAAGAAAACAAGCAATGAGGGTGTATTATGAATAAAAACTAAGCAATCATTAAAAATATACAGAGATCAGAATCCTGCTCATGCAGTATGCTGGCATGAATATGCTGGCATAGGAAATAGTGGAAGAAGGGAAATCCCCCATGGGCATGGCAGCCAGGAAGGAAGAAGAGTGCCAGCTTGCTGAGAGACAAAAGACTGGGAGATGTATTTCTGACATGTAGCTACTGTTAAACTAGGTGTAGTTCCCCAGCAAATTATCTGCATTTTGGAAAAGATGAAGACTGGTTCAATTAAGAGGTAGTGTCCTTTAGCAGAGTTTGCGGATAAGTGTACTGGATCAGTTGCATACAACTCTTAGACTAAGGGCTGATACAGACGGCCCAAGAGGGGTGGCACAGAGCCGCACTGTGGAGCTGTGGATTGGGGCCACGGCAACCACACACCATGGCCCCGATCCTCCTTTTTGACCTTTCAGCTGCCACCGCAGCTTTTTTGCGTCCTTTTGGCACAGTGTGTGTGCACGTTGTGTCAAGAGGGTGTCTTGATGCCATGCACCATGCAGACAGGTGGTGGTATCGGGTTGGAGTCGGGGTGCGCCAACTCACCCCCAGGCCAGCCCTTTCTGCTGGTCTGCGTTGGCCCTAACTTCAGTAAAATGAGGCCAAAAGGCAGTTTTCAAGTTATATAACTGCATACCCTCCAAGATTTCATAGTTAAAAACTGGGACATGTGTTGTTAAGATGGCAAAAGTTATTAATGAGGAAGAACACACAAGCAAGGAGAGACTGCAGTAGTTTGTTTTTGCCTGAGGCTAATAGAAAAGGTAAGGCTTCTGCATATGATATAATTGTATTGCAATGCCAGGGTTTGGGTTCCATTCTAGAAAAAAGATGGCATATAAATCAAGCAAGCTACACAACCTTGATGTAGGATATTTGGCTAATTTGCTGTTGTTATTATTGTATTGTTGATTTTGTTACCTCAGGTCCAAAACACACTACAGAAATCATCCAGTTTGAGTCCGCTTTAACTGCCCTGGCTCAATGCTAGGGAATTCTGGGAACTGTAGTTTTGTGAGACATTTAGCTTTCTCTGTGAGAGAGCTCTGGTGTCACAATAAACTACAATTCCCAGGATTCCCTAGCACTGAGTCAGGGCAGTTAAAGCAGTGTCAACCAGGATTATTTCTGCAGTGTGTTTTGGATCTCAATCTTAGATCTTTGCCTAATGTTGTTTTTATGATTATTGTGTGTTGTCTCAATTGCATAATTTTTAGACGTTACTGACCGAGGTTTTGGACAATCAACGATTCAACTTCTATCCAAGAATCTAGGAATCAGTGAGGTATTGGATAAGGTTCCACTTTTTGTCATTGTGCTACTGTAATTCTGTGTATGGTAATTTCAGTCAGACATTTTTTTATCATTGTTTTTGTTAAAAATAGCAGAAGCATCTCAGAGAGAAATTCCTTTTTCACAAGCGGTACATATAAAAACATACAAAAGGCAGATAAGAAATAAGAGAGGTCCCACCTGAGCAACATTTCTCCTTTTACCTTCAACAAGTGCTGACCCAACTTGGTGGTAAAGAGAGGCCAGTAGGACTAGCTGTCCAGCTGTTTCCATTTGCTTTCTTCAGGTCTGGTGGAAGAAGATGTTGTCCCATCATCAGTGTTGAAGTAAGATAAAAGTGCAAATTCATCTTGACTTCTACAAGTAGAACTAGGACTAGGGGATATCTTGTCCTTTATGTTAGACAGGCAGCAAAATATTTCGGGTCAGTACTGCCCCCCTTCCAACCCCGCTGTGTACATATCCTGGGAGTTTGTTGTTGTTGTGTGCCTTCAAGTTGTTTAGATGGCAACCCTAAGGTACAACCATCATGAGCTTTTCTAAGGCTGAGAGTGTGTGACTTGCCCAAGGTCACCCAGTGGGTTTCCAAGGCTGAGCAGGGCACTGAACCCTGGTCTCCAGAGTCATAGTCCATTACTCGAACCACTACATCATGCTGGCTCTCATCCCTTAAGGAGGAGGAGAATAAAAAGGGCTGGCTGCTAAGCTATTGTCTGTGGATCCCTAATAAAACAACTTCTGATGTTCCTAAACTGGAGCATGCTACCAGGCTTTAAAATTCCTGCTCCTCAATTTAAAGAAAAAATGCCAATCGTAACATCTTTCATGCATCTGATTGGAAATCAAAGTTACCTTGAGTTGAAAAATCTCGAAGGAAATAATTTTGCCTACATTTATTAAATATACCTTTCCAAGACCCTGCCCCATTTTCAATTCTGTCCTCTTCCCATGAGTATTAGACATGCTGCAAAAGTAAGAAGCCAGCATGCTAATATTTGATTCTGAACTTCTTTTTGAAATGAAGCAATCCCTCAATAATCTTCTGGTTATCTGCTCATTACTTTGCATACAAGATGAATTCTGATGAGATCATATGAATGTTTTAACTGGAACAGATACATCATTGGGAAGCAAAATCAATGCACCGGTACATGCCTATGCAAACCACATCACTTCTATCTGTCAGGAATAACCTTGTGTGCGAGGGCTCAAAAGAAAATGGAATATTTTGATGAGGGGGATATTCTGTAGAAGGAGACTCCAAAAAGACTGAAGAATGGGACTTGTGCAGGTAGTTGGGGAAAGGGAGAAATAAACTAGAGTGATGGAGAGTTGTTTTATTTTTAAAGGACTGCTGCAATCTACAATAAAATGTTATAGCACAGAATATTGGTGATCAGTACTCTCCTTTAGAATACTCTATTCAATTTCCCCTCTCACCTAGGTTTCTGATTTCCCTTCTAGTTCTGAGTTGGAACTAATTGAAGCTCCAGGCTCCTCCAAAACTTCATTTGGTATTAGGAACCAGGGTGACCAGACATCCTCCTTTTCCATTAGATGCCCTACATTTCAATCTTCTGTCCAGTCCAAAACATCCTCCATTTTGAGCATACTAACAACTCCTCTGAGTACCACCACATCTGATGTTCCTCTTAGAGAAATTAGTAGTCTGTATACACTGCAAATAGAGGGATAAGATGGATCTTTTTAAAGTTCGTCTTTCTTAGGAGGAGGAGCAGACCAGACTCAAACCCTGTTTGTTTCCTGGAGGGGAAGAGAATGTTACGCAATGGGCCACTTGAAGCCACAGTGCAAATGGTGAAAGGTTCCCCCACCTTAATTTCAGCACAATGGACAAATGAAAAGAATAATTTAAATTTAAATTGAGTTAAGTGTTTGTTGCTTGTAAAATACAATTTTAAGCATTTGTCTTGTGGATAGTTCTAAAAGTATACTACAACCCAACATATCATTTTAGTGAAGAAATGTTCATCAGAAAAATATGGTTGAGTACATGATAAAATACAGCATATGTAACATAGCTGCAAATAAACCATATGAAATGAATATATATTTGTGTTTTTAGCTTTTATTTTGTAATGTCCTACATTTTTGTTGAATGCCCTACACCAGGGGTAGGCAACCTGTCCCCTTTAAGGGCTGAGGGACTTCAGCTCCCAGAATCCCAGGAGCTATTGGCCAACATGGGACTATTGGCCAACATGGCCAAGGCTTCTGGGAGCTGAAGTCCCTCGGCCCTTAAAGGGAACAGGTTGCCTACCCCTGCCCTACACCTTAAGATACCCTTTAAATATTGGTATTAAAAATTACTAGAAATTTTACTTGGTACACCCATCTCATATTTTTCTTCCTATTTGTTACACTGTTTTTGAAATGTAACTTGTCCATGCCTTCATTATCCTCCCACCCCAAAGTGACTTGTTACAGTAACAACCAGTGGCAATTGGTTCTTTCCATGGGCTAGTCTACATATTTCGGTGTATTGTGCAAATTGTTGTGGATAACGCACATCCTTGTGGATACTCTGCTAAATACCACAAAACCTTTTTCAGTGGAGTTTATGGAGTTTTTTGTGGGGAGCAAAAATCCTTAAATCCTCCAAATCATGTGTGGACAGATTGCAGTCTTTTAGATTTGAATAAAGAGTATTCTAATTTGTAGACAAGCCCCATGTCTACACAAAGCATGAATCCATTACAGGTTGCAATCTGAACTGTAAAGGAGCTATTCAAAGTGCTGAACATATTTTGAGGGCTAAGATTCAACACCATGGATAGCTCTTCGAAGTTCTGATGAAAACCTGGAGCAGATTCACCACCCCACTGTCTTGGAAGCCACCAATATTAATTGTTATGTGTTACTTCCAAACTCTGTATTGTTGTTTTTCCCTAACGGCATTCAGAACATGCCAAATACACATCGCCAGACAACACAGAGTCCAAAATGTGGAGCATCCTTGATGGAACAACTAATTGCCATTCTGAGCCAAAGAGAAGATGGGATGCTGGGCAGGGAATGGCGATGCCTTGCTGTGCTCTGAAAAAGAAAGAACGCTTGAGGGTGACAAAATTAATATTGTCTGCATTGAGGACCATGTAATTGAATTGTCAATTATGTTCTTTAAAATTGTCAATTACACCAGGCCCTCCCAAATGGATGAAGCGCCACAAATTACAAAGCAATCTCTCTCTTCTCTGTGCCCTCTTAATAATAATCTATGGCTCCCAAAGGCTCACCGTGCCTGTGTCAAGGAGCCAAAGACCGTGACCGGGTTTTTAAAGTGAGCTGTGCTGTTTTATGACCATTGCCATAAATTTGCATCAAAGAAAGCAAAGGGGGGGGGGGAACATTACAATCAGAAACTCATACGTTAGGCCATAAACTGCAACTGATTGCTATTCATTCTGCTGCTGCTCTCAAAAATAAATACAATAGTTGATGCTTGTATTTGCATTATATGGCAAGTGCTGGGGCTTGAAAGGAAGGCAGGACTATCATTAAAGGAGAAGTAATGAATCATGATCCACAGAGAATATAAATTAGTCTAGCATTGGTTGTTTCAGACCACAGAGATAACAGGATTTATTACAATAAAGTTTCAGAGTTCGCAACATTGGTTTATTTAGCTTCTGAACACAACACATGGTTTATGGCCTAGAATCCAGGAACATAAAGTCTTGGGTTCTGGGGACAAATCCAGCCCTCTTCCAATCCCAGTCTAGACCTCTGGAATGCCCCTAGAATGCTACATCTTATTCTCCATTGTTTGATAGTTCCCCAGCATTTGTATGGGTTTTCCCCCATTCTGAAATGCTAAAAATGCCTCTTTTAGGGCTTAGTGATGCTAAATATGGTGGTCTTTTTGGTGCTAGGCCTTTGCTATTGTCCCTGCCTGCCACTGGGATGTAGCCTGTAAGAAAATTCTCTGAAATTGAATTTGGTCCTTGGGCAGAATGAGGTTCCCTGCCCTTGAACTAGATTACAGGATTGGAAAACCAGTGGTCCTTCAGAAGCTGTTGAACTGCAGCACCCATCAGCCCTAGCCTGCATAGCCTGCATAGCCAATGATGAGGGATCATAGGAGTTATAGCCCAACAACCTATGGAAGTCTTTCTTTCTTTCTTTGTAATCAGGATTCATTCCCAGAAATCCTGCCATTACTTCTGTGTAGAGTAGAGTTGTTTAATTAATGGCATTTACTTACATGTTTTCTCGGTACTCAGTAATTAAGTCAGGTCTATTTTAGTTAGGACTAACCAACAAGCTGCAGCCTTTGGATTGGGGGGGGGTCTTCAACTCACCTGTCAACTTATGGTGACCATGAATTTCATAGAGTTTTCTTAGGCAAGGAATACTCAAAAGTGGTTTTGCAAGTTCCTTCCTTTGAAATAAAGCCTACAGCACCTGATATTCATTGGTGGTCTTCCATCCATGTACTAACCAGGGCTGACCTTTAGGATATATAGGCAGCATATTTTGATATATAATTATTTTCAAATAGTGACAGAGTCTACAATGAGGAGACGGAGCATAAATTTATGTTCATGGAATTATACAGCAGCTCTGCAACATTGCCTAATTAATGAATTATGATGTTGCACAACTCATTGTACAATGCCCATCAATATAAAATTATGCACAATGCACATTCTAATCAATGTGCAACTATGGGCCTTTGCAGACTGCCAGAAATAGTGCAAATTGAGTTCACTTTAACTACCCTGGCTCAGTGCTAGGGAATCATGGGAACTGTAGTTTATTGTGGCACCAGAGCTCTCTGACAGAGAAGGCTCAATGTCTCAGAAAAAAATACAGTTCCCATGATTCCGTAGCACTGAGCCAGGGCAGTTAAAGTGGACTCAATTTGCACTATTTCTAGCAGTCTGCAAAGGCCCTATGTGTATCAATGTGCCATGCATGGTCATGCATCATGGCAAATCATACATTAACTCTTACTTCCTTAGTTTTGAACTGAATATGGAAGTTCTACATCAGAAAAAAATGTCAAAGTGCATCCCATATGGGAACTTGTGTATGTATAAGATATCAACAGGATTCTGGCCATGGATAGCTATGGATTAAAAAAATATTAATTTTGTTCCTCACAAGGCTCTCTTGTTCCTCACAATGCCTGTGAATGTAGTGTGCTGTTCAAAATAATGAATACAGTCATGAAAGCCTTCCCATACATGGTGCAAGGAAAAAGTAATTTGGGGGCTGTTCAGAAAGCCAATTCCAGCCAATTTGAGGCTCCAATCAATGGTGGGGAGAACACTAAAAACAGGAGGCTTCCACTGACATTGGAAAAAAATCTTTGCTGAATGGAATTTACTTGTGTATAGAAATTACAGGAGGATATAGGCCATTGGGGAGGGCATTGCAGAATAATATAGTTGTAAATCAAGTTCTGTGTCCTGTTGGCTTGTATGGAATTTGGTGCATGGAATCTTTAGTGAGTAGAAAAGAATGTGTTAGGGAAATTACAGGTCTGATAAATAGAGAAGGATGGGGTTGGGTGCCTATAGTTTCATTGCTAACAAGGCAATGACTGGTAGAGGAGGAAAAAGAGGAGAAATGAAGACAGAGCTAGATTTATCCAGTGATTCTTGTGTCATTGGGGCAGTGAATCTACTTCGGGCATCAGCTGGAATTTTGAAGGAACTATCCTGTTCCTGAAATAGTTTCAGCACCTTGGACAATGTCTTATCCAGAGCAGATTCAGGTGCCCCTTTCATATGGGAGTTGTTAGGTTTAAATGGAATATAGAGTCAATGTTAAAATGTTGAAATG
>CM034708.1:14730667-14761492 GCA_020142125.1 Phrynosoma platyrhinos | reverse complement strand
CATAATTAGTTTAATATTGTTTTAAGGGGTGGGAGGGATAGATGGGGACTTCGAATGTTTTAACTTGTGTATTTTAATTGCTGTAATCCGCCCCGATTGCTCCGCAGAGGGGCGGGCTATAAATAAAAATTTATTATTATTATATTATTATCATAAATCAGAGTCAACAAGAAGGCCCATAGACCTATCACACTTTAAGTGAACTAGAATACACTAGAATGGCAAAATCCACACTTCTCAGAATTTCACAGTTTTCATTGTTCTCCATCTCACAACTAGGAAAGTGTTCATGAAAATATGCATATTAAGTAAAGGTACATATAAAATGCAAATATATATAGGGGAAAGAACACACAGAGTACACATTATATTGGGGAAACAACTTCCAGAAATGCACAGAGTAGGAAAAATGCACAGGGGGAAAATGCCTATTAATATATTATGCAGTTTTTACCCAATTTCTCATTCCCTGGCTTGCAAGTTTTGTTTCTTCCTGCACCCACGTCAGTTTGTGGGTGCAGCAAAATCCACCAAAACAAAGTCCACACAAAAACACATATAATTTTTAAAATGCATTTGGTTTGCATGGATTTTGTTTTATTCACAGATAGTGATGGCACTACAGGCCTAAATGAACGCATTCAGGGAATGAAAAGTTGGGTGAGATCAGTGTTCATGGCTTGCCTATCCTTAGACATTCCATGATTTGTTGTTACTAAATATTAGGAGTAGGGGAGAGCAGATGGAGGACTGTTGATTTTGATAGTAGTGATCCCATGCAATTCCAGGATGAGTTTTTTTGGAATTTGGAATCATATTATTCTCAAATGGAAGGAAAAACATGGTGGTTTCTAATATATCTCACAGGACTGGATTAGTATCTCTACTTCCCACACTATCTAAAAGAGTTGGTATGTGAAACTGGAGGCTACAAAGCAAATCTGACTTTTAAATTTTATTTTAATTAATTAATGTCTCTCTCCCATTTGTTACAAGCACAAATGATTAATTTGGCTTGGTAACAGGGAATGCTTCATCCAGAGCACAGGTTATGTTATGCAAAATTGATGACTACTACCACTGCAGCAACAAGAGAACTAATTGCTTTCCAAAACACAAAGGTTGCTTCCCAAGGTTGCAGTGGCTTACATGTTTTCAATTACTAGAGCAATGCATGTGGAAAACAGGAAACAATAAAGTGTTTGTAGAGTGTGATGATTCTATTAAAGATGAGAAGGGAAGTTGGAAGGTACTTGAGGGGGAAAATCAGCATGCCTTATACATTTGCAAATGCTTACTCAGCAGAGCAGGATGCAAAACAGATTTGGGATCCTTTCACACTAGCCAGTTATAGCACTAGGACTCTACATTCCAGAATCATTGTTCCATCCTATGGAATCCTGGAGTTTGCCATTTTGTGTTGTTATGCATCTTCATGTTGTTTCTGATTTAAGACAGTCCTAAGGCAACTCTATCACGGGGTTTTTTTGGCAAGATTTATTCAGAGTGGGATTACCTTTGCATTCCTCTGAGGCTGAAAACATGTGGTATGCCCAAGGTCATCCAGTGGGTTTCTATGGTTTAGAGGGAATCAAAACCCTGTTCTCCAGAGTTATAATCCAGTGCTCAAACCAATACACCAGGATGGTTCTCATTTGCAGTTTAGGGAGGAGTATTTATGTAGAATTTTTGGCCAAAGAGCTCTAGTGCCTCACCATACTACAAACCCCAGGATTTCATATGGTGTTGCCATAACAGGTAAAGTGGAATCATATTGCTAAAACTGTGTAGTATAAAAGGGCCTTATTTTATTAGCTTTATGAAGAGGCCAAGATTTTGTTTTTTCTAATAGGTCTATTACTTATGCTCCTTTCATGGATCTGCTCCTTGCATGCAAGGGTTGAGATGTCAAGCCTTTGTGAAGCCAAATCCAGGCAAGGGTTGAAAATGTTAAATTATGGACTACAGAGCCCAGAATCTGCTAGACCTCTGCTGGCCAGAGGATTCCTGGAGTGAAAGTGCAAATTTTAACAGTTTCTGATTCTGGAGGATGGAATAAGGGGCATGCTTATCAAATTTGCAAATGACAGCAAATTAGGAGGGATAGCTAATATCTCCGAGGACAGGATCAGAATTCAAAATGACCTTAACAGATTAGAGAGCTGGACCAGAACTGCCACTTCGAGGCAGCAATTCCACAGCCAATTCTCACCATCAGGAATGTCATGATGTCATTAAAGTTCAGCAAATGTTGTTATTCCTTATTATTACTTCCAGTAATGGGGAGAGGTAGTTGTGGGACTTTCTGCCTCAGATGCCATTCCCCCCCCCCCAAAAAAACTGTCTGAATGTGCATAACCATGCTCTTCAACTTGACTTGGCTGATGGGAGGGCTGCCGTTTGGTGCTGTGCCTTAGGCAGCAAAATGGCCCTGAAACAATCACATAATACAGTCAGATCACCCAATGATAGATACAAAAGCAGGCCTGATCAGACACAACGGGGGGGGGGGGGGAACCATCCATGAGGCTTTTGCTATCAGTGATACTCTGCTTTAAGGCTTTGACAAGAGCCAACTTTGAAGATATATAACCAGATCAGATGCTATTTATTGTTAACTGAAGTGAGAAATGGCATTAGAACCTACTGAAATCAATGAAGTTTAGTCATGACTAATGCAAGTCCATTAGAACCAGCGTGACATAGTGATTTGAGAGTTTGACTATAACTCTGGAGCCCAAGGTTCAAATTCTAGCTCAGCCATGGAAACCTACTGGCTGACTTTGGGCAAGTTACACTCTCTCAGCCTCAGAGGATGGCAATGGCAAATCTTCTGAAGAAACTTGCCAAGAAAACACTATAAGTTTGCCTTAGGATCACCATAAGTCAAAAAAAATTCTTGGAGGCACACAACAACAACAATGTAAGTCCAATTTATTTTAATGCACCCCTAAGGGTACTAATTGGTCTAAAACTGAACTATAAGCTCCATTCTTTCATTGATCTTCCAGCATCAAATAAATGGTATTATTTAAATGCAAGTGGTATTATGGGTTTGCATCTTGTTCCAATCACTGGATTATTAGTGCAGCATCAGGGTTCTTTAGTCCAGTAGAGGAAGCAGAGTTTTTTTAGAGGACACTGTGCCATTTATCCATTCTGGAGCAGCCTCAGTCGTAGAATCATAGAATCATAGTGTTGGAAAGAAACTTCAAGGGACATCCAGTCCAACCCTTGCCATGCAGGAACTCACAATCAAAGCACCCCCAACAGATGGCCATGCATCTGTTTAAAAACCTCCATAAGAGGAGACTCCACCACATTCCAAGGCAGCATCTTCCACTGACAAACAGCCATTACTTTAGGAAGTTCTTCCTCATGTTGAGCTGGAATCTCTTTTCCTCTAGTGTGAAGCCATTATTCCAGGTCCTCTTTTCTGCAGCAGCAAAAAACAAGTCATCTAGCTATAGCAGATAGTGTCAAGAAATATCACCCAGTGTTTCCAGATTATTATGCAATCGAATAGACTCACAATTTGGTCTGCATAACTCAACTCAGGGGCAGGTAATGGACAAAGATGGAGGCAGGAGAACCAGTAAACGATGATATTCGGTAGGGAATCATCTAGATATACACTTAGATACGTGAAAAACAAGAATATTTATTTGGCATTTTTCTGTGGGGATAATACTGTGGGGATATATCTCAGCTGACCAACTAGTCTAAATGCAGAAAACATTCATCCTCCAGAACAGAAATAGCTCCTTGAATATGTTCTGCCTCAGAACAATATTTGTCCATTTTAGTTTGCTGCTCAGTTATATAAAAGGTTTTATTTAACCCACAGAACCAGTGGCAGAGCAGATTTAAAGTACATTTTAGATTCTTATTGTGCTTTGGAGACAAGCAAGGATTGCAGTTTTGTCAAATGTGAATTTTACAGGCTAACATAACAGGAGTTATTTTATAACTGGCTCAGGGTAACTTATTTATCAACTGCAAAGAGGCACCCTAGCTGCCATGATCATTTTTAATTTCCCCCAGATCATATTGGCTAGTAACTACATGGCTTTTTCACTTGTATGAACTACCTGGATACCTACAGTTGAACTGGTCTTCAGTTATGTACGGAGCATAGTGATAGTTTTGTCACTTCAGGGCTTTGAGAACTTTAAAGTCTTTAAATATCTATGTATTCAGGCTTATTAATACTGAATTGGGGTTGCAAACTCTTTTCTACCCTGTAATGCTCCTTAACTTTAACACTTTACTGGACCTTATCCATCCATTACATCAATGCAGGAAAAATAAATGGCTTCATATTCAGGAAGGACGACTTCAGGTTTATCAAGTTTCAGATGCGGGAGGAAGAGAAACTGACAGGTTTCCCCATCCACAATGCTAGGTATAGCTCTGTGAAAGAAAATCCAGAACTTGGAAAAGTAATATCTCCAACCTCTGAGAAAATAATAATTAAACCCAGTTACTCTTGTTTTTAGTTAAACATCTGCAAGCATCTTCGGGAGTTTTGCACAATTCTTAATGGCCTCTAGCTCTAGCTCAGTGGGCCCCATGCTAAGAGAAAGGTGGGATATAAAAATTTTAAAATGAAATTAAATAAAATAAATCTCTGTCCTCAGGGTGGTCTGTCCTTACACAAAAGGTCTTTCAAGACAGATTCCAAGAAGAAAAAGCTGTACAAGAATTTATGACATTCAATTGCTTTAAACCTGGAAATGGACTGAAGCACTAACAATGGAAGAATGGATAATTCAGGTTGCTGGGTTAACACAAATGGCCAAATCAACATGGGTTCCAAAGGATAAGCCAACTGAAGACTATTTGTAAGACTGGAAACCTTTTATGGACTTTCTGAGCAAGAAGAAATCTAACAATGTAATAATTTGTGGCTATGGTTCATAGTTATTTTATATAGGATTATTTAGTTGGATCTGTTATGGTAGAATAATATTTTTCTCTCAAATCTGAGTTGCTTTAGTGGAAAACATTGAATTTCCTATTTATATTACTGACACCAGTATATCAACACTGAGATTTTAGAACTGTATCCTGGAATATTGCCTTGCTTTCTCCATTTGATAATGTCCTAATACCTGAAATATGAACAAAATCTGGAGCCCCTTAGCACAAACTGAAATCCCCTTTTGAAACCAAATGCAATTTGAAGTAACTTGAAATTGTTGGCAAGCTCTATTGCTTTTTATTTCAAAGGAAACCTTGCTAGTTCACCACTCAACTTAGTTTTTCAGGTTTCCATGGAAATAAACTTTACTGGACCTTATCCATCCATTACATCAATGCAGGAAAAGCTGGTCTCTTGCTAATAGAATCAGACAAAGCATTCTTTAAAATCTAGGCTGTTGCTGGCTAGGTGATACAATGGGACAGGGATCAAGATTTTTGTAACATGAAAAAATATTAGGAAGAAAATATTATAGTCTGAGTACAAACACTAAGTACCTAGTACAAACACTTTCAGTATTTAAAGAATATGTCTGCCTCTCTCACACACACCCTTTGTAAAGTAGTTGCCTTGTGAATGCAGTGAAAAACAGGGAAACAACAGATTAGGAGATAGTTCTTATACACCGAGGAATCCAACTATGCAGGAAAACTGTTGCTGCTGTTGTAGTTGTTTAAAAAAAAAAACTTTTTTCCAGCCATTTTTTCTCCTTTTTTTAGAAAAGCATCTCACCAAGCTCTAAGTTATGTTCATGCATGATGTCTATATGCTACCTTGGACCACTGACAACAGAGATAAGCAGCCAGTCTTAGGTTTGTCAAGGTGTGCCTATCAAAAGCTAAGAACAAGAGCCAAGAACAGATAATCCATAGATCTGTGTAATAAACATATTGTAGGGGAACCAGGACTCATGGGGTTGAAGTGCTAGGGTTCTTTGACTAGCAGGGATGTTTATGGTATCTGCTGCTGATACCCACACTATGTGACTCCCCTATTCTCTCTAAACCTACACAGGAACTGGCAAGTGGGTTAGGTAGTAGATTTGTTCAGCAACAATCTGTTGTTTTGAACTAAGACTGGGGTGAGGGGTGAGAGCAGAGTTTGTATGAGCATGTAAGAGAGAACAAAGCATCTGTATGTTTGGACTTGTGCATCCCTATATGTGAAAAACTGGGTTTAGGAGGATGCCAGACCTGACTACATCTAAAGGTCCAGGACCTAATTACTACTAATTCTAGGTACATCTTTCACTAGCATGCAGTCCTTAATCCACTGGTTTTCTTTATGTGAGTCTCAGGGACACATAGTTTACTCATAAGTTAATTATTTAGATCAAGAGACACTTGTAAAAATCCAGCTTGGCTTGGTCATAAATATTTTCTGGTTTTCCACCTCTTTCCAGCTTCCTTTTAAAAGACAACATCGTATTATAATAGCATCTAATGCCATTCCATAGACCAGTCTGAAAGACTATATGAATGAATGATCACACTGAATTGATCTAACTCAGAACAGAACACTTCTAAAACATAAAGCCTAATTTATTCTGAAAACACAAAAACCTGCTAATCAGGCAACATGGTATACATAGCTTACAACAAGTCACTCCTCTGCTGCTTTGGGAGGAAGTTGTGACTTTAAATGCATGTCTTATCAGTAGTGTTAACTAAAGATATTTAATTCAGCACCCTGGTTAGTTCCCATTCTCCAGCTTGCAGGATAAACAATACTTTAAGCCACTCACCAGTAGTTTGGTGTAGCAATGTCTGTTCCTCATATCTAGGTTCTGAGAAGAGTATCATTGGTAGAGAAATGAGATCTGCAGCACAGAATACCGGATTAGACCAAGAATGCTTGGTTGATCTAGCAGGGCTTTTCTTTAGTTCTTATGTTGTCTCTGTCATGCTTTAATTAGAATTACAGCTTGGCTCATTTTTATCAAACTCAAATCACATACACACACACTTTCTTCTACTCTGTAACAGCTGAAAAAGTACATGTACTACAGAAGAAAATAATGGCTTGACATTAATGAACTAAGATAATATTGGAGCAAATCAACCTAATATAAGTGAGAAAACCCAGGATTATTTGTTAAGTTAAATAGCAACAATTATACAAGTGCATGACAACACTTTTAGCCAAATGGATTTTTCCAAAGAGATCAATGTTCTAATGAGGGGCTTAGGATGAGCTGCAAAAATGATGAATAATATATGTTATAATGGGATACCAAACAGAATGGAAGGCACTAGGTTTAATCAAGAGAGCTGAGCCAGAGGGAACCATTTCTGTAGGACTTTGTTTTGTGAACCACCATAAGAGCCCTGGCTAATAGATAGTACAGGATTGGGAGGAGGAGAAGAAGAAATACAACTGGGTGCCATACATGAGTTTACTAGTCTTGTAGAAACTAAGTAGCAAACTTTCAATGCTGTGCAATTCACATATGTATAGCATCTAGGAGACAATTTTTTAAAAATGTATTTATTTATTAAACAGTTTCTGTCCCACTCTCCATCATGTGATCTTAGAGTGGCACGTGATTAAAACAATATTAACAGTTAACCTATCATGGTTTTTTTGGGCCTGAGAGTGTGTGACTTGCTCAAGGTCACCCCATGGGTTTCCATGATTGAGTGGGGAATCAAAGCTTGGTCTCCAGACCATAGTTCAACACTCACTATGCTACTTGTGTTCCAAAATCTGAAAGAAAGAAAAATCCCAGCTCTGAAACACTTCTGGTTCCAAGCATTTCAGAGAAGGGGTACTCAACCTGTATAAGCATATTAAACAAATCATCCACCAAAAAGGTTAAAACAGTTAAAACCCTGTACATGTACACTTTAGAAAGTAATAAAATTAGGGCCCAAAGGCTTTAATATAATGCTAGCATTTAACTTGGCACCTAAAAGAGACCAACATTGACACTAACAATTAATTAGTTCTTTATGTAGCAATTTCTTATGAGCATCTCTCATTCATTGTCTGATGAGTAATTCCAAATTTCTTCATACTCCCTCTCTCTGTGTATGTCAGTGTGTACATAAATGGGCACACACACATACACACAAAAACTCTGAACATTTTGAAGAGATAAAGAATGGCTGATTTGTTTAATTCAGCCTTAACCCTAAACCACTGGCAAACTTAAATCTGTGTCAAATTATGTGCAGATTAGCAATGGGCAAGTGTGTTATCTATTATGAGGCCTAGCACTTATCTCCTCCCCAGAAAGAAACAACCTCAAGAATACAACACACATCCCTTTTTACTGGCAATTCTTTGTGTTCTGGTTTCATCATTCCTACAGAAGTTAGAAAGGAAAAAATAACATGGGGGGGAGGAATAAGTAGGGCAGGGGGAAAGCAAATGGTGCAAATAGATAAAGAAGCAAGCAAGCAATGCAGCCAAGAAATGAAGATAAAGACATTTTTATAGCCTGTTTATGTCAAATTAATTTATTCCACTAAACCCCTTTGAACCCAGGAACTATATAAATCAAAGTAGTGTTTTCTTTCCTAGTAGGACACCAACTTCTAACTCCCCAAATTTGAAATCATATCCTATTTTGGCACTAAAGTCCATGGCCATAGACAGAGACATTAATTTAATGTCATGTAAGATGTAGTTCTATAAAATGTGTCACTGAATGGC
Source organism: Phrynosoma platyrhinos (assembly GCA_020142125.1). NCBI lineage: Eukaryota > Metazoa > Chordata > Lepidosauria > Squamata > Phrynosomatidae > Phrynosoma > Phrynosoma platyrhinos. The sequence goes on along the minus strand of CM034708.1, from coordinate 14,752,851 downwards.
TTGGTCAGGCATAAAAGAGCAATGAGGGAAGAAGAAAATGGAATTTCAGAAATGAGCAAGAACTAGAAAAAGAAACTGTCACTATAGCTCTCAGTTTACCTCAGAAAATGTTCAGAGCAGTGTAACCCTGAGCAGAAAGGTTTGATCATGGAGAAAAACCAACTGAACCAAGAGAATTATTGAAGGGACACAGAAAATGGCCCAGAGCTTCAGCTAGCTCTGGGTGGTCTACATTTATCACCATGCCAAACAGAAAGGTGTTCCAGTTGAGTCTCCAATTTTTATGGGTTTGAATGAAAAAACTGTGATCAACTCTAGTTGGTACTTAATGCATAACACTTAATGACATCACCAGGAGTGAGGGTTTGGCCCAGAAACCTCCAGACCTAGGACAATCCTGAACTGGCAACTGTACTCCTGTGCCTCCCCAAGCTACAAAATCCAGGATTCTACAGGATGTTGTCATGGTGGTTAAAGTGAATTCATAATGCTCTAACTGTGGAGTGTGAATGGGCCTAATGCTTTCATTATGAAGAAGACTTTATCTTCTGATACCTTTCAGCTTATCTCAACAATAAAGCAGAGGTAACTCAAGACATTTGCTGCAGGCCTGAAGGACAAGATGGCAACCAAATGTTGAAGTTTGATGGCTTAGCAAATTGAATCTTATGTGAACAATGACAAAGGCCATGCAGACTGAAGGATCTGGGGAAATGCTGTCTCAGAAATAACTTATCTGAACTCTGCAAATGGCCTACCTCAGAGAGCTGTTGTGAAGATTAATTAGACCGGGATCATAAAGATGCAGACGCTTGCATGGTGGATGTTATTTTTAAAAGATAAATAGCTGCACTTAATCTTAGGAAGGGTAAACTCCTGGAGGATTTATTGCGTGGAGAAAAGAGAGGAGAGAGAAGGAGGGAGTAGGAGTACTAAGAATATTTGATATCTTATTTTTCTCCAAAAGAAGCAAAAGAAAGAATATAGCACAAAAAGGATTAGGTTTGGCTTTTCAGCTACCTCTAGGCTTTCTCTGCACCCCCTTCATCAGAATATCTCCATATGCTTTCATTTTTATGTTAATTCTCTTTTCATTCATTTTGGTGCCCCAAGCTGTGCACATTCTTCAAGGAAATTCTGGTACTCAGACTCCAGAAGCTTGGCAGCCAAGAATGCTATTAAAATGCAAGGTTCTTTTCGTGGTGGGGGAAATGATTTTTGTGTTGTTTCTTTGCTGCCTTTGCCCCAGGTGCTTCTATATGGATTTTCAAAACCTCAGCTGGAATAGCTCAGCTGTAAGATCAGAGGCTATAAATCTGGAGTCTTTGATCCTCTATTACTTCTTAAATATTCTTGGGAAACCATGCGTGCATTTATAACACAAAGAAGAGTGTGCGCTAAGGGAAACTGCTGTACATATTTCAGTAGCAGGCACTTTGTCTGCTTGGGAAGAGGAGGAGAAAACAAGGAGAAAAAGGGGCAAGTTGATATCTTCATCAGCTAGTCCTCTTTTGCAAAATTAAAAAAGCTGTGGAAAAACTAGAAATGTAATTCCGCACTACTTTTCTTCTTGTAGGAAGTAATGTTAGCAATTCTCACTGCAAGAAAATCTTTGCAAACTGTGACTTTTTAAAGCCTATTCACAATTGAGGATTTAGGACTCTTCTGCACAAACCCTGTTCTCCCACCAGTCACTAATAAAAATACAATGAGAACATACCGCTTTCAAGGCAGCCATCACAAGTGATGAGCCTTTTTTTTTTTTTTTGCCAAAGCTTCCCCCCTCCCATGTAATCACAGTTTAAAAACCACATCTAGTAATGTCCTTATTGTGTGCAAATTTTTCACGTGACTGTTTTGCACAGAAAGTAGCATTTTTTTATGCTGGGGAAAAAACATTTTCTACACAGGAAAATAATCTTGTGTGTGTTGAGTTGTGTGTCTTCAAATCGTTTCCAACCCAAGGCAAACCTATAAAGGGCTTTTCTTGGCAAGATTTGTTCAGAGGAGGTTTGCCATTGCCTTCCCCATAGGCTGAGAGCATGTGACTTGCCCAAGGTCACCCAGTGGGTTTCATGGCCAAGTGGGGAATCAAACACTGATCTACAGAGTTGTAATCCAACAATCAAACCACTATGCCACATTGGTTCACAAAAACAATGTCTCTATATTATTTTCTGCACTGAAAATGCTATTCTCTGCACACACAAAAATGTGTGATTTTTGTATGGAATGGCCAGAATTCTGTTAGGGACACTGACAGTTGTAAGTTTCCCTTATGCTTGTTTATGTTTCCCTTATGCATATGGGTGTCCTTTTTGGGTGCTGTGGGTGTTGATGTTCCCTGCCTCCCTCTTCAGCACCAAAAGCTGCCCCCACAACATACTGATATGCCACTGACATGTCATTGCATACTGTATTGTGCTTCATAGTAGGAAAGCAGACTCAGAGAAGCTTCTGGCTATATCCCCATAGCCAGATGTGAAATGATAACATCCAGGCTGAGATCTGCTGAGATCTGAGGAGTCTGAATGCTGCTGTGTTTGTTCTGTGTCTGGCTATAAATGCTTTCCAAGACTTCCTGCGTACTGTGAAGCATGGAACCTATTAGTAAATTGGAGGGGAGGGAATATAGGAGCAGGTTTGCATACAGATATTTACTGGGGATGTAGGATTGAGGCCAATAATCCTTGAACTGTGAAGATTCTCATTAGTCCAGGATTATCCTTGTCAGGGTTTCTAAACATTAAAAAAAACATGGTTTTTAAAAACCATTTTTGGATGTTTTTGAATAGTCTTTCCATCCTTAAGCTGAGCCAGTTTGCATTGGCACAATACCATGATCTGATTCTATTGTCTCTGAGTGGGAAAAGAGAAATTCTTCAGAGGTACTAACGTTGTCTTAGAAACTGGCCACAGATGTGTGCCAATGTGTGCTTATAGGCATTAAACTAATTTTATGTCTCATTACCAGAAGCTGGTTAACTATGTATAGTTACCTTCCCATGCAGCTAGGAAGATTGAAGAAACTTTTGTGAAAACCCATCAGTCAGACTGCATATTCTGAATTGTTTTATTTTACTGTACTGCTTTGTTTTAGAAAAAATTTGGGTGGAAGTCTCAAATTTCCTTGGATGACTGGTATTTTTATGGTTGTGGAAGCCAACATTTGTAAATAATTATTGTGATTGTCTGATAAACGCACACATGGTTAATGTTCATATTATTACATACACTTTGTGACCTTTGGTCACAAACAACAATACTACTACTACTACTACTACTACTACTGCATAGATACTAGAAATGCTGGCTGGGGGATTCTGGAAGTTGTAATCTGAAAAAAAAGATAACATCCCCATCTTCTGGAGTATGTTCTATGGCTTATTTTCAAATAAGTGTGTATACAAGATTGCAGCTTTAAATTGGTTTAATACTAGAGTTGTCCCTCCACATATGAGGATTTGACTTTTGCGGATTTGATTATTTGCAGTTTTGATTAATATATTATATCTTGGAATCTCTAGGTCATCCAGCTCAACTCTGCCAGAAGTTGACCATAGAGTTGTGTTGGAGAACCTAGAAGCTCCTAGACAAAACATTTCTCTAGGCATTTGTAGGTCTTTTGTGGGTTTTTCGGGCTGTGTGGCCATGTTCTAGAAGAATTTCTTTCTATTCTCTGATGTTCTAGAAGAGTTTCTTTCTATTCTCTGTACAGTATTCTCTGAAGATGCCAGCCACAGATGCTGGCGAAATGTCAGAAAGAAAGAAACTCTTCTAGAACATGGCCACACAGCCCGAAAAAACCACAAAAACCTATGGATGCCAGCCATGAAAGCCTACGACTTCACATTTGTAGGTCCTCCAGCATGATTCTGTGATCAACCTCTGGCAGATCTTGACCACAGAGTTGCACTGGAGGCCCTGGAGATTCCTAGAGAAGTGTTCTCTCAGGTAAAAAAAAAAGTGCTTGTGGTTTTTCCACATTCATGTGGGTCCTTCACCCCTAACCACAGCAGATGTGGAGGGACTACTGCACTGGTAGTTAAAGCCTTTATTTCAGGGAAGTTTAAATCAGATGTATGAGGAAGCAGGCAGAGATTTTTGAATCTCCTTTTGGGGAGGAGAAGCTTCTTGCCACATACCTAAAGCATCCTTGGAAAGAGCCAAAAACCTTTCTGAGGAGGTAGCATTCTTTCTCAGATGGGAGTCATCATGACATGACAAACAGGCCTACCCTCCAAAGGGAAGAACAAAATGGTGCTCTCTTCCATTCCAAAGCTAACTGGACCAGCAGGTAACTCTCATTTCAGCACTGTTGACAAGACAGCATCTTCCACATCATCTGAAGGCAAGAGGATAACTAGCAGATACAAGAGCGTACAAGGGAGTTACAAGGGTAACTAGCAGATACAAGGAAGTATCTGCAGATACAAGAGAGTATGACACAGAGTGCTCTCTCCAACACCTCGCCATCATCTTCCAATTCCTGCCTTCTGAGGTGATGACCTCACTAGGGACCTTATCACACGCGGGGCTCAAAGCGGCAAGAAAGCGATATAAGCATCAATCCACAACTATAGCGGTAGAAACCCCACAATATGGAAATGGCTGTCAGACGCAACTAGCATCATCGCGCTATTAACGAAAGCGCGATGAAGCGCCCCCTGGGAACCGTATTTTCCGTTCACACACAAGTGAGAAGATCCTGCCTTAACGCAGAAAGGACCATGTTTACCTGTTCTGTTTGTTGCCAGATCCAAACAGGAAGTACACGTCATAAGATGCTTCCTCGCAGACCCATGGGAAATCACGCTAGGAACCATGGGTCATGACGGGGAAATGCTCCACGATAAGTATTTGGTGATCAGACATACGGCGAAAGCGCTATGATAGCACTATCATTCCAATCGCGCAATTGCAATTCCCCAAGAAACCAGCATTCAAAAGAATGGGGATGATGCTTCATTGTTATGGGGTTCTGACTGGGTTCTGAGCGATGTCGTGTAAACACACGGAAAAATAAAGCGCAATAGGAAGTGATTTCGTGTGGATTCTGACTGCTTTTGGCCCCGTGTGATAAGGTCCTAGGTCTCATCATACAGCCAGCCCTGTCCCTGGAGAAAGATTGAGAAAGCAGCAGCAAAAACTGTCTAAAACATACATGAAAGAGAGGGGACATTTTTTGAAGATTTGTTTTTAAAAGAAGCTTCTGGGTGTACTAACATCTCTGATGGATAAAAATGCAAGAGTGTATTGCCATGCTCAAGTCAATCATGCGATTTCTTAAGCCCAACCTCACAAGTGCTGATGGTGCACATGAAAGGTCCAAGAATGGGACCAACAATGGTGTGGAGGAAGGATGACCAGATGTCCAGAAGGAAGTCCTCCATTTTGAATATGACTAAGAAGCAAGGGACTTAATGGCCTTCATTTTCTTTCTCTGTTCATGGCAATGGCCCTCCAAGCAACCCTACCCCCATTCAAAGCTGTGCATTTTAGAAAAGTGAACAATTCCTCCATTATTTACAAATGCCAGAATATATGCTCCTCCGTATTGGTACACCACAGGGTGTAATTTAAAATGTAATTAAATCTCCCTGCCTATTTAAACATGCTGCCGAATAAACAGCAAGTACCTTGCCTTCTCCCTCTCCCCATCTCCATTCCCCCCATGGACCATATGTTATTAATACAAATTATTTTCTAATTTGGTGTATACCAGGGTTACAACAGCATTGCTTTGACAGAGAATAATTTTTAATTACACTTGCCCAGAGTGAAAAATTACTCTAAATAATAAAGATTGTATTTACTATGTTCCTTTCTGGAACAGCTGAAGAGAGGATCCCAGTTGAAGATTTAAAAAGAAATTATACAGCCATCCTCAAAAAAGAGGATGCTTTTAGGGAACAATGAGGTAGATCGACTTACCATAGGTGCTGCCAGCTTCCATCTGCCAAATGGAATGAATGGAACAATTTTCTCAGTCAGCATGATCACTCTACAACATGGATGTAACTAGTTGTAAATAGCTAGTTACTTGTAATCAATTCCTTTATGTAATAGCTAAAGGATAATTAGGTTACACCATGATATAGTGGTTTAAGCAATTTTTAAAAAAACATTTTATTAAACATAAACACAACCACACATATAATACTATAAGAAACTTACATAAAGAACAAAACCACAAACCCAATTAAACAACAAAATAAAAGCAGACAATACTTAAACTAATGACTTCTCACCCCCTAACTGATGGATATATTCCACTAATACTATATTTCCTTTATATCATAATATAGATATGATTGAATGACATACAAATTCTATTTTTTTACAAAACCTAAAACCCCCAATGAGGCTGGAAAAAGTAATAAGCAATTCTCAAACCTTTCTTAAAGTTATTCAAAGATTTCTCCTTAATCAGCATTGTAAATTTATCAATTTCAGCAAATTTAATTAACATTAAGCGTATTTGAGTTCAACATTTCTATGCTTTATCACAAGTCCTCCACGTGTGGTAAAAGGTCCCTATTATCTCATTCCATAGCACTGAGCCATGGCAGCTAAAGTGATGTTAAAATGGATTATTTCTTCAGTATGGATGCAGCCCATTTTCTATTATCAACAAGTCTTTATATGTCATCCAATTAACTTTTATATATATATTTCTCTTTAAAAATGCTTCCATAGGTGAACACCAAAGAGATAATCTTAGATGAAATCTGCCTTTGTTTCAAGTCCATATACGCTGTAATGATCATCTTGCATAATGGCTATTAAAACTTGAATCAGCTTTTGTATTTTCATACTAGAAATAGTGGTTTGAGTATTTGACTAGGACTCTGGGAAACCAAAGTTTGAAACCACACTCAACTATGGAAATTCACCATCACCACCACCAACAACAACAATTACTACTACTACTACTACTACTACTACTATACAAACTAATTATAACAGCTACAGGGCTGGCCAGAGACATTCTGATCCTGCAGGCAAAGACAAGATGGCAGTCTTTCTCCCACACCTCCATTCCAGTGGCATCACTAGGGGTTCTGAGGGTGCAGACCACATCAGGTGACATCCTCAGGAGGGATGACACTACTGCTCCTCAAACACCTACCTTTTGGAAGAAATGGGCTGTGACATTCATCTGCTTCCCCTTAAAATGCTTTAATAGATGGTGGGAGTGGGGTGACGCTCAGTGGGAGGAGGCCCCAGGATTTTTTTAAATTAAAATTTCAAAATTCAAAATTCAAAATTTTAAATTTTTTTAAAAAAATTGAAATTGTATTTTTATATACTTTTTAAATTGTCTTTAAAAAAACACCACATTTTAACCAAATCTTCACTATGTATATGTCAATACATTGAAGTTATGCATATGATATTGTAATTTGAAAGTATAATTTTAATTTTGCTAGTTGTTTGTGTCACAACGATTACCATTACATTCAGTGGAATATGGGAATTATTATTTACAAGTAACATTACTGCAAAAAAGCATTACTAAGGATTCTGTATGGTATGAAATGGGAGGAAGTCAATGGGGGGGATGACAGCATGAGTTACCGCACTGGGTGACACCAACCCAAGGGATGCCACTGCTCCATTACAATTTTATATTATCAGGAGTTGCTGAACTAGTATGCAGCACTTCCCTGTGGTAAATTACTGAACTGCCAACAGCAGCTTCTCATAGCAGTATCCTATCTGGGCAGAAAAGACTATAAAGGGCCTTCTATTCTTGTTGAGTATTACCTGAGTAAGGTGGGATTCCTGAGCTCTGGGCATCCTTGGTTATTTTTCAGTCCTGCTTTTGTTCCTGATTGTTAGTTTGTCCTATGATTCCCTATGGGATTCTGGACATTGCAGTCAAAAAAGTAACTTTTCTGAGCACTGTTCCTTGCTCAAAGTCTGATTCCCCATGGTTGGGCAAGGGATGTAGCTCAGAAGTAGAAAATATCCTTTCTATATGAGAGGCATCACAAGGTGATGCTTGGAAAAATCCTTCTGATTCAAGACAACTGTTTTGTTTTTGTGTGCCTTCACATTGTTTCCAACTTATGGTGACCCAAAGGTGACTCTATCATGGGGCTTTCTTGGCAAGAAGGGGGTCTTCCGCAGAAAGCAAAGGGATGGGGAGCAACCTAGCTTCCTCTGAGAGGCGATTTCACAGTCTAGGAGCAATCATCAAGAAGACTCTCTCTCATGTCCTCATCAGACATGCCTGTGATGGTGGTAGGGTCCAAGAGAAAGCCCATCCTCTCTGTAGACTGTTCAAATCCTACTTGGTTCTTCTCATTGTAACTTCTTGTTTTTGTTATGTGCCTTCAAATTGTTTCCAATTTATGGTTACCCTAAGGCAAACTTATAATGGGTTTTTCTTGGCAAGATTTTTCAGAGGAGGTTTGCTATTGCCTTCTCCTGAAGCTAAGAGCATGTGACTTATCCAAGGTCACCCAGTGGGTGTCATGGTCAAGCTGGGAAAAGTACCCTGGCCTCCAGAGTCAGAGTCCAAATCTCAAACCACTAGGCCACTCTGGCTCAACCATTGTAACTTCCCATGTATTATAATCACCAATGTTCTCAGCATCTGTGATATGATAATGCTGCTGCTTGTCTAATACCTGACTGCCAGAGGCACAGATAAGATGCGCCTTTAACCAGAACAAGAATTCACACTTAAATTGTACTATGAAGTTGCTTCATTTCTTTTCCGGCAAGGCTCCAGCGAGCAGAAATTCAGCAGGTAGAATGTTCCCCACATGTAGATACAGTGATGATGCATCACCTGTTATTTTTTTTTGCATGTTTTCCAGCTGTTAAATCCAGTTATAAATGTACAAGGAAGGAATGGAGAGAGCTGTGTGGAAAGAGGGAAATAAGAGCAGAAGTAGATATTATAGAATGAAAGAATGTAAGAGCTTTTGATAGCTAAAGTAAGCATGTTTTTTTTCTTATAGGATAATGTTTTCAGGGAACTATGTTGGAATTGTTTCAGTTTATGCAGAGTCCAAAAGAGAATGGTGGGCTGGGGAGCTATCACTGGAGGAAGTCATATGTGGTCAAAAGAGATGTATGTTGGGGTTTACTTAATTGTCAAACCACCAATTTTGGAAAAGAATATTGTTACAGCTTTTTTACATATATAAATTATATGATAATTTAAAAATAAAATTAAAAAAACAAAGAATAAGGATAAAGAAAAGAAGTCTTAATACTCAATATGAAACAAAATGGCCTTTCAGGAATACACCCCAAAGGGAGATTGGCAATGTAATTTGTAGTCAAGAAGGCATCCACAAACCTTTGCTCTTTTAAAATGTTATTCCTGTGATGAAGCTAAGAATAGCAGTAAAAAGCTTGCAGTTGGCTGATTTGCTCATAGGCAAGGTACTGTCAAATATAATTACATTTACTTTCTCTGCTGTAAGTTATGCTTCCATTTAAAAGAAACATAGTTCTTTGTCTTAAGATGTCCATAAGTCAAAACAAGTTGTATTGATGAACCAATAGCACACTACATTATTCAGATAAGTGCTTGTATGGATTATAGCTTCCAGAATTCCCACTGGACATGCTGATTGGGGAATTCTGGAAACTGTAGTTCAAACTGCAATAGGATCAAATTCCAAGAATTCGGAGAATTGTCCAGCCTTGCAGGCGTTGTTGGACTACAACTTCATGACCAGTGGCTAAGCTGGTTAGCATTCCTGGGAATTCAAGTCCAACAACAACTGGAGACTCAGTATTTTTACTACTAATGATTGCATTTTAATAAAAGAATTCCATCCACCTCAATTCCTTGTGGAGGGCAATCTACAGTTAGCCCTCCACATTTGCAGCTTTGACTTTTGCAATTTGATTATTCACAGATTTGATTAATATGTTCTCTCTAGGAATCTTTAGGTCCTCCAGCATGACTTTATTGTAAGCTTCTGCCAAGAGTGACACTAGAGAACCTAGAATTTCCTAGAGAGAACACTTCTCTTGGCTTTTGTAGGTCCTCCAGCACAATTTCATGGTCAACATCTGGCAGATCCTGACCACAGAATTACCCTGGGGGTCCTAGAGAGTCCTAGAGTTGTTCTCTCGAGTAAAAAAAAAAAAAAAGAAAAGTGAGGGTTTGTTTGTTTGTTTGTTTTGCAGTTTTCCCACTTTCACTGGAGTCCTGTGCCCCTAACCCCAGCAAATGTGGAGGGTCCACTGTAATTCCATCTAATTCGGGATTGCCTGTGCTGATCGTATGTAACTGTTCAGGATTTGAGAGGGGAGTCTTTCCTTGGAGATGTCAGATTTAATATCTGAGATTTTTTTAGCTGCAAAAGACAGGCTCTTCTGTTAAATAAATAAACAATATAATATAAATAATAATAATGAGTTCTAGGAAATTTGAATCAATGCCATGCTTTTTCTAAGTGAAGTGCCCAGAGTGGTTAGTACTGGGTGTGGGTGATTCTTAAAGCAATCCTATAAGGCAGGGTTCCTCAACTAGGGTTCCTTGGAATGTAAGGTGCCACGAGTGGTCGCCCAGGGTCCTACAAGAGACTGTAATTGCAAAAAGCAAACTTCTTTTGAGCTGTAGATATAAAATGTTTATGCAAGGAATCCTGAGACCTGAAAATTATTTCAAGGGTTCCTTCGGGATAAAAAGGTTGAGAAACGTTGCTATATTACCATTCAAGGAACCCATGAAATAATCCCATATCATTAATTCACCAGGTAACCCATATCGTTAATCCACCAGGGTGCAACCAAGACCTTTTGTTGCCTAAACAAGGGAGAAAATTATATCTCCTTCCAAAATTCAAATGCACAGTACCCTATGCTAGTGAAAGAGCCCTGGTGATGTACTGGTTAAATGTTGGTACTGCAGCCACCAGGTTATGAGTTCGATACCAGGGCCCCAAGGTTGATTTAGCCTTCCATCCTTTTATAGGTCAGTAAAAGGAGTACCCAGCTTGTTGGGGGCAATTGGCTTATAGATTGTAAACTGCTTAGAGAGTGCTGAGTTCACTGATAAGTGGAATAGAAATGTACATGCTATAGCTATTCCTATTGCTATTGCTGTAGTGGGTGGGCATTTAAGTGAAGGCCAGGGACCACATTTCTCCAATCCAACTCCTCTGAGGTACACCAAAATACCTTCTTTCCCCCTGTTTTGCCTCCGAAATCATGACCGGACCTACTGTCACATCACTTCTGTTACCATTTTGGAGGGAAAACAGAGGGAAAGGAAGATTTTGGATGAAGTAGGAGTTTTTGAGGAGAAGCTTTGTCTGTGTTTACTCATGTCTGGGGATTTAGGGTGTAATTTTCATCCATGAATGACACTTTTAGTAACTGTGACGCTTTTGATAACTTCTTTGCAGATAAAATCTCTCAGATAAGAGCCGACTTAGATGCCACTGTTGGATCAGAATCTATAGGCGAGGTGTCCAGTGACTCCGTCGATGAAGTTATTCTGGATCAGCTCCAATCTATGAGTACCGAGGACGTGGACAAGCTGCTTGGTAAGGTGAGCAAAACAACTTGCCCTCTCGACCCTTGCCCATCATGGCTGGCCGTCCGGGGCGGGGACGCATTGTTGAGATTCCTTACGGATATCATCAATGCGTCCTTCAGGGAAGGACATGTTCCATCTTGTCTAAAGGAAGTGGCTGTTAGGCCGCTTCTGAAAAAACCTTCCCTTGACCCCCTGGATATGAGTAACTACAGGCCTGTTTCTTTGTTGCCATTTTTGAGCAAGGTACTCGAGAGGGCAGTTGCTCTTCAGCTCCAAGCTGTCTTGGATGAAACTGATTATCTAGACCCATTTCAAACCGGCTTTAGGACAGGCTTTGGGGTTGAGACTGCCATGGTTGCCTTGACCGACGATCTGCGTCTGAGCATCGACAGGGGTAGTGTGACCCTGTTTGTGCTCCTAGACCTCTCAGCAGCTTTTGACATAATAGACCACGGCATCCTCTTGGACCGCCTGAGGGGGTTAGGTATCGGGGCACTGCTCTGCAGTGGTTCTGGTCCTTCCTCTCAGGTAGGTCCCAGAGGGTGCTGCTCGGGGACAGTAGTTCCAGTAAGAGGGAACTCACTTGTGGGGTCCCTCAGGCAGCCATTTTGTCTCTGACATTATTTAACATCTATATGAAGCCGCTGGGTGAGATAATACGGAGTTATGGTGCTGGGTGTTATCAGTACGCTGATGACACTCAAATCTATTTTTTCGTGTCTCATTTGTTGGCCTCAAATTCCAATGGCATCTCTTCTCTCAATGAATGTCTTCAGGTGGTAATGGGCTGGATGAGGAAAAACAGATTGAAACTGAATCCAGACAAGACGGAGGTGCTCATGGTAGCGGCCCCGAAACCAAGAATTGGGTTGCAACCTCCAGTCCTGGATGGGGTCACACTCTCCTCCAGTGACTGTGTTCGCAGTCTGGGAGTGCTCCTTGACTCGTCGCTCCTGATGACAAATCAGGTTAATGCGACGGTCAGGAGCACCTGTTATCAGCTTCGGCTGATACGCCAGCTGCACCCTTTTCTGGAAGTAAGGGATCTCGAGACTGTTGTGCACGTGCTGGTAGCCTCACGCCTCGACTTCTGTAATGCACTCTACATGGTGCTACCCTTATGCTTGGTTCGGAAACTACAATTGGTTCAAAATATGGCAGCCAGGTTTTTGTCGGGAACATCTAGGAGGAATCACATCACTCTGGTTTTGAGATCCCTCCACTGGCTGCCTATTGGTTTCCGGGCCCAGTATAAGGTGTTGGTTATCACCTTTAAAGCCCTAAATGGCTTGGGTCCAAGCTATCTCAGAGACCGCCATTTCCCGTACAATCCTCTCCGCGCCTTCCGGTCCTCTGGGAGGAACTTGCTGCAGCCTCAAAAATCTAGGCTTGTGGTAACCTCCCAGAAGGCCTTTTCTGTTGTCGCCCCCAGGGTCTGGAATGGCCTGCTGGATGAGATCCGTCAATTAACATCTCTGGACAGCTTTAAAAAGGCTGTCAAGATGGATCTCTTCCGGCAGGCCTTTCCAGATTTAAAAAAAAATAGGAAAGAGAAAGCATTTCACAAAGTAAATGTAGTTAGAAAGGGAAGGATGCTTCTGTCCTATGGGATGCAAGCATTTATTTCAAATCCACTAACGCTCACTTCAATTGTTATATTCAGCTTTACCCCATACACATCTCTCTCTATATATATATCTCTTCACAACTGACCCACTAATGACTGAAAAGAAGCAGCTACAAAACACCCTGGGCTTTTCTCGTTGTTTATAAAAGACTATAATGAAAATGTATCTCCAAGTCAATGATTTATCTAGTACAGCCTACTGCCCCCAGTTTGGAAAAATTGCTTGTTTGGACTACAGCTCCCAAAATCCTCCAGCAGCCAAGGGAACAACAATTAAAACATTGTTGATTCAGTCTTTTCAAAATATCCAGTCCTGGCAGTGTTTTTAAATCATTTTAGGTGCTACTTTTCAATTCTGTGGTTTTTAATTGTTGTTCTTGTTGTGTGCCTTCAAGTCATTTCCCACTCATGAGATTTTCTTGACAAGGTTTGTTCAGAGGAGGTTTGTCATTGCCTTCCCCTGAGGCTGAGAGCAGGTGATTTGCCCACGGTTTCATGGCTGAGCCAGATTATTCTTTCTTTTAAAAAAAATTTTTGTTCAACATTTTTCTTTCAAAAAACGAGGCTGGTGTCGACCTCCCAGAGGGCATTTTCTGTAGTTGCCCCCAAACTGTGGAACGGCCTGCCGGAGGAGATCCACCAACTGTCATCACTTGACAGCTTCAAGAAAGCTGTCAAGACGGATCTCTTCCGACAGGCCTTCCCAGATTAATTCACCAGCTTGGCTCCAGAGTCTTTTTCCCTCCGAGATGTTCCCCCTCTGTGACGGGGTTCCTTCTTGAGCCAGCATTTGACATCTGCCTCATTTTTTGTTTTTGGTTTGTTTTTATGTATTATTTGTTTTAATGGAGGAATTTACCTCCTTATATTGTGCTTCTTTTTAAATTGTATTGGGGTTTAATAATTTTTTAAGGGGGGGAGGGTGGAGGTAACTGTTCTTAACTGTTTTTGAAAATTTTATGATGTAAGCCGCCCCGATTGTACTCAGAGGGGCGGGGTATTAAATAAAAATTATTATTATTATTATTATTATTATAAATGAGAAAATCCTTCTCTTTCAAGCAACACAATTTGGAGATATTCAATAAAGTACAGTTCAGCAAGCATTAATTCAGGAATGCTACAGGGTTCATGGAAATCAGATTTGAACATACAATATACTGTAACATTTGCAGAAGTATCGCTGGATGAATTCCTGGGGCATATACACATAAAAAGACTCAGTCTGGGGTGGATATACATGATTATGACCAGAGCTTGGAAAAAAAATATTGGACTACAGATTGTTGGATTCAGTCTCGGTCTGGCCTAGATGCAAGTTCTGATAATGTGGAAGCCCATATGTTGGCAATAGAACCACAGGTTTCATTTAAATAAAAGGATCTGAGGGGAATTAACAAATCGGAGAAAGAACTAAGGAATAATTATTTGGATTGTAAAGAAGCCAACTTCCCAAATCACTGGGAGCTGAGTTTGTGGTCCATGGGACTCAGACGATTGGGCAGCACCAGGTTGGCATGTTGTCAAGGTTCATCTTCATCCTAGAAAGTTGTGCACCTCTGTGCATGCTCTGGGAGTGGCGAGAAACAACAACTGATGAGATTTGAGCTGTTGGCTGGTGGGCAGGACCTAAGGGAAAGTTTGGCAATTTTCCTTCAAGGCTGGCACTGGCCAGCTAGCTCCTCAGTGCACTGGAGTCATTCCTACATGGAGTTTTGTCCCACCCTCCAACCCACCCTCCATTTGCATTGTACAAGTTTTTTTTACAACTTTACGAGGGTGTATATGGGATCTGGGGCTAGGGAGATGGCATTTTAAGTTGGGAAAAATATAATTTGGATACCATGAAAGACTGTTGCGGGGGAGTCTGTTTGCAAATATATAGATGATAAGCAATAAATCATAACTGTAGCCTAACCAGAGTTTAGCAAAGTTACTTTTTAAAATTGTAACTTGGTGTCCTCCATCTCATATTGTTGAGTTTTGGTCCAGAACAGTTTTACTCAGAAGTAAGTCTCATCAAATCCAGCAGTGTATATTTCCAGGAGTCTCTAAAGAATTGAAAAATAGATCTTATGAATAAGACTCATAAATCTTATGAATACAACCGAACTTCTTATGAATATTTACTTTCCATGATTGAATGTGGCATTTAGATGGCTGCAACCATCCACAACATTGGATTTTTTATTTTGTCCAGATAAATTTTCTACTGCCCAGGGTCAGATGTTACTTATGCCAGGCATATCTGCTTAATGGGTTACATTCATAAAACAAGCTGTTTGAAGACGATATACTGCAAAGTTGAGTTGTAGCATGCTCCTGGGGCATGTGTAATTTATGAGATGGATATGCAAATATAAACCTCTGAACATAGGGCCAATCACAAAAAAGTTGAGAACTAGGATTATTTCTTTGTCATTATAGGAAGAACAGCTATTCTATATGAAAAACAGTTTAAAGTCCAGATATTATTTGTGAGATAAACATCTATTCCATGAAGGCAAAGAGGAATGGCTACAGTTATCTGAAAGATTCAGCTTGTTTGTAGGAAGCTGTTTGTAGGAAGCTGTCACTTTGGTTCTCATGAGGACATTCTGCTGCTCTATATCTTATTTGCTTTAGGGGAATAGAGTATAGTTGGCCCTCCACATTCACTGGGGTTAGGGGCACAGAGCCCCTGTGTAAGTGGAAAAATGCAAATAAAAATATGTTTTTATCTGAGAGATACCTCTCTAGGATTCTCTAGGTCTTCCAGCACAACTCTCCAGTCAATATCTGGCAGACACTGACCACAGAATCATGCTGGAGGGTGTACAAATGCCTAGAGAAGTGTTTTCTCTAGTGATCTCTAAGGGCCTCGGCAGACGACTAATTGGATCGTCTTCCGGGCCCGGAAGAGGAGGGGCAGCCACACGTTCGGCGCCCCTTCCTCTTCCTGAGGTCGCCCCAGAAGCTGCCGGACCTCCGCACGTCCGGCGCTTCCGGGGCAACCTCCCTCCGCAGCGACCGTACGCGCTGCGGAGGATACGACAGCGAAAGTGCGCCCGCCGCTTTTAGGGCGCACTTTCGCTGTCTTGAGGAAGGAGCGCTGATTTAGCGCTCCTTCCAGGGATGCCGCCGGTGCGCCGAGATGCGGAGGCTGCGGCCCCACAGCGTGCCGGCGCAGGGCGTCCTGGAGGCCCTCGTCTGCTTCCCCCCTAAGTCCTCCAGTGCAACTCTATGGTCAATTTCCCACAGAGTTGCACTGGAGGACTTAGAGATTCCTAGAGAGAATATATTAATCAAATCCACAAATAATCAAATCCACAAAAGTCAAAGCTGCAATGTGGAGGGCCATCTGTAGTTGGTTTGAAAAAAGGCTAAGGCTCCAGCTGTGGGATGATTTATTGCAGGGGTAGGAGACATTTGGATCCATAGGTGATTTGGATTATAGCTCCCCAACTTCCTTACCAAAGGTAATGCATAATTTGATTTGATTTGATTTATTTAATTTATATCCTATCTTTTCCCCAGTATAGAATTCCAGGCAGCATACAAAATTTAAAAAGACAATACATTTTTTTAAAAAAAACCTCTTAATACAAAAGTTAATACAAAAGTTAAAACATAACTAAATTATAGTCAGTCTTGCTATTCTCAGGCTTGCCATCTGTGGATCTGAGTATCCATGGATGGCCTAACCCCATTCACCCCAATGGAGGTCCATGTTTTTGTTATCTGGAGGGGGATTTGGAATAGACTCTCCCAAATATGAAGGGCCAACTGTAATTTGATTTTAAAACTACAAGTTAAAAACATTTAAAAGACACTTAAAACATAACAAAATCCAAGCACTACAATCGCCTACTCTCATTATAAGCTGTATTTGCCACAACATCCAAAAAACCAAATGCTTCCTTAAATAAAAAGGTCTTTATATGTCATCTTCTACTTAGCACTGATCCAAAGTAAAATAGTATATGGTCATACCTGTGATTTGGCATGCTGTCAGAGCACATGCATGAATTCATATGTGTTTGAGTATACTTATCTTTGGACTTTGGCAGCAGTGGATCTCAGGCAAATCCATAAAGGGAAATTATGTGTGGGTGTATATATGCTTTTGAGTTACCTATGGAATTATGGTAACCCCATGAATTTCATAATCTTTTCTTAGGTAAAGAATACTCAGAAGTGGTTTTTCTAGTTCCCTCCTGTGCAATATAGCCTACAGTACCTGGTATTCATTGGCAGTCTCCCATCCAAGTGCTAACAAGAGGTGACCCTGCTAGCAGCCATGATAAGACAGGATCGGGTCCCTTTAGTGCATTTAGGCCCCAAAGGGAAATTATAAAAAGTTAAAGGTAGTCCCTTGACATGAAGGTCTAGTTGTAACTAACTTTAGGGGGCAGTGCTCATCTCCATTACTAAGCTGAAGAGCCAGTGTTGTCCAAAGACAACTTGGGTGGGCATGTGGCCAGCGTGACTGCACTGAACGATGTTACTTTCCCACCAAAGTGATACCTATATATCTACTTTCATTTGCATGCTTTCAAACTGCTAGGTTGGCAGAAGCTGGGACTAGTGACAGGAGCTCACCCCATCCATCAGGTAGAACTTGGCCCTCAAACTGCCAACCTTCCAATGTTCTGATCATCAGAATTGCCATCTTAATCACTAAGCCACCACAATTATACTGAACTCAAAACCCCAAAGATATTTTGATATAAGGTGAGATATGAATATTTTAACAGAATAATAAAGAATAAAATAGACATTATTGTATTAGGACATAACAATAATTATGGCACAACTTCAAAAATGGCAAACAATAAGTGGAGGACATGCACACACACACAAAAACCCACCTGACAGAACACTGTTGCATCAGAATAGGGAAATATTAGCTTAAATAAGTAACTTGTTATTGCAAGGTCTGGGGATACTGGAGAGTGTCAGATTCAGATTATAAGAATTGGCAGGGTTTAGGGTGAAGGAATCTGAAGTTCTCAGGGTTGTGACAGGAGAAAGGAGAGTGGAGTACACAAAATAGGTGGTGGTAAAAATGTTTTCTTAAGACTCACACAAAGAAAAGATGAGCAAACAGGGAAAGTGTTTCCTTCCAAAGCAGAATAGGTATTCTAAAGTAAAATTAATTAGCCTTTTACTACAGCTACATCTGCAATCAAATTGAAGCACATACCACTAAATCAATGCTGTCCATGTTTACCATGATTCCATTTCTCTCCCTTCCTCTGTTGTTTTTGTTGTGTCAGGATTGGGTAGTTTGTAAGCTCCTCAACGTAGGAATCTGACTTCCTGCTGTCTATAACATGCCATGCATGGTGATGGTGCTTTCTTCCTGATGGTGATTATGACAATGATTTTAAGCCAGTTTCTGATATAGTGTAATTATAAAGCAGGAAGATTTACATTTTAATCTCTAGTGAGGCACCAAATTAACATTTCAAGACTATGCACTACAGGAGTGCATCCCATCACAACTGTAGTGTTTCTTTCCAGAGCTTGGAAACAATTTTTTGAAACGACAATACCCCTTTCTAACATGGATAGGGGATTTGGGGAGTTGCAGCCCAAGGACCAATTTTTTCCAAGCTCTGTGTATTTCTTGAGTGAACACAGAATGGAACAGTACACACGGTCAAGTACAGAAACACCTGTGAATAATATTTCATTATTTTAAAGAAACTAACAAGGAGTGGTTTGGGCTTTAACCAGATAAACCTTTTTCTAGAGACACTGAGACTGCTACTCTTTTAATAGTTAAAAACCTTATTCTGATCTTGTCGAACCTAAATTGTAACGGGACAGATAATACACATCTGCCTTGCATATGTTGTCATGCTATTTTGCTATTTGCAAAGAATAGATATATTCAAAGCAACTTAATTGTTAGGTTTTTTGTGCCATTGCTTTTGGACAGAGGCCAGTGAGTAAGATGCTGTATGACAGGCTAAGCCATTGGTTTGCCTATTTGCCTAGTCTGCTGATTTAGGGCCAATTTTATTTCCTGCCAGGTTAATAAAATGGGAGCAGGGATGCTGGCAGGCATACTTAAAAGATCCCACACAGAAAGGCAGGATTCTATGTATGCTTCCAAGGGTTGTGTGTAGTAATATGCTGATGTTTTCATGGCTCTAGGCCTTTCTTGGGAACAACAACAACAACAACAACAACAATCTTGCAAGACCCTCAGAGGAAACCACATCCAGCTATTTAAAAGAAGCATGTCTTTGAAAAATGTATACAATTGGGGGGCGGCAGTGCTTTGAGGGCATATCTCTCTGGAGCTGTCCATTCCCATTTCCTCTACAGTCAACAAACAAGTAAATTAAGATGGAGTTCTATGCTGTAGGTTGTTTTAAATCAGGGGTCAGCAATCTACAGCCCACGAGCCGCCACCGCTGCCCACCACCACCGCTGTGCGTTTTGGCCGTGTCGTGGCCATCATTTTGTTTGCCAAAATGGCAACCGCACCGTGCGTGGGGAGGCAGTGGCGGCAGCAGTGCACGCGGCGGTGGCAGGGGCATGTGCGGCGGAGGAGGACGGACCTCCGGGACTGACCCCAGGTAAGAGAAGGTTGCCAACCCCTGATTTAAATCAATTGCTGGCACATATGACCCTATTTTCCATTATTTTGTTTTCTTTAAAGTGTGTACAGAGAATATTAAAATAAGCAAAGATCAATTCTTAAAAAAAAACTCACAAGAATGTGAAAAAGTAGCCTGCTAATGGCTGGCCTTGCCATTAGGCAGAATGAGGCTGCTCTCATAGATGGCAGAGCTTGGAAGGTGATAGAAAACCCCTCCCCATCATTTCCCCCAAGCTTCTTTCCTATTTCAGAGCTTGGATAAATTATTTGTATTTAATGATAACTCCCAGAAACACCCACTCACCATAAACTGACTGGATGATTCTTAGAGCTCTGATCCCAATGCTCCTGAGCCATGTTTGTGCAGTAGCAGTGCTTACTAGTTGTTGGCTGCCTGTGCTGGCTTCTTATCTTACAGAGAATGCTTCTGGGAAAGGCCACTTATCCTTGACATGGAGCCCTTCACGCTACACAATTATAACACTAGTATCCCACTTTAACAGCCATGATTGTGTCCTATGCCATCTTACGGTTTATAGTTTGGTGTATTTTGGAAATCCAATCCAAGTGGCCATGCTACCTGGGGTTGGGGCTGTGGGATTCTGAGACTTGTAATCCAAAAATGACTTTTTCAACTATTTCTGTCAAGCCCCATGCTGCTGATAGAGTCCATAATAAGAGTCTGATCTTGGGGAAGTTTCCAGGTTGGAATGGCAAATGTAAACCCTCTGTTGCACGGGTGCCACTAGACACAAGAGTTCGCAGGGCAGAGAGGAAGTACTGCTTTGGTAAAGGGAGACTGGAGGTTTATCTAGTTTGGTCTAGAATCTCTGATCTTAGCCGTTTAGTTGCCATGAGTGAATGGATGCAGAGATAACAGAGAAGACCAAGATAACAGCTTTGCCCCACTGCATCATTAACCTGCTTGAAAAAATGGGCTTAAGTAAGCACTGAAAAACTTAAACTAATGAAGTGTATGTGCTGCAGTGTGCATTAAGAAAACTTTCTGATTCTAATGGGGAGATTTAACCGCCTGCAATTTTGCTCATGCATACATCTAATAAGATTATCACAGCGCTAATAAAACTGGCTTACCTGAGCCAGCTTAAAATTTAAAATAGGTAGCATCCTGATGTTATCAGAAGGATTTAGCCACCAAAATCACCACCTGGCTCCATCCCAGGTCCATCCTCACTCCCAGGGCCACTCCAGAAGCCATTTCCTTAAACCAGAAAACTCCCAGCTTCAAAAAAGAATAGAAAAAAAGCCACACTAAAGTGGCCCTGGGAGCAGGAATGGATCTGGGCTGGACGCAAGCGGCGATTCTGGTGGCTAAATCCTTCTGATAACATCAGGATGCCACCCGTTTTAAATTTTAAAACAGCTCAGGTAAGCCAGTTTTATTAGCTCTGCAATAATCTTCATAGACACTGTGAGTAATCTGATTCAAAGAACTTTGGGTTTTTTTTTTCTTTTAAATATAATGCATGAGTAAAGAATTAAAATCAGTGGCAAACTGAATTTGAAATATTAGAAGTGACTTTATGAATAAAGGATATTAAGAATTAAAGAATTAAGAACTGTGAGAAATGTGAGAATTAGGAAAGAGATTGTTATCTGTGCAAGTGAGATTGTCAAGGTCAGTCTGTTGTTCTTGCCAAAGCAGAGGCTAGCGAAGGCTTCTGTTTTTGAAAGTGTTTATTATTAATGTGATAATCTCCATAGGTTTAAGATTAAACAGGCAGGATATGTGTTACAGAGTTACAGTTTTGGGGGGAACTGTGTCCATCTGTCACAAAAGTTGGAATTTGGGAGGAAGCCTTGTGTGAGTCACTGTAAGAAACTGTTTTATATCACTATTTTAGTAGCAATGCATGAATACTCTAGTTAGAGAAATGTTTCTCTATTCTAAGCTGCCTACAACAACAAATAATAATAATAATAATAATAATAATAATAATAATAATAAATATTTTTATTTATATTTCCCACCTCTCCGTTCGGATCTAGATGGGATTACAGCATTAAAACCGCAATATACTAATTACATCAATAAAATAAATACAATAACAATAACAGTAACAGTAACAGAGTAACTGTAAGAGCAGAGGTCGGCAAGTTTTTTTTACCTGGGGCCGGTCACTGGTCCCCAGGTCTTCTGCCAGGCTGGGGCCGGTCACTGGTCCCCAGGTCTTCTGCCAGGTCTTCTGCCAGGCCAGGGGCAGCACGCGCTCTCACATGCGCGTGCACAGCCCCTGCCGACCTCCGCCAAAATGGCGGCTGTGACTCGTTTGTGCATGAGTTGAACTATTTGGAATAAAAAGTAGGAGTATTACATTAAATCACACTGAATAATGGCAATAAAGAAGTTTATATATTTATTTTTAGGCAGTTGCTGAAGACATGCCTATTTTTTTTATTGTAGTCCAGTTTTAGTGTCTGTT
>CM034708.1:14685054-14701517 GCA_020142125.1 Phrynosoma platyrhinos | reverse complement strand
ATTGAATGCGGAAAGGGAAGGGAAGCCAGTGAAGAGAAGACAACAAAGAGGAAACATGTAAAGGGGAAAAAGGTATTAAGAAGACATAACTGGTTTATTTAATTAACCTTTGGAAAATGAAAGAATAGTCTATATTCCTTTTGTTATATACATACCCCCTCTAAGTAGTTTTATATTGTGATCCTATACACAGTTCTGTGGGAGTAAGGCCCCAGTGTGCATCTATAAGGTTGCACTGTTCCAGAATGAATTATAGTTTCTATCAGTCTGGAAATTCTTTTTTTAAAAATAATCTGTTGAGAGCTGAAAAGTTTTATCTATCTTAAAGATATCCATTTCTTTCCCATATGTATTTTTAAAGCTACAATGGGGAGAGGAAAGTGTATATGTTTGAGAGAGATGGAGCAATGAGATAAAAATGGTTTGGCATGTATTTGGTTCAAGTTATTTCTCATCAGAAAAACATGAGATAAAATGGAAGCTTGAAGCTTTTCTTTTAGAATATATCTACTTTTCACAGTGTTCTTATCAAAATTCCTCCTTGCACCTGACTTTGGGTTCCTATTACATGCCTCTTGAAAAATTGAAAGTTAGACATTAAACAAAGCCATTGTGAAGACTTTTTGCCAGTGCAATGAGCACATATTCTAGAACTGAAAGTGGGGAAAGAAAATAGCTGCCCCTTACTAATGGAACAGTAGGTAATATATTAGCATTTGGTATGTTGAGCTTTAAACATATTTCCTCTTGGAAAATTGGCCATGCGTCTGAAAGAAACTTTTGTGAAATGCAGAATTACTAGTAGGAGATAATTCATTCAGTAGGTAATCCAGTAAAGTAGCATTGAAAATAAGACCTGAAAAAGTGATAGCACACTCTCTCCTTCACTTATCTGTACTTAATATTCAGGTTAAAGTTGAAGTTATTAGGAAATCATTTTAGCTTTTCCCTAAAATAAATGTTAACATTATACCTATTTGAATGTTTTAGCTTAGAAAAAATGGAATACTTATTTTTTAAAAACGTGAAGTATGTAAATTAAATGAAACTTGGACAGAAGGAGTGGGCTAATGATGGAGGGGAGGTCATCCCGAGGGCAGGTTATTAGTATTTAACTATGTGGTTTAATTTTTCTTACACCCGCAGCTTGTTTGCTAAAGTATGTGAAGAATGGGTTATGTTTCTTTTAAATTTGTGACCAAGTAAAAACAAAAAAGAATCAATATAAATCTTGTCAATAATACCAAGAGTTGATTTGGCTGTAGCTGGTTTCTTCAGATCTGTCATAATATAATTGGGTTGAAACATTGGCATTAATTTGCATGAGACTCATAGTTCTGTACAGAGTAACAAAGATTATGAGTGGGTGAAAGGAGCTCCTCTATGAGGAGAGGCATTTTTTTAGATTAGAAAAAAAGGTAGGAAAGTTTCACATGAATCAGAAACTTTGTACATCTCTGCATGGTGTGGAGGAAATGGACAGATGCAAGTTTTGATTTCTCGTAATACTAGAACACTGGGAGGCCAGGGTTTGAATCTCTGTTCAGCCATGGAAACCCACAGAGTGGCCTTGGGCAAGTCACACTCACAAAGGCAAACCCTCTCTGAACAGAACTTGCCAAAAAAACCATGTCATAGTATCATCTCAGGGTTGCCATAAGTCAGAAATGACTTGAAGGCACACAACAACGAACACTGGAACTTAAGCTAATTCAGTGAAATTGAATGATGGGAAACTCAAGGTAGGTGGGGCAGAATAGCCTTGGTGCTGACCCAGCCCAAGTGCTCACCTGGGTTAGTCCCTGGGTCAGCACAGGGAAGAATGTGTTGGTGCAGAGAAGGACAGGCACACACTCCTTAGCTTGCCTTGCATTGCTCTGACTGAGAAATGCCCCTGTTGCTGCATCTGATGTGGAAATGAGATGCCTGGCTGTACTCATGTGGCCAGGAGCCTCATTTCCACATCAGATGCTGCAATGGGAGGCTCCTGAGGAATAGTGATGTCTGACAAGGTAAAGAGCGGGGGGGGGGGGGGGGAAAGAGAGATTGCAAACATCCAGGTTTTGCCGTGGCATTTCTCAAACTCCACACAAAACCAGCGGTATTTTACCCCAGGGTAAAGTACCAGGCCAGGGTCAGGCCAGATCCTCCGGATCTGTATGTGGTCTTGCCTGATCCTGTCACAGGGATTTTGGCCTGCATTTTCTGATCTAGACTACATAAGGAGGGGAACCCAGGCCTATTGGTCCAAGCAGATAACTCCCTACTCTAAACAATCCTGAATCAAGATTGTTGATGGTGATGATAATATAAATTATCCTTTGAAACAAACCAGAAGCCAGTGCATGAAGTGATGAACCATGACCAGAGCAGGGAGTGGATTCAGACTTCTGGAGGTTAAGACCAGAATCCTGTTGGGGCACTATGCTAGCATAAACATGGTTTGGTAAGTGGTTGTGCTTAGACATTGCATATATGCAGTCCCTAGTTTGGCCAACCATTCTGCAGGCAATCACAGAGCACTCTCCTACACTTCAGACTTTCTGGGTGTGGAACTAGTTCACTATTGTGCAACAGGCGAGCTTAAGATTTTTAATGCCTGTTGGACAGTTGCTGCACAACTGTGGGATCTGGTGTAATGGCACTAGTTTTTATTTACATTATATTAAAGGAGTATAAGATCTTGGTGGATATATTATATTAGCCAAGCATCTTTTGGGAATCTTGTGCCAGCATACCCTTGATATTTGGTGATAATGAGTAAAATAATTCATAAATCTGTGTGCCCTCAAGTCGTTTCTGATTTATGGTAACCCCAAGGCAAAGCTATTATGGTTTGTTGCTGTTTTTGCAAGAAGGGTTCAGAGGATGTTGCCATTGCCTTCCCCTGAGGCTGAGAGTGTGTGACTTGCCCAAATATTAGGTATATTTATCATTAAATTTCAGGGACATAGAAATCTGGAGCAGGCCTTCTGTTGAGTCATGGTGATGGCTGTAGGGTGTGGTTGAGCAAACAGTGTGAGAAGGTTGGAATATTAAATAATCAAGTCAATATAGTAGCTCCTTTTTTACTCTGTGAAACAGTATCAAAGTAGATGAATGACGTAAAAGTATAGGATAAGGAGCAAGCTATTATGAGAGAACAGGAGGCCAGCTGAAATGCAACATTTCCCTTGTATTAAATTGCCTAAAATATTTTAAAACAATCCTTTATGTTTGTGGATACCAGCGTTGTATACAAGTATGATTAAAACTGAAGAGTACAATACAAGCATCATAACAAGAATTAAGAAAGTAGTAATTACAGTAGAATATAACATGACAATATGAATGGGGATTCTGTGAAGATTATATTTATAATGGGCAATGTGTGCTCTACTGAAGACAAAGCATGTTTTCTCAGTACTCTAAAATAACTTTTTTTAGGCATTAATCTTGAATGTTAAACTTGATTACTTTGAGGATTTAATTTAGATTCTACAGGCTGCTGTGTAAAACAATTTTTTTTTCATGTGGACCATAAAGGATTGTAAATTCAATAATACATTCGCAAAGGCAGCAAGCCCAAATCAAATTTATATTTGAACCTAACCTTCTTGTCTAGAATAGATGTAATCAGACGAACCATACTTAGCGGTGAAAAGAGGAGAATAATTATTTGTTACTTGGTTAAATGCTAGGGCAGGGGTAGGCAACCTTTTTGAGCCGGGGGCCGGGTTGCTGTCCCTCAGACAATTGGGGGCCAAAGCACCAAAAGTAAATAAATAAATAAATAAATATAAAAAAATATGCATGCGCACTCTCTCAGTCCCAGAAATGCCATGGCAAAAACCCTGTGGAGATTTTGCCAAGGAAACCCCAAGAACAAGTAATAACAACAACAATCAATATCATGGCGGGTGGCGGGGGGCGGCAGGACAGGGCTGGGGCTGGTCCAAAGGCCTCGGGGGGCCATATCCGGCCCCCGGGCCTTAAGTTGCCTACCCCTGTGCTAGGGTATTAGAGACCAGTTTTTACTCAGTCGCTTGTTGAACCAGCCTCTATTCTCTCCCCCTTTTTATTGCAAAAATTAGATTAGAATTATCTTTGTTGATTCAACACATGCCAGTCAGAACTGTACATTTGGTAATATGTAATAATTATATGCTATATTATTTATACTTGCTCCTACATTCTGTGTGTGTGGATTCCAGAACTAAAGCATCACACATTGTTCTATTTAGAATAAAACTGTCTTACTGCATTTTATTCTAGTAGTAATATAATTATTAGAGTAAGTTGTGGGATCTTGGGTTGCAGTGGAGCACATGCAACATGAAACCATGATTAATAGTTTGATGAGATGTGATAGGAAGATCCATGTGCCCTTGAGGCTGGTTTTTGAGTTATAAACCATGGTTTGGAAAGAGGAAGTGTTATATCAGCATGTTATATTCTCTTCTGTTCAGCTGTATATTTCTGTTAGAGCCAGAAAGACATGGCTTTTGAAAAATATTATTTTGTTTGACCTTTGCTGAAGAACTTCCGACCTGAGACTTGTTAAGTATATTTCATGTTTCTTATTTAAAAAACACAGCATCCTGCTTTTCCACTTAGAAATTACATATACAAAGAACAAATTGGTAAGACAACAGCCTTAAAATAGTATTAAAACATAGTTTGCCAGAAAACATAAGCAATTAAAGCCAGTTTAAAGGCAGTCAGCAAGATGATGATGATGATGATGATATTTGTATCCTGCTTTTCCCCTAAAACTGGGACTTAATGTTGCTTACAATTTAAAAGAAATTGTAAAAACATACAATAGTGATGCATTAAAATAGAATTATATTATTACAATATTAAAACAAATTACTCATTAAAAGAAAATAAAGTTTAAAAAGATAAAAGTGTTTAAAACAATACACTTTAAAACAATAGAACACTCCAGCTTGTTCTTTAAAAACTTTATGTTTTAAAAGCATTTCTGAATAAAAAGGATTTAGCCTGCCAATGGAAGAACAATAAGGAGAGGGCTGTTCTGGCCTCTGTGTGAAGGGAGTTCCAGAGTCTAGGGGCAGCCACCGAGAAGGCCCTCTCTAATGTCCCCACCAATCATGATCTCAGAGCCTGGGTCGGCTCATACAGGGAGATACGGTCTGACAGAAAACCTGGACCTGAGCCATATAGGGCTTTATAGATCATAATGAGCACTTTGAATTGTATCTGGAAACAAACTGGCAACCAGTAGAGCTGTTTCAATGGGGGCATTATGTGGTCTCTGTAACTTCCCCAGTTAACAGTCTGGTCACAGCTCTTTGGACCAGCTGCAGTTTCCAAACAGTCTTTAAAGGCAGCCCCAAATAGAGTGTGTTACAATAGCCCAAATGGGCCATATCTGGCATCTCAAGGAATGGATGCAGTTGGCGCACAAGCTTTAGATGTCCTGTAGCATTCTTGGTCACTGCAGAAACCTGGACCTCCAGATTCAAAGCTGAGTCCAGGAGTACCCCCAAACCCGTGTCTTCAGGGGGAATGTAACCCCATCCAACACAGGCTGAATCCCTATTCCCTGATCTGCCTTCTGACTGACCAGGAGCACCTCTGTCTTGTCTGGATTAAGCTTCGGCTTGTTTGCCCTCATCCTGTCCATTACTGGTGACAGACACTGGTTTAGGAGCAGGTCAGCCTCCTTGGATTGGGGGTGGAAAGGAGTAATAAAGTTGGGTATTGGCCACATATTGATGGCACCGCACCCCAAAACTCCAGACCGCCTTTCCCAGCAGGTTCATGCATATGTTAAATAGCATAGGAGACAATACAGAATCCTGAGGGACTCCACAGGCCAGTAGCCAGGGGTTCGAGGAGGAGTCCCCCAGCACCACCTTCTAAGATTGCCCCTCCAGGAAGAAACAAAGCCACTCTAAAACAGTACCTCCAAGTCCCATCCCAGAGAGGTAGCCCAGAAGGATATTGTGGCTGATAGTATTGAAAGCCACTGAGAGGTCCAGCAGAATGAACAGACACACACTGAACCTGTCCAGTTCCTGCATAAGTCATCTACCAAGGCTGTCTCTGTTCTATAGCCAGGCCTGAAACCAGATTGAAATGGATCTAGAATAGAATAACCTATGGGCAAATACTTGGAAAAATAAATATACCTTTGTTTTCAGACTAAATGACTGCTACATTGGTGCTGTTGTAGATTCAGTTCCACCACATCACCATGTATATGGAAACAGTCCACACCTGACATTCGGTCTTTTTTCTGGCGTATAAGACAACCCCCAATTTTTCCAATCAAAATATAGAGTTTTAGCACCTCTATCCTCCTTATCCTTCTACCCAGCGTATAAGACAATCCCCCCCCCCACTTTAACCACAGATTTTACAGGTTTAAAAGTCGTCTTATACGCCGGAAAATACGGTACATTCCTTGCCTGGCCTACATTAGACAACGGTGCAAAGGCACAAATTTATAATACAGTACAAGTGCTAATGTGCAAGCAAATAATAATAATAATAATAATAATAATAATAATAATAATAATAATAATAATAATAATTCTATCCCGCCCCTCTACAGCACAATCGGGGCGGCTTACAACAAATAAAACACCCATAAAATACATCCAATCCCCAAAACCCCACCCACCCCATAAAAAATTATTAAACTAAGACATTAATAATAATACGTTGTATCACATTTATAGACAATCTTTCATTCTGATTTAATGATAATTTGTTGTACATTTATAATTCACTTTATTCATAAATTTAAAGGGAGAATATGAAAGGACACATTAATTAAGCCTGATGTAGTTGTACCTCTGGTTCTGTAAACAGAGAGGAAACTGCATTAGGAATTGAAGTACTGTATATTCCTCTACTCCATTCTTTGTCCCTGTGGTTCTATAATGCTACCTGATTATCCAGCCATGATTTGCTCCTTTAATTTTCAGTATTTATTAGTTGTTTTATGTCTTAAGAAATTTCTGAGTAAGCAATGAAAATATAAGAGATGGAAATATATCAGAAAAATATTAAAACAGCTATAGCAATAAAACTATGGCTGGTATTTTACTTATTCAAGTAAAAATGTCTAAGAGATTCTGAAAACAAAGCAACATGAGTATATGTCTAGCTTCAGTTGTCAAGGAGTTTCCACTATGAGGGAGCTAATATTGTAATCTAGAAACTTTCTCTACTCAAAGTGGTATTTAAAAGGACCCCTGTGAGCACCTATTTGGATTGTCTTAGTGGCCAAGGCAACAAAGAAGGTAGCATCTGGTCCCTGGCAAACCATAACTTTTTGGCTTAAGTCCAATTTTTAGTTCCAACTATAGTAAACTCATTGGATCAGTGGATAAATGTTGAATTACCAAGTTTTCCTCAATTCAGTGGCCTTGGTCTAGTTGGAACTAGTAATTGCATTTGGGCCCGTTTCACCCTCCCCCTCCCTTCTCTCCCTCTATTGCTACTATGAATAATCTGCTGTTTCAATATTATGATGTTGGTATACCAATTTAACATCTTCTTTCTGTCATTATAAGTAAAAATTGCATTGCTTAGCCTCCCTCTTTGCACCACACCTCAGTAAAAGGTCCTGTATTTCTAGGTATTAGATATATATGTGTACATGTGTACACGTGAATAAGGATATTTGCAACTGGTGTTTTTGCATTTCAGCATCTTCACTCTTGCATGGAAAATTTCCTCTCACTTCTGAATATTTATAATTGATTGGTCTCACTAAATGTGGAATATAACTACTATGGAGAGTATGCAAGCCCATGAGTGCTCCTTGGCTTTACCATAGGCTTTACCATAAACAATGAACAGAGTTCATAGATGTTCATGGCTTCTGGCAACATCTGAGTAATGATTACTGTTACAGCTACATTAGCCTGGAATTGTACTTCAATCTTAATTCGGATTATAACCTGTTTGAATTACTACAGTAGTGTGTGTGGATTCTTTTGCCATGTGAAAATGAAATGTGGTTGCTGCTTCACACTCTTGAAGCTGTCTTGTGCATTATTAATAAACAGAATCTACTTCCCATTCTTTTTATTTTCATAGGAACCATGTGTGTGTGTCACAATCCTAGCTGAACTAAAACATTTGCCTAGCAGTGCTATTTTAATGACCCTCCCCTGTTCCAAAATCCTTTCAAATGAAGTTGTATCCCTGCTTACACATAGGAAGCATTTAAAGGGCCTGTCAAATTTAGAAATGGCATTGCCAGATGAAAATGCCCCTCCTGTGGCTTGCTAAATTTAATAAAAGGTTAATGTTATTCTGTACTTTTTGTTTTGATAGCTTTTGTAATGACAGTGTTGTCAGCCCTACAGCATGCGAACTACAGAGCCATTATTAATAATTTACACAACACTGCTAATGTGCCTTGTGCTTCAGAAAGATTCTTATCCCTTTTGCTGTTTTGGAGTGTGATGCTAAACCTCAGTACACATTTTCACTATACTTTAATGACAATGACATAAAACATTTAATGTTGCACACTCTGAGTGTTCAGAGCGGTTCAGGTTTCCAGTAATCCTAATTAACCATCCTGTAAACAGTCATTAGTATTATCCCTGAATTGCTATTTTAGGGTGGAAGCTGAACAGGGGACATAGCTTAAGGCCACATAGTTCATTGGTGTCTGATGTACAGTTTGATTTCGTTTTTTCTGATTCATATTGTAGCTGCATCAGCTCTCAAAACTGAAAGTAGAATTCTGTATTTTAGGTCCAGAACACACTGCAGAAATAATCCAGTTTGAGACAGCTTCAACTGCTCTGGCTCAGTGCTAGGGAATCCTGGGAATTGTAGTTTATTGTGGCACTAGAGCTAAATGTCTCACAAAACTACAGTTCCCACAGTTCCCTAGCATTGATCCAGGTGGTCTCAAACTGGATTATTTCTGCAGTGTGTTGTGCACCTTGTTGCATTCACAATCCAGTAATTTTTATTAACTGAGTAAAATATTCTCTTTTATATGAAAAACAGTTATCGTGCTTATTAATACTTAATAATAAATCGGGATTGTTTAAATCAAAAGTGGATCCCCCCCACACACACTGTTGCAGGCTTCATCCTCTTGGGAGTAATTTATTGTGGGGTGTGTAGTGGTGGTTTCAAGCAGAATTAAGAATGGGAAGAGCCACCCTTATCAAGTTTCTGCCACAGTATTTCCTTATGCCAATATTTCTCTTATTCTCTCTTTCCACACACTCTTTTTCTTTTCACCCAGTGATCTCGCAGGGAAGAGACAGGGATACCCTGGAGTGGGGAACATGTTGATTTCCCAAAATTGTTGGACAGCAGCTGACTGGCATTTTGTACCATTAACTGTTCTTTCTAGGGCTTATACATATATCTAGAGTTGAGCAGGGCAATTGTTTTCAAAATCTAATTGATAGAGAACACATACACTGGTATGTGTATAACTTGCATGATCTCTGTTTCTAGCAGCCTTCATGTCTCCTGCTCTTGGCCATTTTGTCCTTCAGCCAAAGTGCCAGAATGATGTCAGCAAAAACACAGGAAGCAAACTACAAGTGTATATAAAGCTCTGTCACAAGTGTGTGCACAAGTTCATTATGCAGAAATTCTTCCGAATTCTTTCTCCATTCCAAAGGGTGGCTGCTTGTTGGGGGCATTCAGTGCCAAGAAGAAAAGGCAGCATATGATCACTGTCACAGCTCCTTCATTTCTTCCAGAACTAATTCTCTAACACTGAAAGAGATTGAGTATGTACAGAGATCTTGTAGCACTTTTGAGACTTAATGAAAGAAAGAAGTTGGCAGCATGAGCTTTCATAGACTTAAGTCTTCTTCCCCAAATGCATCTGAGAAAGTAGGTGCTACAAGATCTCTCTACATACTGATTCTGCAGAATGACATGGCTATATCTTTGAATTCTACCACTGAAAGATATTGCTAGAATTGTGATAGATATTGAGACCACTGGCTCAAATTAAATCTTGTTCCCCTCCCATAGTTTTGCCTTTACACAGCCATACTCATGGTGCAGGGCTTATCTATTTCTATACCTGCTTCATTAGCTCAAGTTTCCAGTCATCCAGACACAGTGACCATCCAAAGAAATCTCTTGAATGCTGTTTATAGCAGCTGCTGTAGATATTGCCCTGAATCCTACTGTTAGTGTCAGAGTATATCCTTAAAATCTGGGATTTACCCACACGTTGACTCACTATTTAAAAATTGATCCTATGGATTCTAACTCATGGGATTCATGGCCATTACAGTCGTCCCTCCCTTTTTGCGGATGGGAAGCCAGGTGTGATAAAATGGTGCACGCGCCTGGGGCGCACAGCCACTAAAAACAATGAGGCTTGGATATTTGCAATATTTCCGATTTGCGGGAGAGGGGGTCCGGAACAGATCCCCCGCGAAACGGAAGGGATGACTGTATTTTCATTTAGTGAAAAAACTGGGAAATTTCTCCACTGAATATTTGGAATCCCTCATTAGTCATAGACATAATGATTTGCAGAAAGGACTGTTTCTTGTTTGTTTTGAAATAGTGTAAGAATTATTCCTCTTGTTTTTCAGGCAAAAATGTAAACCACCTTTCCCCCCTGAAGGGATTATATTGTAGCAGTGATTTTTTTTTTAGTTAACTGATTTGTTTGTTCACTTAGTTTATACCCCGTCTTTCTCCCACCAAGGAAGCTTACAATAATTTGAAATGGAAGTTGACTAAAATGTTATATTACAGAACTTAAAACATAATTAAACAATAGTACTATTAAAAATAGATAGTTTAAAACAGTTTAAAGTACTTTTAAAACATACTTAAAAGATTAAAAACACAGCATACAGTATGATTAAAAAACAAAGACCAGCCTAAATGCCTTCGCTGTTTTTAGTCATGTGTAATTGTGATCTAGAATTATGCTTCCAGTGTATTGTAGTTTCTCTTGAGCCAAGAGCTTGAGATCTTGCAAAATTTAAGTACCACTGAGAAATATATAGCCTTTGGGGTGAAACACATGGGCCAAATAAGGCGGTTTCAAACAGCTTTGAAGACAGGGCATTTAGTTGACACACGCCTCCGAAGCAGGTGGAAACCATGTTGGGACAGCGCTCCAGGGCTAAAAACCAGAGCAAAAAGAACCCGCAATATTTTGACTTAGCCTGGAAAATGCATACCTTCAACCCTGCATATAAACACTCCTACGCCAGAGCAATTCTAAATGATTGATCTATCCCAATCCCAACCCTGCATATAAGCTGCATATGAGCACACTGAAGCAAGTGCTCATTTAAAATGGATGGAGCCGTTGCAATGCAAAAAAGTGAAAGTCTGACCTCCAATGGATATAATTATAACACACACAAGCTAGACAGTCCAAGGGAAGCATGGGGTGAAGGGGCCATGTGGGGGGGGGGGGTCACCATGATTGTGCTTTGCCAGTGTACTACTGGGCATACTGATGCCCCATTGCCCTGTACTGGTGAATCATTGTAGGTGCACTTTATGGCCGATTAAAGGGGCAGCTATCCAATGGGATGGCATCTCGACAGCAGGAAGTCACGGGCGGTGTGTTTGGGCGACAATGTGCATAGATGGTGGGGAGGTAACAAAAAAAATTACCCAGTGGCATGGCTTGATGCTGTGCCATGTGGTTGAGCTGTGTGCATTCAGGCTGCCTTTGGAGCGCCTGGTGCGGATCGTTTTTGGAAAAAGCAGGTTTGAGCCACTTTTTCCTGCCCTCATGTTCTGGCCCTTTGAGCCAATTGCATGTGTCTCTGGATGTTTGTCATGTTTTGTTTGTAATGACCCCTAATTTTTGAATGAAAAGAAAATTCAAGCAGTTCACCTCTGAAAGTTGGTAGAATGTTGGGTATGTGGATTGGGAAACAGTGCTGAGTGAATAGACGGATTTAAGAGGTGGCATAAAACAAAGTTCAAAGGAAAAGTTTTTTGAACAAGACTGGTTTTATTCAAATGCCATGGTAGCAGAGTAGTGAAGGATAATGCTCTATCTGTGTAAATACTACTTCTTTCTTTCCTTCTTTTGGTTGGCTCTCATTCTTTTTTCAAAGTGGGCACCTACTCTCTCATTCCACTCTCTCTCACCTTTCTTAAGGTATAAGAATGCCTTTTAAACAGATGCAATACACCACATGGCCACCTCTTCATTTTTTTAAAATGTTTGTCAATAGTAATCTGTGTATCTAGCAGAAGAAGTCAGGGACTGGAAAAGATAGCACAATTTGGCACAGTTTGCTGCAGTTTGTTGACATGTCTTTGTCATATATAATTTGTGCTACTCTTCATGCAACCTGTTTTTTCTCCTTCAGGATATTGTTCTCTCCTTTTTTATTTGTCCAGGCACCAATGTCCTGTGGTTCCTAAAAATTACCTATCAATTTTTTGCAGTACCTAAGCAGAGGAACATTTATCATGAAGAAACTCCTGGGAAGTGAATGGGCCTCATTTGTGTGAGACTGAAAACAACAGTTCAAGGAATGATATAAAGGTCAGTGACATGACCTATCTCTTAAGTAATGAACTAAAATAATGAAAAAGTATCTCTGCTGTTTTAATATTTTCACCAGACTTACACTCAGCCCATACCAAAATATGATCATAGTGTTGCTGTGAATCCCTCCTTCCTGTCCTGCATAGAAACAAAGCCAGCTGTCAGTGGGGGCAAGCCACTTCTTCTTCCTGCTGCCATGGATATTTAGTTCTTTGTCCCTCATCTTCTAGAATATAGCCAGCTAGTATTTTTTTTCTGGAGACTATTTGCTTTTTTTGACTTATGTATAAAGTGTAGCAATGTCTTTCTTTAATACCAATAAAATAGCTAGTATGGGTTGAAATGGCTCCTCCTTATCCTGGAGAGAAGTGACTAGCAGGGTGCACAGGGTTTTGTTTTGGGCTCAGTGCTAGTCAACATCTTTATCAATGACTTGGATGATGGAATAGAGGCATGTTTATCAAGTTTACAGATTACACTAAAGTAGGAGGGGAAGCTAATACCCCAGAGGACAGGATCAGAATTCAAAATGATCTTAATAGATTAGAAAGCTGGACCAAAACTAACAAAATGAATTTCAGTAGGGAGAAATGTAGGATACTAAATTGGGCAGTAAAAATGAAATGCACAAATATAGGATGGGTGACACCTGGCTTGGTGGCAGTACATATAAAAGCGATCTAGGAGTCTTCGTGGATCACAGGCTGAATATGAGTCAGTGATGTGATGTGGCAGCTATGAAAGCCAGTGCAGTTCTAGTCTGCATCAGAAGGAGTATAGTGTTGAGATTAAGGTAATAATACCACTCTATTCTGCTTTGGTCAGACCTCACCTGGAATATTGTGTCAAGTTCTGGGCACCACAATTCAAGAAGGATGTTGACAAGCTGGAGTTTGTCCACACAAGCACAATCGAAATGGTGAAAGGTCTGGAAACCATGTGGTATGAGGAGAGATTTAGACTCTGGGTATGTTTAGCCTGGAAAATAGGTTAAGGGGTTACATGATAGGCATGTTTATTGAAGAAGGAGCAAACTTGTTTTCTGCTGCTCCAGAGACTAGGACAGGGGTAGGCAACCTTTCACTTTTAAAGGCCGAGGGACTTCAGCTCCCAGAAGCCTCAGCCATGTTGGCCAATAGTCCCATGTCGGCCAATAGCTCCTGGCATTCTGGGAGCTGAAGTCCCTCAGCCCCTAAAGGGGAAAGGTTGCCTACTCCTGGACTAGGACATGGAGCAATGAATTTAAGGTATAGGAAAAGAGATTCCACTTAAACATTAGGAAGACGTTCCTGATGGTTAGAGCTGATCGACAATGGAACACGGTGCCTCAGAGTGGGAAGGAGTCTCCATCTTTGAAGGTTTTTAAGCAGAGTCTGGATGACTGTTGTCAGGATCCTTTATTGTATATTCCTGCATGGCAGAAAGGGGTTGGACTGGATGTCCCTTGTGGTCTCTTCCAACTCTATGATTCTATGGCTCTATGGTATATGAGATATAAATAAGTTGTACATTTTCTTTAATTTTCTTTTTCTTTTAAATTAATTTGAATAGAATTTTACATCCAACGAATTAGTTTTTCCCTGTTTGTTCTAAAGGTTACATTAATCAGCATTTCTTAGTTGACACAAGGGTAGGAGGGCTTCGCTGAAGTGGAAAGAGTTCATCTCTTATTTCTAGTCATATGATAAATGGGTCTGGCAGCAGTAATGAATAGATCAACAGCATTGTGCCTCTGTTGTGAAGACAGCTTACACACTGGTACAGCAGGCTCCTGGAGCTTCCAGTGCAAAGCTTTGTGTTTTGCTTCAGTAGCATGAAGATTTTTTTTTTTAATATTGGGCTGGCAGTTGTAGCTAGAAGACACTGAAAACTGCTGCTGTTTTATTAAGGAGAGGTTTTAAATTTCAAGATGCCAGCAGGGAACTTGAAAAATTCCAGGTAAGATAGTCTTTTCTCCCCTTTTGGCATGGAAGCTTTGTTGAATTTTTATCAGATGTTTAGAATATGAATTTTTTTAAAGCCTGAGTCCAGCATAAGATTTCTCAGTCTGTGAGATTCAGCAAAACATACACAGCTCTAGTAGGCTGGCAATCATTTTATACTGAGAGAAATTTGTATTGTCAGTTTTATGTTGTTTCTTTTCATGATGATAAAACAGTCATTTAACACACCAAAAACATCCCTGTTACAAATACTTCTTCCTGTTTGATTTTGCATTGCACATAAATGGTGATTTGTTTCAGTAGAATGGAGATGGTTCTAATATGTTGCCAAGTTTTTTCCTCCTTGCACGTCTATATGAAAGATTTAAAATGGAACATTGAGAACCTTTAATACTGTGGGGTTTGTGTGTCTCCCCACCTCATGATACTTATAAAGAGAATATGCTAGGAAATGACTAGAAATGTTGATAAATTGCTGATTTGCCTAATGTCTTTTAGATGAACATTTTACACTTGAAGCAATGATTTGTTTGTAGTGCCCACAGATACTATAGTTGTCCTGTCATCAGAAAATGCCCCAGTTCAAGTGGTCTGTGAATTACTTTACATGTTGCTTTAACAGTCTGAATGTAGTCCTGCTTTGTTAGGATAAACCAGATCTATAAAAACCTGTTGCACCTATATAGAATTAATTGCTTTTAATATTTGTTTG
The DNA here is from genome assembly GCA_020142125.1 of Phrynosoma platyrhinos. NCBI lineage: Eukaryota > Metazoa > Chordata > Lepidosauria > Squamata > Phrynosomatidae > Phrynosoma > Phrynosoma platyrhinos. The sequence continues at coordinate 14,686,366 of CM034708.1, read as the reverse complement.
ACATTCCTCTGTTTTTAATAGGCTGTGCCTATTGTTAATGAATGTTTTGTTTGGAACCATTTATAAGTTGCATACTTTCTCTGTGAATGCAATCTTTGTGGAGAAACATGGCTTAGATATTTATTACAGTATCCATCTTGGTGCCAGTGGTGGTGGTGTTACTAATTTGTAGGGATCCTTTTCATATAGGAAATATGTCTAGGAATAAATCTGTTCAATATTCAAACAGAATTGAATATTGGACAGGCTTGTATGTTGTACTGTTGAAGTCAAAATGTGCACCCCATGACAAATGGACAGGTGATCCTTGTCTGTGAGATACCTGTAGTCCTCCAGATGAAGTTGTATTTCAGCTCCTTTCATCCCAAATCACTGGTCTTACTGGCTGGAGCTGATGTGAGAAAGATCTCCAATGACAGGTGCATTTTTGTGGTCTCTGTAACACACACAATTGGGTCGTGCACCTGCATAGGGCTTCATTTGGGGTATTCTAGAACTGAGTAGCTTTTTAGTGGCAACCCCATTCCAACTTTCTGTTGCCCTTGCTCCAGTGTGCCAAGCTTCTCTCCTTACTTCTCTTTCCTGGGTCCTTATCCATTCAATTGAACTATGAAGCTGAGTTTTTTCCTCCTTATCTTCATCTATTATTTTATGTTTTGATTTTATTCTTCTCTGTATCATATAGTCTAATTTTCAAAGTTTTCTTTTTCTTTTCCCTCCAAACAGCTTGCGTATCATTTAAGATCTTATTCAAGAGATGCTTATCTTTTATCAGCAAAATTGCCCAATCCTATGGACACATTCTTTTTTTTTTTAATTGCTGAGGGCCACAGAGAACAGTTTTGTTGTATCTTGTGTTTACACTCTTGGGAGTCTTTCTTGAAAATAGCAGATGATGTTGCCTTGAATCAACTTCTACCTGCAGTCCCTTCTCCAAACTGTAGGACCCAACAACTTGAAGTAGTCTTAGTTCACACATCCAGCCCTATATTGGACCCCTCAAAGCCAGCATCAACCTCTTCATGGCCTTCAGTACTGCCATATTCAATGCCAACTACTTCGGGACAAGCTTGATTTCCCCCCCCCCCCCATAGCCTCTCAATTTCCTTTGGTACCAACAGACCCAGCATTGATTGGTTTGGAATAGTGACCATCTACTCTATATATTAGACAACATGCCCTCTTGATCCTTGCCCATCAGGGCTGACAGTCCAGGGAGGTGATGCAGTCAAAATATTATTCCAACTCATCATTAATGCATCCTTTAGAGAGGGGGAATTTCCATCTAGTTTGAAACTAGCAGTGGTTAAAC
>CM034708.1:14661379-14673122 GCA_020142125.1 Phrynosoma platyrhinos | reverse complement strand
GACAAGTCACACACTCTCAGCCTCAGGGGAAGGCAATGGCAAACCACCACTGAATCAGTCTTGCCAAGAAAACCCCAGGATAGGATCGCCTTAGGGTTCCTCTCTTTGTCGTCCTCCTCCTCTTGCCTCGTGACCCCATCTTCTTCCTCCTCCTCCTCCTCTTGCCTGGCCTTTCTCTCCTCCTCTTCCCCCTCAACGCTCTAACTGTGCTGGACGAGACCCTCAGCAAGATCAGGGAGGAGGAAGTGGCAGCGGCGGCGGCGGCTTGGCCTGGGGGAAGAGGAGGAGGAAGCGGACCGAGGCGCTGTGTTTCTGGGAGGGCCTCCTTTCCTCCCTCATTTCCCTGGGCTGGTCTGCCCTCCTCTGCCCTGCCCATCCTGCCTCTCCGCTGCCCAAATCCCTTGTCCTTCTGTGAGCCCCAGGAAAGATGGGCAGCGGAGAGGTGGGACAGACAGGGCAGAGGAGGGCAGACCTGTGCAAGAAGTATCTCTGTGTGCTAGTTGGATTGTTTAACTCAGGGGTAGGCAACCTTTCCCCTTTAAGGGTCAAGGAACTTCAGAGTCCCAGGAGCTATTGGCCAACATGGAACTATTGGCCAACATGGCTGAGGCTTCTGGGAGCTGAAGTCCCTCGGCCCTTAAAGGGGAAAGGTTGCCTACCCCTGGTTTAACTAATAATGGTAACAGCTTATTTTAATCAGACACTTTTGGTTGTCTGTTAAAATACCTTTGTACTCAAAAGTATGATATGGTATTGTGAACTGGTGATTGATAATGTGTATCTCCATTACTCCATGTGCATTCCTTTCTTGTTATGTTATTAGCATGAATAATATGTTTGCTTGCAGGTATTTGGAAATGCTCCTCCAAATACAATGATGGAAAAATTTTCAGATCTCCTACAGTTTACAACACAAGTATCACGATTAATGGTGACAGAAATTCGTAGGAGAGCTTCTAACAAGTCTACAGGTAAATGCATTACACAGTTTTATTTATTTTTTAAACAAAATTTATACAGCACCTTTTATTTGAATGATCCTCGGCATTACATAACAATGTTTGAACACACACTGCAACAAAACTTATAAATTCCAACAGCCTAAACGTGTATAAATATTTTTTTTTAAAAATGGGTGGTTTTTGGTGCCAGAAAGTGCAATGTGTGTAATCCCAGGGCAATTGGTAATCACTGGGCCTAAGCAGACTGCCAGAAATAGTGCACATTAAATTGAGGCACTGCCCTGGCTCAGTGCTAGGGAATCATGGGAATTATGTTTTTTTCTGAGACATTGAGCCTTTTCTGTCAGAGAACTCTGGTGCCACAATAAATTAAAGTTCCCATGATTCCCTAGCACTGAGCCAGGGCAGTGCCTCAATTTAATGTGCACTATTTCTGGCAGTCTGCTTAGGCCCACTGTTTGGTCTGTAAGAAGCTGCATATCAGGATAAACAAAACCTTTTGGGGATTGACTGACTGACATACTGAAAGTCTCTGGTGCAGACCACTGAAGCTCTTGGCTTGTTCTTCTCTGTCAAATTCTTGAAAAGTTGTTTGAGGAATTCAGTGAGTACAGTAGTTAATTTGGAAGAATGCAGAAGCAAAGTCTGATCTAAAAATCTGCCTTTCCGTGTTTCTTTCCTTGGGTTACAATTATTCAAGCTAGCTGAAAGGATGGCTAAAGCTATTATTCTTATCTTTCTGCTTTTCCCAAGCTTTGGAATTGGAAAGGAGGAAGGCTGGAAGTTTTTGATAATTGCATAACCTAGCTGAAGAATTTTGACCATGCAGGGACAACTCAGCTAGTATAGAATATGGCAGCCAGGTTGGTCTGCGGTACATCTAGGAGAGACCATATAATACCTGTCCTAAAATCACTTCACTGGCTGCCAATCAGTTTCTGGGCTCAGTACAAGGTGTTGGTCATTACCATTAAAGCCCGACATGGCTTGGATCCAACCTATCTTTGGGACTGCCCGTTCCATACGATCCACCCTGCACATTCCAGTCCTCTGGGAGGGATTTCCTTCAGCCTATTAAAACTAGGCTGTTTGCAGCCTCCCAGAGGGTCTTTTCAGTAACTGCTCCCAGATTATGGAACGGCCTGCCGACGAGATCCGTCAAATTAACATCTTTAAAATAGCTGTGAAGACGTATCTCTTCCGGCAGGCCTTTCCTGATTAGTCTTCCCAGCCCAAGGAGTGAGTCCATTCCTTCCCCTATTCTCCACCATACTGTACTGGTTGTCTGCTTCATTATTATGATCTTTTAGCTGTTTGATTGTTTATTGTTTGTTGTTGTTTTAATTCTTTGTTGTTCAATACTGTTTTAAGGGGTGGGTGGGCTCTGGGAATGTATATTGTAAAGTTTTACAGTTGTAAGCTGCCCCGATTGTACTGGCAGAGGGGTGAGATATAAATACATTATTATTATTATTATTATTATTATTATTATTATTATTATTATTATTATTATTATGTAAACCCCTTCCCTGTTGGCCTTTCCTGTTCCAGAGCAAAAACACAATGGGAAGGAAAGGTATTCCATCCTCCTGATTTTTCCTTGACCAGAGACCAGAAAAATTAAGAGGGAGTATCTAGCTTTGCCAGATTTTCACTGTAATTTCTGCATTCCAGTTTCCACTGACTTCTTAGTTTACAACCCTCACTCACCCATAATTTAGCCAAACAGAGGTAACATTTCATGCAACTCATGAAACTTTCCAGTTTCCATAGAAGCTTGTGCAATAATAAATCATATATTTATGCAACAAGACAAAACATCAATTTCAATATATTTACTATAAATGAAGAACTTTTTATTTATTTTAATTTCTATTTTTTTAAAAATATAATAGAGGCTGCAAGTCGTGCCATAGTCCAGTTCCTGGAGATCAATCAGAGCGAAGAAGCCAGTAGAGGTTGGATGTTGCTTACTACAATTAATTTGCTAGCTTCATCTGGACAGGTTAGTTTTTCATGAACAGAAACTGATATTATGCAATGTCTGCCTGTATTTTAAAAATGTGTTGTTTTTATAATATGTGTTACGGATCTGTGTATATGGAATTTAATCAAGAGATACAGCATTATATTGTCTTCCATGTTCTTAATTAGGCAAGGTACTGTTAGATATTTCTGTCATGCAGAAGTGTCTTTTGTAATACTTTTTAAAGGGGGGGATGGGGTTTGATGTATTCTAATTTTAATATTTGTTAGCCGCCCCAATTGATCTCAGAAGGGCGGGATAAAAATTATGATGATGATGATGAAATATTTGCAGGTATTTTCTTCTTGGGAATGTTTTTAAATAGAAAAGCTTAACAGATGCTCTTTTCCTCCCTTTCTCAGGTGTAGCAAAATGTGTGTTATACTTGGGTTGGGGGAATGCAGACAGTTCTTCCCCCATACCCATGTATGCAAGGTACATGGGCAGCTAGCAAAATAAATAATTTTATAGTAATTGAATAGCTGAATAAAACTATTAAAGCCAAAGGGGACAGTGATTTTAAAGTTTTGCAAAAGGCAGGTGCGAGGCAACATTTTGTAGATTGAGTTGAACTATATTGCATAGAAATACTGCATTAAAGTTTATTTTCACTATGTTTTTCTCTGCAGAAAACAGTGGACTGCATGACAACAATGTCAGTGCCTTCCACACTTGTGAAATGTCTCTATCTGTTTTTTGACCTTCCACATGTGCCTGAGGCAGCTGGAGGAGCCCAGAATGAGTTGCCTCTAGCAGAGCGTAGAACGCTATTACAGAAAGTGTTTGTGCAGGTAAGTGATTTGTGACCACAAGTAATTCATTTCAGATGCTGGTTCCTTTGCATAAAAAACTAGATTTGAAAACAAGGGAGTTAAAAATATTTTCAATTATATTGATTTAGATCAGGGGTAGGCAACCCAAGGCCCGGGGGCCGGATGCGGCCCCCTGAGGCCTTTGGACCGGCCCCAGGCTGGTCCTGCCGCCACCGCCGCCGCCCCCTCCCGCCATGATGATATTGATTATTGTTGTTATTACTTGTTCTTGGGGTTTTCTTGGCAAAATCTCCACAGGGGTTTTGCCATGGCTTTTCTGGGGCTGAGAGAGTGTGCATGCATATTTTTTAAAATATATATATTTTAAAAAATATATTTTTATTTATTTATTTATTTATTTATTTTTGGTGCTTCGGCCCTCCAATTGTCTGAGGAACAGCAACCCGGCCCCCAGCTCAAAAAGGTTGCCTACCCCTGATTTAGATTGTCTACAATACATCTACTATAAAAGAAACTAGTCACTAATGGTAGAACCTTTCATAATTGCATTGTGGCATATGGGTTTTTCTTCTCTTCAAAGAAATAGATTGAACTGATTTCAGAGAATTGCTTACAGCTGCTGTTTCATCCACAGTTTAAATCCAGTGAGCAGAAGGCATACGGTAGTGATTTTTTGGGGGCTTCAGGGTCTTTTAGTGAAGTCAATGGCCTTTTCTTTCAGATCTTGGTGAAACTGTGCAGCTTTGTGTCCCCAGCGGAAGAACTTGCACAGAAGGATGATCTTCAGCTTCTATTCAGTGCAATAACCTCATGGTGCCCTCCGTATAACCTGCCTTGGAGAAAGAGTGCAGGGGAAGTACTAATGACCATATCACGTCATGGCCTTAGTGTCAATGTAGTGAAATACATTCACGGTTTGTATACCATTCATAAAGTTTTTCTGTAATTTTATATTTTTGTAAAAATACTTCTTCTGTATTGTAGATTGAATGAATAAGGATACCTTTTCAAGTTGCATACTTTTCATCAGAAACAGGAATTGGTGAGATGGAGACAAATATTGGAGAGAGTTGATTTCAAATACTAGATGGCAGATTTGTCCCATAAATTTTCCTAAGACTGTTCTCTGTGAAACCAGAGGCTAGCTATTAAACTTTATTAGAATATCCTATATTTTCTTTTGGTATCCAACATCTGATGATATCTGATTCTGAATTCAGTATTTCTCAAGAAATAATGTTTAGTATTTTAATATTGTAATAAGTGATAGCCTGATAACTTGAAACTTGACAAAACAGCACAAACAAGAGATCACTCAACAGTCTAAACCAGTTACATCTTATGAACTGCCAGTCACTATATCAGAAGATTAGTCCCAACATAAAGGGAGGGGAGGGTTGTTTTTTAAGAAGGACATCTATGTATTTATAGTTATTCTGTTACTTTATTTGCCAATTATAGTTAGTTTTAAAGATACAAAATATTCTAGTACTGTATGCAGTAAAAACAAAAAATAATATTTTCATGATTATTTGAACAATATTACATAGCTGTTGAATATAACTTTAGTAACTGTAAAACACAAACATAATTATCAAAAATGCAGTAATATAATTGGGGATTGCTGTAACAAAAATATATAAAATAAAATAATAATTTCAGTAGTAATTAAAAATACTGTTATACTGCTGACAGTTTCATCCCACTTGTTACCTCTGTGTCATAGTTATTTCTCACATGAATATTTGTAGGTTTGCAATTTGTCAAGATGTTGAAACCTCCCCAAGTTTAGATCCTGTTTCTCATTTATGCTACCGCCTTGTTGAGGCAGCTTGGCTCATAGCTTCAGTTTCACTACTGCTTCTCCCTTCTCTAGAAATATCTAATAGATGGAAAGAAATTAAGTCAATGCCATGTACAATTATGGGTCTCAAGTATAGCATACATAACCCTTGAGAAATGTTACTTGTAAGGTAATTGTACAAGTGGAAAAATTAGCACAAGCAATTATGCTACACGTGATACATCTGTTCTTTCTAATTTGAAATAAGCTTTGGAAATGGGATCATAACTCTTCCGTAACATAGAAATATTGCACCCTTAAGTAACTTTCATGGCTCAAGTAAGGATTAACTTCCTGAAAAGAAGTGTGTTCAGATTGGCCTGTGGTTTTCAGTTATCTAAACCCAGACTCTATGGTTCCTTACTCTTGCAGATTCAGCAAATAATTACCAAATAAATAAATGATGGAACTTGAAACAGTTATTTTAAAGAGCAAATTCTTTTTATGCTCAGACCATTCTTGTCCAATGATATCCACTTGGGTTTTGGTTCCAGGATTCCCCATGGATACCAACATCCGTGCATACTCAAGTCCCATTATCTACATAGTAAAATGGCATAACAAAATGGTGTCCCTTATATAAAATGGCAGGATCAAGGTTTGCTTTTTGAAAGGTGTGGATGCTTGAATCCATGGATACAGAATCCATTGATACAGAGGACTGACTGTACTTGTTTTGAGTCTGTATAGAATTGCTTTGATTATTGAGGTTCAATGCAAAGTTGCTATTTTTCTTTTGAACCCTCCCTCCACTTCTTCTTTCCTTTTCTTTTTCTTTTTCCTTTTCCCTTTTTCTTTTTCTTTTTTCTTTTCTCTTTCCTTCTGGTATAGCCCAGTCCTCTGTTGGTTTAGAAGCAAATTGTACAGGTTGAGTCTCCTTTATCCAGAATTCCAAAATACAAAACAGTCCAAAGCCAAAACATTTTCCATGAGTGGCTAAGATTCTGCCACCTTTGCTTTCTGGTGATTCCATGTACACAAACTTTGTTTGATACACAAAATTATTAAAAATATTGTATACAATTACCTTCAGACTACGTGTACAGAGTGTATATGAAATGTAAATGATTTTTGTGTTTAGACGGGTCCTCTCTCCAAGGTATCTCATCATGTGCAAAATCCCAAACATTTCTGGTCCCATGCATTTTGGATAAGTGGGAACTGAACCTGTGCTAGGAAATTTCTAGACAAGCACTTTCAGTTTCCATTTATTGTATTTAAAAGAAAGCACATTGGCATACAAGATTCTTCAAGATCAGGGATAGGCAACCTAAGGCCCGGGGGCCGGATGCGGCCCCCCGAGGCCTTTGGACCGGCCCCAGGCTGGTCCTGCCGCCGCCGCCCGCCATAATGATATTTATTGTTGTTATTACTTGTTCTTGGGGTTTTCTTGGCAAAATCTCCACAGGGGAGTTACCATGGCTTTTCTGGGGCTGAGAGAGTGTGCATGCATATTTTTTTAATTTAATTTTTTTAATTAATTAATTAATTTATTTATTTATGGTGCTTCGGCCCCCCCAATTGTCTGAGGGACAGAAACCCGGCCCACGGCTCAAAAAGGTTGCCTATCCCTGTTCAAGATGAAGAAACTGTTTAGAACATTTCACTTTTCAACAAATTTTATAATTATTGAAAACTTTTGCATTCTTCCAGTGAGAGTATAGTTTGAGTGTACAGTTGGGTGACTTGACCAAGGGCAATAAAATTCATGGCTGTAATGAGATTATGATTTCTGTTCTCAGGCACAACATACATGTTTTATGTGTTCTCTGTTGGTCTTGTTGATAATGTTTGGTAGTGGGGTTTACTCAGATTTTTGGAGGAGCATACATGGGAAAATATGCTTTCTTTAAAAGTATGATTGAAATCCTTGATTGTAAACTATTCTATGTGTTCTGAAAAGCAGCAAGTAAACTAGCAAGGTGAAAGAAGAAATTGTACATGTGTCCCAGATATGTCTATTTTGTATGTTTCCTGGACTTGTAAAATAGGAGAAGGTAGATGTCTCAGATATCAATTTTTTAATATATAATGATTCTTATATTCAGTAATGTTTGTTTGTTTACTATAACATAATTATTAGAAACTTACATGAGGTGATTCTTGAAATGTGTTATACTGAGTATTTGAATATTCATACATATGTATTAATTGGTCCATAATCATGTTTAGTAAGGATGACTGTACTTTAAAGATAATTTGGATTTTTTTTTAATCTTTACAGAAAAAGAATGCCTGTCAACGTGTGTTCAGAATATGCAGCAATCTGATGACCTTTCTCCCTTAGAAATAGTTGAGATGTTTGCTGGCCTTTCTTGCTTCCTCAAAGATTCCAGTGGTGTATCTCAAACACTTTTAGATGATTTTAGGATATGGCAAGGATATAACTTCCTTTTTGATCTCTTACTCAGGTATGACAGCCATGTTTATAAGCATTATTTTCTTTTTTAAGGGGCTGTTTTGTTTCTCTTTGCAAAGTCTGTTTGTGTATCTTTGTATAATGTTTTATTTGAAAATGCAGCTCAATAATTAAACCTTAGTTAAAATGCAAGGGTAATATTAAAGTGAAACTATTTCAGTTTAGGATTCTGAATTCATTGTGCAAGTATGAAGCTAAGCATTAGTTTTCCTAACTCAATCCATGTGATATTTATGATCTTGGCATTCTATAATACTTTTCTGGACTTACATGTATTCTGTTTTATGTAGTGTGTCTTTGAATATGGTGGTTTCCATTAGATTACTAATTCAATAGAATGGAAGCAATTTTCTTAGTTTAACAACATGGTGTGTGAAGAAGTACTCAAGTTTGTTGAAAAAAAATTCTACTCATTTTTCCACCCCTTCCATATTTTTAAGGAGTTCTTCCAAGTTTTTCTCTCTTTTTTTTAAGGCCTGAAACACATGGGCCAAAAGAAGTGGCTTCAGGATGCTTTGGGGTTGTGGCGTTCAGATGATGCTTCCCCAAAGAGGCTGAAAGCCACTCCAATGGCACGATCCAGCAGCCAGCTTGTGACCGCAGTGGCAGCCCGCTTTGGGCGCAGACCGTGTAGTTGCCGCAGTCCTGGCCTGATTGCAGCCAGAGCAGCCTCTGATTGCTCCTGCTTCACCCCTAAGATAAAAAGTCCCCAGCTGTTACAATATTTCCTTATAGGTTCAGGATTCCGTATAGGTTCAAGTTTCCGTTTTGGGATTCAGTGTCACCAGTGCACTGATGATGCCCAACCTGTCTCTCTTTTCCATTCCTAACACAGCAAATATGTGGCTGCCTTTAGAAATTGTTTGGAACCTTTAGCAGGTCCAAAATGCTATGGCCAGACTGCTGATCAGTGTGGTTATAGCTGGTTCAAAAAGCTTCATTCAGTATTGGTTCATTTCTGGGCACAATCTGAAGTGCTGGTTATGACCTATAAAGCCCTGTATAGTTTTGGTCCAAGCTGTCTGAAAGACTCTATCTCCCTATGAGAGTGAAAAGGGCTTTCTCTCCATTATCACACGCCTGTTTGGTGGGGATATGTGAGAAGGCCTTTTTGGTGGCCTCTCTATAGCAACCACAGGAAGCTAGGCAGGCCTCTTGTTTACTGCCTTTCAGCTGGCAGGTAAAGTCCTCCTTATTTAAGTAGGTATTTTGTGGTTAGATGGTTGTGCAGAAGTGCTTAAGGGTACATGTATGTGGATGTGTGTGCACTGTACTTTAATTTTAGTTATATGACTTTACTGTTTTAAAATTTCTGTATTTTAATAGGAAGCCTTATTTAATGTTGGTGAACTTTTACAACTTTTATTGTAAGCTTCTTCAGGTCCCATGTTGGGTGAAAGATGGGGTATAAATAAAAGAAATAGGATTGTTCTAGCTCTGTCCTTTCTTTGCTTCTCAGTCCTAATCAGAATTTAGCTTTTTTTAATTTTAAGAATCCATACTTTATGCAGCTGGCATAGGAAGATGATAATGAATGGTTCTCAATGCCAGAGGATTTCTATGTGGTATCCAGCATCATTTCCTTTTTTCTGTGACAAGATTTACATAGTCTAACAGATAGATGGAATCAATCTGTTGTGGTAGCTTCAGCTGTAACACTTTATTATTTCCCTTTAATTACTAAGGGAAATAATGCACTAGCTGAATCAAATGGAGATTTTTTTTCCCAACCTGCATTTTGCATGAGAAAAATCTGGTGTTGATATAAACAATAACTTGACATTCATTACATTGAAATTGCATTTGACTGTTTGGTGGGATTGTGGAAGATTAATACTAATTGTTTTTGCAGGCTTGACTAATATCTAAATATTTTTTTCAGTTGTCTTTTGACAAATAGCCTGATGCTTTTCTGATCCCCTTTTCTGATCAGTTGCATGTTTGAACTGTATGCTAGAAAGTTTTTGAGAACATTGTATTGAGTCCTTGGTTGCATTTGATGTGATCTGTAGAAATCAGAATGATTTCTGAATGTGGGAAAATGCAGATCACACTCAGCTCAGGTTTTAATGGGATGTGTTGTATGCTTGTGGAGTATTTTTTATTACCAAACTTTTTGTCTCACCCTTCCAGTATTTATGACACCATGGCCCCAAACAGATAGGCCAAGGAGCAGATTATTCATGCCCCTGGAGCATCCGAAAGCCCCTCCGAGGCTACCTAAGGGGGCCCAAAGCAACCTGGAAAAGGAGTGTTAAAAAAACATTCTCCTGCCAGCAACTCATTTGGGATCATGGCGGTGACCCGCTTTGAGAGCGGGCTGTCTGGTCACCATGGTCCCAGTATGATTGAGGCCCAATTGCGGCTGGAGCGGCCTCTGGCCACTCCTAGCCACCAGTCTGCTTCACCCCATGTCACATAAAGCAGTATATTCAGTAAAAATATAGAAAAATGAGCACACAAAGCATAAGTTTTTAATTAAAAAGCAGATAATTTGGAAGGCAAAAGACTTTCAAAATAAACAGTTTTCCCGCCAATTTGTAGAGGGAAAAAAGAGTGGGGACCACCAGTGTTTTGCGGAACACGGTATTCCACACCATTAATAGAGCCATTGAGAAGGTCCTGTGTCTTGGTGGGAAACTCAGAAGGGAGTCTTTCAGGGAGTGAGCAGTTTGGGAAGAAATGCTTCTTCAGCTGTCCTGGATCCAAGTCACTTGGGGCTTTAAAAATAAGCACAGACTGTTCAAATTGCATCCAGAAACAAAGTGGCTAGTAGTACAGATAGTGCAGGAGAAGTGTGATTTACTTTCATGGATATGCATCTGGTAACATTTTTTGCTGCTTTCTTCTGAACCAAGTGTGCCTTACAAAGACTCATCAAAGGTGGCCCCAAGATTAGATCTGACTTCTTCAGAAATGAATGTAGCTGGCACACCAGCCTAAACTGCACAGAGGGGCTCCTGGCTACATGCACTACTAGTCATCAAATTCTGTGAAGCTGAATCAGTGACAGCTTGAAACCACAACAGCTTACTTGGTATTTGATTTAAAAAGAAACAAAGGAATAGCAGTCTTTCCCAAGTTATTGTATTGATAACTAACATATACATGAGAAAACACTGTATTACAATTATGTCTGAGAAGAAATTATCAAAGGAGTGTCATAATCTAACTTTAAAACCTTTGCCAAAGGCAATAGCTTTCTTCTCTTTTTTGAAATCATGTTGACTTCTCCAAGGAAAGTTTTGTTTGTGGCAGTTAGTGAACAAAGTAGTAAGGTTTGGCATAATTGTTACTCAGAAGCCATTTAACTCCTATTAGTAGTTTGAAAATTGGTTTGAATTATGTGACTGCAATAATAATAATAATAATAACAAATTTTTATTTCTAGCCCGCCCCTCTGCTCTGCAATCGGGGCGGGTTACAACATTTTTAAAACATACAAAGTTAAAACAAGCCTTATCCCCATAACTCCCCTCCCACCCCCTAAAACAAGATTAAACTATTAAGAGATTAAAACATAATAAAGTCTAAAACCAAACAAACATTACAAAAAACAATAAAATCAAAAAATGAAGCGAGCTACAGATAAGGGACAGTTAAAACCATCTCCCCTCAGGTCGGAAGATTATTCCGGGAAGGCCTGCTGGAAGATGTCCGTCTTTACTGCTTTTTTTTTTTTTAATTTAAAAATACTTTTATATCTTAGTCTTTTTTTTT
>CM034708.1:14642654-14655082 GCA_020142125.1 Phrynosoma platyrhinos | reverse complement strand
CCCCCGGTGGGGTCGCGACCCACAGGTTGAGAACCGCTGATGTAGACAATCACAGTGCCCATAAATTTCAGGCAATTCCAACGATTGATAAAAGTCTTTCATCCTCAATCCAACATTTTTTGTATGATACAAGTAGCACATTCTTTTAAAATACTGTTAACAGTCTTAATTATGTACCTGGTAGATGTTGCTTCTAGTCAGGGAGGGCATGTGCTTGTATTATGTGTGATTGGCATAGGAAATTATTGTGCAGGGGGATTGGTCAGGCCTATTGAGATGAAGTACAAAGACATTTATGTGGTTTTACTTCATTCAGTTCTCTCCCCAAGACTTGGGTTATTCCATCAAGATGTGGTGATGCTTCATCTCTTTGTTATAACCACTGTCTCTTTTCATTCTGCTTTTTATGTATTCTGATGCCTGATTATAGTAGATATTTACTGACATCTCTAAGTTGGCAGCCATTGCAGATATTTGTGCCATGTGGTCCATTTGATACTGTGTCTAAACAGTCTGCTGGTACCATAGTAATTCCTTTGTACTTGTTTTCTTTGCAGGTATCTTCAGGGAATTTGGTGGAGCAAGATGTGTACATAACATTGTAAAATATCCACAATGCAGACAGCAAGCACTGATGATAATACAGCAGTTGGTGTTGTCACCAAGTGGTGATGATGACATGGGTACTCTTTTAGGACTAATGCATTCTGCTCCACCTACAGAATTGCAGCTGAAAACAGACATACTAAGGGTAAGTTCAATAACTAAGAATGTATGGATGTTTGAAAAATATTGTTTATTTAAAAATATAAACAAGTAAAACATTTATGTAGAAGAAATACAAATATTAAAATAAACTATGTAAAAGAAATTCCTCAAATATTACTGTGAAATTATTTCAGACATAGTAATCACATGTTGTTCACATGTTTCCTACTTGATGAGAGAAGAGCAGATTAAAAATTCTATATGTGTAAAATATCTTGATTTGGAATGGGGTGTGTATATGTATTCTGAACTAATGTTATTACTTTATCATGTGAATGATAAACATAGAGTAAGGCAAGAAGCTGAGTTCTTGCAATATCTCTGAAAAATACACAAGTTAATGAAGCTTCCAAAATCTGTAGACAACTTTCGTTGCCTAAGTGATCTTCTGAGTAGGATGCATTTGCTAACATTCAGTGAAAATGGTCTGCAGTTGGAAGTAGGACTTCCAGTCAATTCTGGTTCCATAGCATTTATATTTCAAAAAATGCTGTTATATATTTTATTTTTAAAAAATTAACTTTTTAGTAAAAACTAAATTGATACAAAGTAAATATTGTGAGATTAGGACGCAGTGTCTTACTGCTTAAGACACCAATTCTGACAGTTGGAAGGTTGCCAGTTCGAAGCCCAAGTGTTTCATGATTGAGTGAGCTCCTGTCACTAGTCCCAGTTTCTGGTAACCTAGCAGTTTGAAAGCATGCAAATGCAAGTAGATAAATAGGTACCACTTTGGTGGGAAGGTAACAGTATTTTGTGAAGTCATGCTGGCCACATGACCACCAGAGTCATCTTTGGACAATGCTGGCTTCCTCGGCTTAGTAACAGAGATGAGCACTGCCCTCTATAGCTGGTTACAACTAGATGTTTGTGTCAAGGGAAACCTTTACCTTAAATATTGTGAAGGAGAAATGAAGTGGTGTAATTTTTTTATGATTATCATTCCCATACATCATATATATTTTTCCTGATTGGCTTTTACATAGTGAGAAAATCTCTTAATTCTGTTTTTTCATTAGATTGTATGCTGGTTTTTTTTATTTGAGCCCCCAAAGTTTCTTGCAACAGTGGTTTAATACAACACTTGTAGTGTGTCTGTATATGTGGGAAGGAACAAGTACTAATTTTGAATTGAGCAGATCAGGCACAAAGTAGACATTTTGTTGACTGACCTACAACTTGATATAAATTCTTCCACCTGGTCAAGTGGAAGTGCTCTTAGACTTGGTACTGAGATTTGTCAGACTTAAAATGCTCTGGGTAATGATAGGTTCCAGAACACTGTGTGGAGTATTGCTCAGCCCTATGTATTTGATGGAGATTAACAAAAGTTTTCTAACAGAAATGTGTCATTAATTCTTGCCTTTGGACGAGAATACTGGAAATGCTAATTTTTAAAAAAGAAATCCAGGAAATTAAAGGCTGGTTAACTTGACAGTTTATATTGGTTTTATTCCATATTTATTCAATTTAATTTATATTTTGACTTTCTCTCAGTGTGGGATGCAGGACAGATTACAAAAGGTTAAAATAAATGAATGGAAATCAAACAGAATTTTATCAAGTACACAAGAATACATCTTGTAGGAGAATCAGCAAGATTTTGCTCATGGGACTGTGCATATGTTGTAACTCTGTTAGTGAGAACATTTCTGGAATTTTATACTTATGAAGGGGTTTTTGTGTGATGAATGTATTCTATACACTTGATCCTTAATAGTTTCTTTAAACATAGTAGAGTTGTGTATGTGTCAGACATTTACTATTTATTGTTGTTTTTATCTTGAAAATAATCAATGTACGTTGTTACCCAAATGCATTTATGCAGGAAGGCTGACTTGTAATCATATGCTTTGTCGTGTTCTATGTTCTGTATCAAGATGCTTCAAAGAAAGCTTAGAAGATATTCATAGAATCATAGAATTGAAAGGAATTGCAGGGGCAATCTTTTTAAACTTTGCCATGCAAGAATAACTAAAGCACTCTTGAGAGATAGCTGTACAATGCCTTTTCAAAGACCTCCAAAGAAGGAGAATCCACCACTGAGACAGTCTATTCTACTGTCAAACAGTTCTTAGTGTCAGGATGTTCTTCCCAAGATTTAGGTGTAATGTTTTTCTACTAATTGGAATTCACTTTGATTTGTGTCTTTATCGCTGGAACAAGAGAAAGCAAGCTCACTCCATCTTCTACATGACATCTCTTCAAATATTTTTTTAATGTTCATACTATCTTTCCATCTTCTCTTCTCTGATACCCAGCTCCCTAAAGCTGTTCCACCTAAAACTAGTTTCCAGACCTTTAAACATCTTGGTAAAATGTTTAGAGGCAGTTAATATTTTTCTTGAACTGTGATACCCAGAATTGGACATAGTCTTTCAGGTGATCTCTGACCAAAGCACACTAGAATGGCACTGTTACTTTTCTATGGCTAATATTGTTGGCATAGCAATGTTTAAAATAGTCTATGTGGTTTTCTTTGTTTTGACTTGTTTAAATATTCTTGTAGGCCCTACTGTCTGTACTGAAAGAGAGTCATCGCACAAGAACGGTGTTCAGAAAAGTTGGTGGATTTGTGTATGTCACATCATTACTCGTTGCCATGGAAAGATCCTTGTGTTCTCCACCAAAGAATGGCTGGGAGAAAATAAATCAAAACCAAGTGTTTGAGCTGGTCCACACTGTGCTATGCACCTTGACTGCAGCAATGCGTTATGAACCAGCCAACTCACACTTTTTCAGAACAGAGATCCAGTATGAAAAGCTGGCTGATGCTGTGAGGTTACTTGGCTGCTTCTCTGACTCCAGGAAGATAAGCCCTTTGAACATCTTTCCCTCAAATACCCAACCATTTCAAAGACTGTTGGAAGATGACCTCATCTCCATGGATTCTGTCTCACCCACTTTAAGGCATTGCGGCAAACTCTTTATTTACTTCTACAAAGTAGCTACAGATTCTTTTGACAGGTATGACTTATAAGATAGTGATACAGTTCTAAATGTTATTTAAGGGATAAGAACCCTGTCCTCCTTGCCTTTTGTCAACCACACACTTATCTTATCATCTGCCTGTTATGAATAAATTTAGGGGTAGCCAAGGAGGGGACTATGCTTATTGTAAGGGATTGTGGTTTTGTTTTGTTTTTTAAATTATATCATGTAATACAAATCAACATTTCATTTGTTTTAACATATGTTCACTTTTTTTAACAATACTATTTTAATATTTGATTTAAATAGAATTTGAATTGAAGGAACTTTTATTTTAAAAGAATAATTTAGCAGTTTAGATTACATCCAAAATTAGTTCTCCCTGGAACTAATGGAAATGGAAATGAATAGTATTTATTAGTCAAAACTATCTTAACACCTATTTATTTCCTGTAGTCTGCTGTAACATTTGATCTAGCTTCTTATCTTTATTTTAAATATTCAGTAATTTTTAACTTCTCAGATTATAGGTTGTTTATTTGATAGCTGCAAATTTTAGAGCTGATGTACTTCAATATAACACACCACACTATTCACTGATTTGCAAAGTGGGTGGGAGTCCATGAAAGCTTTTGCTGAATAAAACTTGTTAAGTCTTTTAAATGTTCAATTTTTTGTTGTCTTTTTTATTATTGCAGCAGACTAATACTTGTTTTTCAAGAGAAAAATCCACAGTAAGGAAACATCCCTTACTTGTGATTTCTTGTATTAAATAAGACTAAATATTCTTTGAGTTTTCTTTCTGACTTCAAGCATTTTAAAATTCATCCTTGAGTGCTATTGCAATTCAGATATTTCCTGGTGTTCACCTGTGTGCTTAAATGTTTCTCGCTAATTTTAATTTTTTTAATGTATTTATTTATTTAAAATAATTTATTACTATGATACCTGTTTTGGCCAACAGAATGTTCAGATTTCCATTCAAGAGAATAGAATAAGGAGGCTCCCTGTCTCCCTTCATTTCTCCTAAATCTCATAATTACTGATGATTTTATGTTACTCCTTTTTATGAAAATTTAATTGTACTTCACTGTATGGTATGTACTCAAACCTAATCTTCTTTTATCAATCACAAATTGCACATATATAAAACAAGGTTCACTTCAAGATGTCAAAGTATGGAGAATTATTTACAACTATTTGCAAAATTGCTTACAACTCAAATTAACATGATGTTTCACACAAACAGGAACCATCCTTTAAAAGCAAAACCACCAAACACTACTGCTGCTTTATATGTCTTCGTTTTTACTTTATATGTTCTCTTTGATGTCTTTTGTTCTGGCTAATTCTACAAACTGTATTTCTAAAACTAACAAAGCTTCCAGCCTTGTTTTTTCTTCTAACCTCTCTATCTGTTCTATGTCTGTTTGTCTATAGTCGTGCTGATCAGATCCCTCCTTGCCTGACCAATGAGTCTTCTCTCCCCTCTCCTTGGGGCACACCAGCTTTGCCCAGGAAAAGGTACTGATGCTCTTTAAGAGCAGCTGCACTTTAGTGTCTTGACTGTATCTTGTTCTGTCTCAGAATGAGGTCTGTTACTGTCTTTCCACATTCTTCAACAGTTGGCTTACTGGCAGCCTAACAAATTCATATTTAGTTGTACCCTGTTTTTGAAAAAAATAGACAAATAAATAAATTGTAAATGCTTTCTCCTTTATGGTGTTGGTTCAAAATAAAGGAAGACAGGATATATGCTTCTGAATGTTGAGTAAATTGTGTTGTTGTAGGACTCATTGTTTTAAATGCAACATGTCTTGTTCTTATGGCAAAACATTGGTGTTTTAGTGAATTGATATTAAGAAGTCTCTGAAGCAAGGTTTATACTAAAAGTGGAAATTATGAACCCCTCCAGATGTTGTTAGAAGTGCTAACCAGCACATACAGTGGTGAAAGATGCTGGTAGTTAAAAATCCAACAAGATGTGGTCTACACATTTGTTCAAATTTTTGTAGGAGCCTTGTGGTGGAAGAATGGACTGCAACTGGTCAACTCCAGTTTTTGAATGCTGATTTTTAGGAACTGTATCTGTAGGAGCACATTGGATTAGAATTTGTCTCTAATGTGCTAGGTTTTTTTTTTAAAAAAAATAACTTTCAGGAAACGCATTAAAAATGGCATTGGAATTAACTTGGTGTTATGGTGTAAGCTGTTCTACATTTTGTCCCAAAAGCAACAACAACAACAAAAAGAAATATGGGACACACATCTCTTTAAAATTCTACTAACCCACAGTTCAAAATACTGCATAGGAGCTTTATAAACAACCACTGTTAATTTTAATATTTTGGGTACATTTAAAACTTGCATTATGTAAGTACCTTGTCCCTTCCCATTTTTGTTGATCTTTTATTCCATGATTTTAGGCCTTGACATTTTGTTATTTTTCTGATTTATTGGAAGAATGTCCTTTATTGTGGCTCTTTGGTTACTTTATTAAGTTAAAGTATTTAAAAATAAATTTAGACAGTCAATCTAAAGCAACATTGGTTTCTAAATTGTTCTGTCTTTCTCTGTATTGTGTTTGCTCTTTGAAGGTCATCAAAGAACTTGTCATCTGCTTGCCATTGTTCTTTGTTTTCTCTGCTTCATCCTCATGTGTTTTTATATAAACATTTAATTAGAATTAGCATAAACATGTAACCAAATAAAGGTTTATTTGGCAAAGGAAGCTAATTAGCCTTGGCAGGGGGTCTGCTCTAAGATTAAGCGAAGTCTGGCTTCATTCCGTTGATATCAGGATCTGCTTTAATGTTAAACCTAAGTCTAGCTTCAATTTGTTGAAATGAAATGTTAAAATTAGAGCCTAAACTATTTGTTAGTCCCATGTAGGACTAACACTTATGCAGATTTCAGTGTATTATAGTTGGGACTAACAATCAGATTTAGGCCAGATTGTTCAAGCCGAGCCAAAAGTGACAACTCTAAAATTTGATGTTAAATAGTAAGGTAGTTTTATATCTCCTTGTATTTTCAAGGGAAAGTCAAACTGCCTGTCTGTGAGACCTGATGTAAATTTTCTGTGGCTTGGATCCAAAGAACTATGGATGGAAAATTCATGCTAAAATTAACCCATTTTAGCTCATACATAAGTGTCAGGGATGCAGTGGCTCAAGTGGTTAAGACACTGACTCTGTTGATTACAAGATTGGTAGGTTGGCAGTTCGAGGCTCAGGTGCTACATGATGGAATGAGCTCTTGTCACTAGTCCCAGCTTCTGCTAATCTAGCAGTTTGAAAGCATGCAAATGCAAGTAGATAAATAGGTACTAGTTCAATGGGAAGGTGCTGGCCACATGACCACCAGAGTAGTCTCTGCAGCTTAGTAACAGAGATGAGCATCATCTTCTATGGTCGGACACAACTTGACAACCTTGTCATCCTTTAACATGAGTGTCAAAGTTTCTTTTCTTTTTCATTATATGTTGAGACAGACTAACACTACTGTCTCTTTGAAAAAAGCTAATAATAGTTAATCATGGTCTATTATAATTATTGCACATTGTAATATTACATTTTCACTGAATCTTGTGTTTATTTGTTATTAAAATAGAAATCAGTTTCAAAGCAACTGCAGATAGTATATAGCAGTGCTTCTCAGGTTATCTGATTTGTGGGACTGGCAATTTTTTCCAGTGTGCTAGGGGCAGGACCATATTTTTCTCATTGGCTGTAACTACTTCTTTCTTTTCTGGAACCAGCAACCAATGGCTCAGGGACTAGCACTGGTCCAGAATCTACCCTTTGAGTAGCCCTGGCATATAGGGTTGTCAATACCTTGTACACTCATGCCATTCACAATATAGCTTTCTTTGCCAACTGTTGGTTACTAGTACTAGGTCACTAGTAGTGACATAAACTGTAGTGGGGACAGTTTTCAGCTATCTGGTGATGCATAAAGATTTATAAATATCAGATAAACATTAATTTAAAAAATGCAGGCATGTTCTTTATAGAATTTTTAAAAATATTTGAAATGTAATAAAGGGTGATTCAAAATCTATTCCTGTGAAGCCCTGTTGCTCTCTTTAGAAACAAACATTGTACATGGTTCAGGGAAAAGTTACTCGCAGCTATGCTGCTTATTTATTATTAGTTTTAATATGTACTTATTTATCACATTTCTGCCCCGAAGGGTTTCCAAAGCAGTATCCTATAAAACAGATTAATTCATTCTTTAAAAGTAGATTAAAAACAACAGATGGGTAACATGAAGTCTTGGAGGAACTGTGGCATCCAGTACTCCCATTTCACATCATTGAAGAGACAGAGGAAATTGTTAGGCATTCATGGTGTACTTCAGGTTTGGCAACAGGGATAAGAGTGAAATGTGTAGAGTCACTATTAAACTGAATGCCTTTCATGATTTATCGGCTGTATTTGTTGACTGGCTTTGAAAGTGATACATCTCAGTATGGGTCTAACCATTGAACAGCTGGTTGAAGTCAGATTAACATCCATTCTGACAATGAGTGCCAGGTACACTAGGAAAATGTAGCATAAATGTGTGGTTATATTAGAGTACTAAGACACTGTGAGATGCAGTGGCTTAGTGGTTAAGATGCCAATTCTGACAATCGAAAGATTGGCAGTTCAAGGCCTAAGTGCTTCATGGTGGGGTGAGCTCCTGTCACTAGTCCCAGCTTCTGTCAACCTAGCAGTTCAAAAGCATGTAAATGCAAGTAGATAAATAAGTACCACTTGGGTGGGAATGTAACAGTGATTGGTGCAGTCATGCTGGCCACATGACCACTAGAGAAGTCCTTGGACAACACTGGCTCTTTGGCTTAGTAAAGGAGATGAGCACCACCCCCTACACCACCCCCTTAACCTCTAAGACACTGTATCCTCTGAAGGAAGACACTTAACTGGGCAAACCAACTGGTTCACCATTAGAAGCCCATCTTGGTTACAGTGTGGGAACAGTGTGGAATACAATTTTTCACCATCTTAGAGCTGGGAGAAGATTTGCTAATCAAAGAGCCATATACATGGGCACTCTTTAGTAAACTAAGCCCTATTTTGTATTATCTCATTTAGAAACCCAGAAGATGGGGCACCATGTGTGGAAAATTTCCTTGCCAAGGACCATTGCTGCATCACAGTGACATGCTCTGGCTGTCCACAGGATGGCAGACAGAGGATGCCCTTCATTGGGTAGCACAGACTATTTTGTTACTTGAATAGGAAATTATTCCCGCCTCTCCCTACGGATTGAATTACCCTGTGATATTACCTGTGAAATTACCCTGTGATATCATTCATGCTAGGTCTTCCTACATACAAATAATAACAGCTGTTTGTTCCAGGGTTTATGTCTGTTTCCTAATTTTTGGTTCATAACAAGGAAGCTGGTGGTTTTCAGTTGGAAGTAACAGTGGTAGTATTTTTAGGACATGTCTGTGTGGGAGCGTGCATATATGTAATTGACAGAAAACAAGGTCTGTCAGTTACTCAAAACAAATGTTCCATCTTTTGTGAACGTGTGTTTTCTGGATCGAGTGTTCAAATATTGTAGAATATTGTTCACTCTACACCTATAAACACTCCTGTGCACATGGGGCATTTTTATCCCCTGCAGTACTTTGGAATTCTCATGTGACCAGAAAATAGACTAGAAATCATTTAATGCAAGTTTTATTATCCATGTGGATGAAGTTTAAGCCAAAAACTGTATTTGAAGTAAAGCTGAATTTTGTGTGAGAGAACCTTATTCTTATTTCTAATTTTTAGGCATGCATATCATTCTGTTTCGACTCCGCCAGTATTCCCTTCCAAAAATTCTGCTGATTTGAAGGTGCACAAAGGAAATGTTCCTCTACAAAGTTCAGATGCTGTCATCATCCATCCTGGAGCCATGCTTTCCATGTTGGACCTCTTAGTCTCTGTTGGGTCGACTATACAACCTGAAGTGAGAACCCTTTCAATTGATTCTCTTTAAATGTGGGGTAAAATTAAAAGAAAAATTAATAAAGAGGGCTTTAAACATTGTATTTAAATTAACCTTACCTTGAGTTATTTAGTATTAATACTGATTACTACTAGGAAGCACTGAATTACAGTTGTAGAGTATATAAAGTTTTTGCCCAAAATGCAGTCCAAAATAACAGCTTTGACATGGGCATCTTCTGGTCCCTAAATGCCCATAGATTCTATTCTCATCATAGCTGTTTCCTTGTATTAAAAAAACTTTGGGATTTGGGGTCAGGTTTTTTTAAATGGTAGTACCCTGTGCCAGACCATTTTTCAAATGGGAGAAGTGGGATTTCCAAAATAGATTGGGATATTTTGTGAATGTTTCTTATATATAAAGAAAAAAACACCCCAGTAATCATACTGGACATTACACATTCCTGAAGTAGCTCATTGAATGCCAGTAATTTTAATACAAAAAGTAAGGGTACTTCAGAATTGGAGTTTGCTTTTTAGTACACTTGTGCCTGGGATTTGATAATTCCCTTATAGCCATATTGGAAGAGGCAGCATCTGTAGTAGCACAAACTTGCTATTTTAAAAATATGATTATTACTACTATGATTTCTAGTACTTAATCATTTATTTTATTTAAAGTATTTATATCCCACCCCATGTCAAGTACAATCTATGGACAGTTTATGATAAAATCAGTTTAAAATTAGGACAGTAGCCATTTATATACTTATTAGCACATGATTATTACTTTGTTTAAATATAGGCAGTATAAATACAGCACAATATTAGGTGTATGCTGTCAGGATTGCAATATCACAAAATTTATATTGTCATAAATATTCTGGAATAAATTCTGGATAATCAGACAGAATACCATGTGACAGTTATTTGAATATATCAACCAGGGTCTGAAAGGCTTTGATAGGTGTTAAAAAGAGGCTGTGATTGTCTAGTGGGATTTTTGGCTTAACAATATAGCTTAAACCTTGGCCAAGTATTTTATTACAGTTCTTTTTGTCTTTTATTTATGTGTGTGTATGATTTTGTAGCATGCCCTTGATCTTCAGCTTGCAGTAGCCAACATCTTGCAATCTCTAGTGCATTCAGAAAGAAACCAGCAAGTCATGTGTGAAGCTGGACTCCATGCACGACTTCTACAGAGGTGCAGTGCTGCACTTGCTGATGAGGACCACTCTTTACACCCGCCACTCCAAAGGATGTTTGAAAGGCTCGCTTCTCAGGCATTGGAACCAATGGTGCTTAGGTAAGTGTGAAGGATTGGTTTAATTCAGATCCTTACCATTCACATGATAGCAAGCATTAATATATTTTACTCTATTGCTGTGGAGCTTAGAGTATTGGGATTCCCTAGACAGAGGAAGGAAGGAATATTTTTGATAGTAAGCCTTTTGAGCTAGAATTTCACACATTCTCTGCTTATAGTACGAGGGAATTGAACAGTTCATACTGTAGAAAATGTCTTTAAATATGTCAGCTCTCAAGGCTGGTTTATACTGTATTATACATGATACTTCCTCTCCCCCCCCCCCCCCGAGAATAATCTCCACATTACAGAGCAGAGCTTGGAGCATTAAGTTTAAAAATTAATGCAACAATGTTAAACATTAGAAATTGAGGGATTAATTAACTACCATAAATCTAACCCTTGAAATAGGTCAGTTAGTTAAGTTATTATCAATTAACTTACTGCTCAGTGTTAGTGTGGCGAGATTGAGAATGACATAGTAGTTGTCATGGCTGACACATGTTGTTTTTGACTTCTTCAGAAGGGCCCTTTTTGTTCTTTTAAAGCTTTACTTCAGTCTAGAATTTATCTCCACATACACTACAAAATCCATAATATGATTGTTGCCTAGGAATGATAGGAATCCAAAACATCTTGCAACAATCAGGTTGGAGAAGCCTGTCTCAGAGCATAAGATTTACTGTATCTGACAAGAGGGAGAAGCACCCATCCTAAAGAATTCTCATAACTCAGCTTACTAAAGCATATTTTTAAATTCCATGTTAATTGTAGAAACAAGTGATTTGGGGGAAATAGTTAGAAAAATCTAGTGAATTAATAATTTAATATGTTAATTGGTGAGCAGATTATAACTTCTGTTAAAAAGTATTTGTTCTGCTTAAGTATACAGATAAGGTTGGTGATCTGTGGAGAAACATATATTAAAGCAGCTTTCAGGTCTCAAGGTTTGCTCTTCATTCTCTGGATGACTGAGGGATGGGTTTATTCCATGTGCCAGCAGCTTGAGGCAGAAGCTTCCAAGGGAGAAACTGCTGTGAAAAATTTGATTTTAATAGTACAAACATATTCCTGTGAACGTGCAACTTGTGTAGAAGTAGTATTCTACATGCATCTTTAGCCCAAGCTTGATAAAGCAGTAGTAAACACTCTCAAAAAGACAAACCCCATCAGAAGCATCACCACACATAAAATAGGGACATGGAATGTGAGAAGCATGAGCCAAGGGAAGCTAGACATAGTGAAAATAGAAATCATAGAATCATAGAGTTGGAAGAGATCACAAGGGCCATCCAGTCCAACCCCCTATGCAACACATGAACATAGCAGTACCGGGGGTGAGTGAATTAAAATGGACAGGAATGGGCCACTTTGAATCAGACAACCACATAGTGTTTTACTCAGGGAATGCAAAGAAAAGAAGAAACGGGATGGCTTTCATACTAAGAAAAGATGTTGCAAAAGCAGTCAGAGGA
>CM034708.1:14622204-14640101 GCA_020142125.1 Phrynosoma platyrhinos | reverse complement strand
TGTATATAAATCTGCATTTACCTGGGTATTGGGAATGCATATATCCGCACACAGCCACCAAACAAGATTTCCCTATATTCCTTCCCTCTCATTCCAAGGATCCACATTTTTTACTTTAGAATTCTTTATGTCTGCATACTCTAGCTCAGGGGTAGGCAACCTTTCCCCTTTAAGGGCGGAGGGACTTCAGCTCCCAGAAGCCTCAGCCATGTTGGCCAATAGTCCCATGTTGGCCAATAGCTCCTGGGATTCTGGGAGCTGAAGTCCCTTGTCCCTTAAAGGGAAAAGGTTGCTTACCCCTGCTCTAGCTACTTACTTCGGAAACAAGAAAATTGAAAGTTTGAAAAGTCTCAAACATGTCAGTGTTGTTTACAGGGTCCCACTCCAAGAGAGAGAGAGAGGATTTAGAATTAATAAATAGATGTTCTAAATTTGGGCTGGATCTCGTCCACTTACATGGGAGCGAGGCTCATTTAATTCATTGGCACCTATTTTTAAGCAAACATGTATAGGATTCTGCTAATTGGGTAACTGTTGTTGTGTGCCTTCAAATTGTTTTTGACTTATGACAAGGTGAACCTATTATAGGATAAGGTGAACCTATTACAGCATTTTCTTGGCAAGATCTATTCAAAGAGGATTTGCTATTGTGTTTCTCTGAAGCTTAGCAAGAGAGTGAATTGCCCATGGTCATTCGGTAGATTTCTATGGCTAAGTAGGGATTTGAACCCTGGCCACCCATAGTCTTAGTCCAAAACTCAAACCACTATACCATGCTGTCTTTCAATTAGATAATGTATGGATATAAAGCAGCTTATTTATATACCGCTTCATATCACGCTATGGGATGTCTAAGCGGTTTACAACTGTGAGCTGATTGCCCCCCAACAAACTGGGTACTCATTTTAGCGACCTCGGAAGGATGCAGGCCTGAGTCGAGCCTCAGCCCTGGCTGGTATTGAACTCGCAACCTTGTGGTCTATGAGTGAGTGGCTGCAGTACAGGCATTTAACCACTGCGCCACCAGGGCTGCTTTTTCTTTCTACTTTGTAGTTTAGAGCTGCATTAGTTTTGTTTTGCATAATTTATTTAGACTTTACTGTAAAAACAATTAACAATTGAAAATGAAGAAGAAAACCATTTGTCTTGGGAATCCTCAAAATTGAACATCAGCTATTTTTGTTAATTTAGGAACATTTTAAGTATACACGTGTGTTTCAGTGGCTACTCTTATTCTAATCCAATAAAAGAGAATAAAAATGACTTGTTGCCTCTTTTATTTTCCCACTTTTCACTAGGGAATTTTTACGTTTGGGAAATCCATTAAATTGTGGAGCCTGGGACAAAAAACTGTTAAAACGATACCGTGTACATAAGCCAAGCTCACTCAGTTACGAAACAGAGATGAGAAGTAAGTGCACAAACATTTGAGAAATGTATTTTTTAACTTTTATTTGTTTGAGTTTCACAAAGAGTACTAAATCAACAAAATCTTCCAGAGTGATATGTAGTTCTGCTTCAACAATGTGTCAGAAGAAGAACAAGTGAGATTTTGTTGAAGTATGTGTGCCCTTTCTAAAAACCCTAATGCTGCAGTTGCTTAAGCATAGGTGAGTAGCTGGGAATAGAACATTGGACACCATATTCCTTCTGTTTTAAACCTTCTCTTCCTTTTTTTTTTTTTTTTAAACCATTCCAAACAACTCACAGACCCCAGGAAGTGCAGATGCTTTTGCTCCATCTTTGGCCTGTTATGCGCTTTTCTAGGAAAAACCCATTATTTATCTTAGAAGTGAACCAGCACATGGAAAAATTTGGTACATTTTTAGCCGGCCTTGGTCAGGTCTAGGCTCAGAAGAAGGGTCTGTTTAACCCAGAAATGAGCCATTGTTCTGGGTGAAAATAAAATGCTCTGTGTATCTTTAATTTTAGTGAATTTCTTTTTTCCAAAAATAAAATTTAAAAATTGGGTGTGCCCTCAACCACACTTTTTACCACTCCTTGGTTTTTGCAATAAAATTTAAAAGCGTCTTTCTATGTTTAATATTAATTATAATGCCAAATAAAGGTTTTTTTGACTCCTCTTAGAAGAGCAGAAATAATTTAATATTGATAACATGTAACCATAAGTATTAAATTGTATATTACTTAGTTTAAAAATACAGTCAGCCATTTGTATCTGTGAGGGTTCTGTTCTGGACACGGACACGGACACACACCGCAGGGATCTCAAGTCCAGTTCTCTTCAATGGCAGCACGATGTGCACATGACTGTGTTGATGCAGCACGTGCATGCGCCACCATTGAGAAAAGCTTGGGGCCATCCACAGATGCTCCAATCCACGGATGGCAAGCCCACAGAAAGGAAGAGCCAATTTATATTCTACAAAAATTTTATTTGTTTTACTGCTATCATAACTATTAAGACCTACTCTGTTGAAAGAGAGAGAAAAACAGAAGCAAATATTCATTTTTTAAAAAAAAAAGCCAATTGAGAATTCAGTTACTGTGATATATCAGTATTCAAGCGTGCTCTTATTCTGTTGACTTACTTATTGGGGTATGATTTAATTTCAAATACTTCAGTCCATATAGTTTGCATTGTGGTTCATTAGTTTGCTTTTGTAGCCTTGGAGTAGTATAAAGGAAGTTTCTATTTCTGTTCTAATAACTGATTCACATTTTCAATGTGCATTCAATCTTATTCTCAGCCAGCCAGAGTCCTTTGTTGGTACTTTACTGTTTAAAATGTCATGTGAGTGAGCACCAAGAGAGATAAAACATGTTTGTCCTTTTTTCTTCTTCTGCAATTGTTGCATGTATGGCTAAGAGTGATATTTTCTAAAAAAAAAAAAAAAAAAAAGTTCTGATTCTTCACTTCTGTTATAGATAGTATGGTTACATCAATGGAAGGCTTGGGTACTGACTGTGTGTTCAGCTTACATGAAGATAACCACTATAGGATAAGTAAGAGCCTTTTAAAACCAGCAGAAGGAAGTACAGTGCCCCTGACAAGGGTGAAATGTTTAGTATCCATGACAACCCCACATGATATTAGACTTCATGGTTCATCTGTCACTCCAGCATTTATTGAATTTGACACATCTCTTGAAGGTTTTGGGTAAGATTTTGCAAAGGCTTGCATCTTTCTCCTTGTTTCAAAACAATGTTCTGATTTTGAAACTGTTTGAACTGTAAGTTGTTGTTGTTGTTATATTTATTTATTTATGTCCTGCTTTTCCCCCCAAAATTGGGACAGAAAGTGGCTTACAAACCCATGGATTGTGCTATGGAAGACTGACATTGATACAATGCATGTTTTTCAGCTAATGAATTTAGAGTATAAAACGATCCTATGTGCTATGTAGATTTTATGTATTCTTAATTCATGTGTTTAAAATATTTATACCCCATTCTTTCACCCCAAAGACTCCCAGAGCAGTTTGCAAATAGTTCCTCCTGAGGCTTAAAATCTAAATAATACAGGAAATATTAGGGAAAGAGTTGGAGAGGGAGGATGGGGGAAATTCATTAACAGGTAGATCCTATGTAATGAAGGTGTAGCTACTCCCCTTTTTGTTGCTTACATGTGCTTAAAGCAGTTTTTCTAGTAAAAGAAGCAGCATTGGGATTTAGCTTCCCCCAAATCCCTTGTGAATATTCTGGCAACACATTATAATATTGCAAGTCTAATAAGATTTGGTTAAAGAAAATTGAATCTTAGCAGCTTTAGAAAGGCAGATCAGTGATCACAGAACAACCTCAGCACATTTCATTTGACTAGATATATAGCTTAGCTTCCTTAAGTGCCTTATCCCAGTTGCTTAGATTCTGTAATGTTCTGATCTGGAAAGAGGTTTAATTTGCAGAAGTTGATAGCATAATATGACATTATGATAATCTGTAGTTTTCTTACTGAAATACTTATATGAGGAATTATCTCCTTAAAATTGATTATTATTCAGGAATAAGAAGAAAAAGTCATACTCCTAAGATGTTTTACTAGCTCAGTCTTTAAGGAAGCAAGTGTATGATGTGGGATTTGCATTGTCTCTTCCATACTACTTCTTTTGCATGAATTTTCCTCAAACCCCACCTCCCAAGCTATTATTGGTTACTACAATAATCAGCTATTAACCAGCAGTTAACACAAATTATGGGGAGCTCAAAACTTAGTTTTTTAGATCCAAGTCTCATTAGTATTTATGTGGAATTTGCTTTTGGCTTCCCCCTGGATAGATAGGGCTGTGTTATTTAATTAAATAGATAGACTATACCATCATCCCTTCCATTTCGGGGGGGGAATCCATTCCGGACCCCCCGGCGAATCAGGAAAATCACAAATATCCAAGCTCCATTTATTTCAATGGCACGCGCACTATTTTGTCCCTCCTGCTTGCCATCCGCAAAGAACTGAGACCGCGTACTCCAAGTCCACGAATGGGGAGGGATAAGTGTACATGGCAGCTATGCAGGATAGTCTAAACATCCTGACCACCATATGCAAAACATTAAAACAAACCCAAGTGATACACAGGTTGAAGGGGGGAAAAGTGGACTTCTGACTTGTTTTCTTATTCTTATTCGTGTCTTGCCTGATCTAAAAAGCAATCACCTAAAATTAGGCTGATTTATTCTGAGTGTCGATGATTTCCTTTTATGTTCAAGATGTCATATTCCTTACTCTTTGTTGTTGAACTCTCTTTAACAGCTGTCTATTCTTACCAAGTTTGGCACCTCACAACGCACCCACCAACAATGTAGTTACAACAGGTCTTACTGATGGCACTGTAGTCAGTGGAATTGGAACTGGTAGGTCCTAGACTATATTTGTATCAGGTGATTGTGATGCTTTTCCTCCCTTTTGAAAGAAGAGATTTACTTTTAATGTTTTTAAATAAAGCTAATCCTCTTCCACATACTAGGAATGTACACTACAGTTCTATAAAAATGCGTCTGCTAACTTTGAAATAGATTTTGTTATTAAATATACAGGTTGTAAGCATTATTGATTTCTCCACCAGCAACAATTTGTGATATTTATATGAACAGCTGAATCTAGAAAAACTGAATTCAGATTGCGAAGAAGTTTGAGAAAGAGTGTTTAATCTTATTTTTGTGTTGTCTCCCATTAAGTCAATATAAATATATATTCTTTTCTCATAGGAGAGCGGCTTTTCCCACCACCATCTGGTCTGAGTTATTCGAGTTGGTTCTGCGTTGAACACTTTAGTACAGCACCAAGTTACCATCCAGTTAGGCTGCTTACTGTTGTAAGACGAGCTAACAGCTCTGAGCAGCATTATATATGCCTAGCTATTGTTCTCTCTGTAAAGGATCGGTCACTGATTGTTTCAACTAAAGAAGAGCTTCTTCAGAACTATGGTAAGAAGCTTGGTATATTATTTATATTGTTCAGCATCCTTTGTAAGTGTGATTGTCATGCTTGGTTCAAATTTAGTGTTCCTGATCCAATGAACTATGTTTTTTTTCTGTGAGAAACTGATGAACTTGAGATGAAATTTAGGTACTTTCTATAATCTACGACTGCATGCAAATTCGCATTCCTGATTTGTAGAAAATCTTAAAATGATAGTTTTCCAATTTAGACATCACAGGGAAATGGTGATTATAACAAATCAGACAAACTATGCTTAAAATGCACATAGAAAAGAAAGACGGAAAGAATGCTTGAGCTTATTCCTTCTTTCTGCTGCACCAGATGAGGGCTCATTGAAGTAGTAAGATTACTTTGAAATCAAACTAATCTAGTTCTGACCAGAGTTTCTATTTAAGAGTGCTTAGGGAGTTATGTTTTCATTCTGAATGAATGCACAGTTAATAAAAATTGATGTATCTTTTACTTTACTTTTTGTGAGTGTGTGGGTGATTTCATGGTCTAAATGTACATTATTAAATCTTAACCTTGATATTGGTATTGATTTTAAAAATCAATCAGATTGTTCCAGTGCGATGTACTAAATAGGAATGTATGAGATTTATAATTTTTCAACTCCATCTCTTTATTTGTAACTAGATAACTTTGAGGTCTGACTATATTATTGTGCTGCATGTCTGCCTACTTCGGATTAAAATTGCAGGTGATGCAGAACGCAGACCGTTTTGTCCATGGAATATGTCACTCAATTATTTGTTGGCAACAAAAAACATTGTTAAAACGTTCTTTTGCCTTCAGTTGATGACTTCAGTGAAGAATCCTCCTGCTATGAAATCCTCCCTTGCTGTGCTCGTTTTCGTTGTGGTGATCATATAGTAGAAGGCCAATGGCATCATATGGTTCTGGTGATGAGCAAAGGCATGCTAAAAAACAGCACTGCTGCACTCTACATTGATGGGCAACTGATTAATACTGTAAAAGTAAGTAGAGTTTCATGGCTTTCTAACCCTTACTAAGATAAGTATTACCAAAGTGATACTACAAATGTATGTCGGTAAGCATCAATTGTATTTATGGATCATATGATCTTATAGAATCTTCATATTTCTTCATATTTTCCACTACTCTTTCTGTCAGTCTCCCCTCCCCACGCATTCGCCCAGTTAAGAACTATTTTTTTTATCTCCCTATTTCCACCATATCGCTTTTATATTTATGATCCAAAACACACTGCAGAAATAATCCAGTATAAAACTGCTTTAACTGCCCTGGCTCATGCTAGGGAATTCTGGAAACTAATTTTGTGAAATTTAACCTTCTCTGTCAGAGTTCTTTGGTGCCACAATACACTACAATTCCCAGGATTTTCTAGCACTAAGCCAGGACAGTTAAAGTGGTCTCAAACTGGATTATTTCTGCAATGTGTTTTGTGGACCTATGCTTATATTTTTTTAATTAATGTTTTTGTCTGGTTTTTAATCTCAAATTGTTTTCATTATTTGTTAAGTGCATTGAGTTTCATTATTGGGGAAAATGCAGGGTATAAATGAATATAATAATAATTCTTGTAAGCTGCTCTATTTCTTTCTGTAATATTAGTTTTATAATATCACTTCTTGGATCTCTTCTTGCCATTAAAAAAACCCTTGCTTGCTTGCTTTCTATTCTCACCCTTGGGGATGGAAAGTGAGATGAAACAGGAACTTTTCTCTTCCACCCATTTCAAATTAATGTAGCCCATGGATTTTTTTAAAAGTACCCTATTAAAAAATCTCCTGTAATGCTGCTCGTACCGTTTCCATACAGTAGCTCCATGAGTTAACAGGAAAACTGAGAAAAATATTTCAATCATCCAGTGAAAATGAGACTGAAGTGTTGACTACAGTACTTCTGGACCTGAAAAAGAAAATGAGAGCAATTCCAGTTGAAGCTGAGAGATAGAGAAGGCAGTTGTTTTCTGAAAGTGCAGGTATAAAGAGAAAGGACAAGAAGGAGAAGGGAAGTAAGCTGAAGAAATCTACAGAGAAGGGGTTTGAAAGGAAAAAGTTTAAATAATTTGATAATAAAGAAGGACTCATGTAAAGAGGTAACAACAGGCAGTCAAACAGCTGCAAATAAATCTGGTTATAGCACTCACCATTTTCAAAGGTTGAGAAAATCTATTACTTGTTGAAAGCTACCAGGTAGGGAAGTGGAAGAAAACATGGGAGTATATGACTGCATACCATTCTCAGAAGGTGGCTCAGGGCACAGTTGAAAGTACCTGCAGTGCAAAAACAATTGGGAGCAGACATAAACCTACAGAGTGAAAGTTTTCTCAGTTTGAAAGTTTTCTAAGAAATAGTTCACAACTGTGTTTGTGCCTTCACAGAATTTTTTTTCATGCAACATTACATGTTTCACCTCAAGTAGCAGTTTCCCTTGTTAAGCCCACAGTCATTTCAGTAGTTTTAAATCAGATGAAAAAGTGAGTTGAGGACTTTATGATAACAGGATTTATTTTTACAGATAACATTCACTGCAGCCTACAAATGTGTTAAATATAATGGGTTTGGTAGTAAATGACTTCCAAACAAATGCAATGAATTCAACACAGATTCATGAAGTATCAAAATGTACTGTATCTAACTATAGTTGATTCTGTTATTCAGGAAATAAATTTTAATAATTGATTATTATTATTAATTATTATTATTAAAGTTTATTTTTAGAGCGCTGTCAGTGTTCTCAGTGCTGTACAAAGACAATCAAGAATAAAACAAATAATAAAACAAATAAAACCTGCCAGAGGTGCACAACCTAAGTTAAAACAATGAGCAGAACAATAAAAATCAATTTAAACAAAGACAATTACAACAGTTAATAACAACATCCACCCACTCTAAACCCAAGTGAGAAAACAAGTAAATATATATCAAACAATAACAGGGAATCAATTAGAATTATTGATTCTAATAATAAGCAACTAGTAAATTATGCTAATGCCCTGCAGTTGATTAGAATAGGAAAGTGATTGAAGAAAACAAAACAAAACAAAAGTCAAGTGATACTGCATTTGAAAAGAAAATATGTAAATCATTGTCCTGCTGGAATCTTCTTACAGTTCAGTTCAGCTTTCACCAGAGGAGTGGGAGGAGAAGTCCAGTCATACAGTAAGCATGTCAGAGCTTATGTGATAGAGAATTTGAGTGATCAGATGGGGAAGAACAACTGGACAATATTTTTGATAGGCTTTTCAGTGTAGAAAATTTATTCCACTTTTGGTAATGGTATTTAAACTCTTAGGTTTAAAACTCTTAATACAACTGACACAGAAGTGAAGCATACTGGAAAGATAATTGCAGAAGTGTTTAAGCAGGCTGCCTTAGTGTTCAGAAAAGTAACCAAAGAGATTCCTTTGCCAGATATCTTTCTTGAGCTTATAATATCTGAATGGAATACTCAAGAAGTGTTACATTACAAGTTAAAATGTAAAGGAAGAGTTAGCCCATTAGTAGATGCTCCAGTGGCTGCCCTAATTGCACTTTAAAGATAAGGAAGAATAAAGAGGAGAAATTGCACTGTGAAGGAGGAATGAACCTTCTGCATTATTGAAGATTCAACAATGGCACCGGCAGGTTTCATCTTTACTGCAGTGATTTTACTAAGAATTGAATATATTAAATCATTATCAGTAATCATTAAGGGATGAGGTGGCTTAGCGGCTAAGACACTGACTGATGACTACAAGATCATCAGATTGGCAGTTTGAGACCCTGAAGCTGTGTGATAGAGATCCCGTCACTAGTCCCAGCTTCTGCCAATCTAGCAGTTTGAGAGCAAGTGAAAGTGCAAGTAGATAAATAGGTACCACTTTGGTGGGAAGGTAACAGCGATCTGTGCACCTCAGCGTTTAGTCATGGTGGCCACATAACCACGGAGTAGTGTTTGGTAATGCTGGCTCCCTTGGCTTAGTAATGGAGATGGGCACCGTTCTCTTAGCCAGACATGACTAGACAATCTTGTCAAAGGGGAAACCTTTATCTTTTAGAAGAAGATTTAGTACTGCAGTGTGCTCCTATGCATATTTATTTAAAAAATTAGTCCTGTTCTGTTCAGTGGCACTTAACTGTAGGTAAATCTTCAGAAGATTGCTGCCTTAAATGATTGCTGCTGGTTGCAAAATGAAAATTCAGTCTTGTAAGTTTGAGTTTCCTTGTTCTCGCCTTCAAAAATAGTATTTCATACCTGGAGATACGCCTAAAAACGCAAACAAGTTTTCTGCCAGTCTTTATTCATACTTAAATTCGTGCAGTTTGGAAAGCTAATGATTAATAGATTAATTCTCTCAATAGCTTTTGACCCTATCTGCAGTAATTTCGTTTATTCTTGTATAGGAATATAAAACTAACATACATTAAATCTATTTTGTGTGTTTTCTGTCTATTTGGTAATAAAATAAATAACACTTTTCAATAACTATTTGTAAGTGTTGCCATCACCCAATATAGTATAACTGTAAAGGCAGGCAGTATAACTTCTTACTGTGTAAAATGCATGCAATAACCCTCCATTAATGGTGAGATGTGTATGTGTGTATACTAAATCATATATCATTCTGATCAGCACTGGTATTTATTTGCAGCTTCACTATATTCATAGTAGTCCTGGTGGTTCAAGCTGTGCTAACCCACCACTAGTCAGCACAGTTTATGCCTATATAGGCACACCACCTGCCCAGCGCCAGCTCTCATCACTTATTTGGCGTTTGGGTCCAACTCATTTCTTAGAAGACGTCTTGCCTCCATCAAGTATTAGCACAATTTATGAACTTGGACCAAACTACGTTGGAAGTTTTCAAGCAGTATATATGCCATGTAAGTAAAACTAATTCTGGGGGGGGAAGGGGTGTCTCTCTATGTGTAGACAGTTTCAGTGTGTGGTGGCTTATCTTTTAAAACCTAAAAAGGCCTTCTTATGTTCATATGAAAAGAAGGATGCTCCTTTTTGTATACAAGAAAGACTATTGTACCTTGGACCCTAAACAGGGGAACCTTGCAGGTGTGCATAAGACACTTTAGTCTCCTCTTGTGCATCTGTTTTGCTGGGATTGATTCTCTATTAAATACAAATGACTTTTTTTCTGAATAGAAAATTAAGAGATTGTGATACTAGCTACTTTGAGGCAATGTGGAAGACAAGACATTTTCCCTAGGGAACAACTGAATTAAAGATATCCCTGTAGAAGACTTTTAACTCAAAATACGTTGACCAGTTGTGTGCCTTTGGTTGGTACACCTTTTGAGGTCTCCCCTCCACTTCTTCAGTTTGGGTTCCTTTTTTCCTACATTGAGACTTAGGGGATGAGAAGTTGAGCCTGGATAGCATGGACTCAGCCCATGCTATCCTGGCCCTGGTGCTCACCCAGATCAGCACTTGAACAAGTGGGTGTTTACAGACCCATCCCTGCACTGACCCAGGACCTACTACTCCATGCTCCTTACATTGCCGTGCCATCACTGGTACTCAGAAGCTCTGTATCACCACATATGCCATGGAAACGGGTCCCTGGGTGCATCCACATCACCAAGTACCTGTTTCCACATCAGACACAGCAGTGGAGTGGGGCTTTTGAGTACCAGTGATGGTGCAGCAGGGTAAGGAGCATGGAGGGCCGTGTAAACAGCCAGGGTTCTCCATAGAGTTTGCAGAAAACTCCGCAGCAAACCAGAGGTAAATTATCCTGGAGCTTAGAAATGGAGATGAGCACTGCTCCCTAAAGTCAGTTACGACTAGACATTTATGTCAAGGGACTACCTTTACCTTTAAAGGCTGTTTACCCTGGGTCACTGGGTCAGATCCACCAGTTCTGTATCCAATCTACCAGGATTGGGCCTGATCCTGGCCCTGGGGTTTTGGCCTGTGTCATCTGAATTAGTTGACCTGGGTAGAGGAGAACACGGGCCTTTTGGTAACAAGTGTTATAACACTATATTTAGGTAACTCAGTATAGTCAAAGAAGGATTAAGGTTTTCCTTAATTACATGGTTGATGTAATATTTTACCTGAATGCTTCTCAGAGCTTGTCTGCTACACTACACCAGTTTACAATGAAATTTATTTTTCAATTTTAAAGGTAAAGATTCCAAACCAGAAGGAGTTAGTCCATCTCCAGTATCACTGGTACCAGAGGAGAAAGTCTCTTTTGGGCTCTATGCACTCTCTGTTTCCTCACTAACGGTGGCAAGGATTAGAAAAGTTTATAACAAATTGGACAGTAAAGCCATAGCCAAGCAGGTAAGTCTGGTCATTTTTTGCATTTCATTAGTTTTATAATAGTAATTTAAGAGGTGGCATAATATGTAGCTGTTGGCATCACAAGATGCCACACATTAACTGAGGCCTCATTTGGCCCAGGAGTGAACACTCTTCATTCTGGATTATTTATATAAACCAAAATCCATATCTATCTATCTGTCTACCTATCTACTCTGGGACTGCTGGTTTGGGACTGAGGTATTCAGTATTCTAATATTCTTACTTGTTACTTGTTAGTTTGAGAGAATGCTGTCATAACCTAAACAGCAGAGTGACAAAAATACTTGTCTTGCTAGATATGTGTGAACATTGAGTTGTTCAAAAATGAATGCCATCACCCTCCATGGAGCCTATCAGTACTAGTATGAGAACTGATTATTCAGCCCCATGTATTGTAAACATTTCTACTGTATAAGTGCAAAGATACTATGGGTTCTAGCTAAAGTCTGCCCTTTTCTTCTTTTTTCTTCTTCTTTTTTTCATTTGATTTTCCCTATGCCGAGAGGCGAGGGCACAACAGTTGAATTGTCAGTTTTACTTCCATATTTAGAAATACACAGATTTAGGTTTAATGGAATTTGAAGCTGGCTGTGACTTAATTTGGGTCTTTTTTTTCTTTAAATATTATTTGTAGCCGCCTTTTAAAGATAATTTGTAACTATAGTGGTCGTATTCAAAGATATAGCTGTGTTAGTCTGTAGAATCAGAAATGTAGAGAAATCTTGTAGCACCTTTGAGACTAATTGAAAGAAAGAAGTTGGCAGCATGAGCTTTTGTAGACTACTTCCTCAGATCTCAGACCATATGTATTTGAGGAAGTAGACTTTAGTCTATGAAAGCTCATGCTGCCAACTTAGGGCCTTTACAGACTGCCAGAAATACTGCAGCTTGAGGCCACTTTAACTGCCCTGGCTCAGTGCTAGGGAATCATGGGAATTGTATTTTTTTCTGAGACATTGAGCCTTCTCAGTCAGAGAGCTCTGGTGCCACAATAAACTACAGTTCCCATGATTCCCTAGCACTGAGTCAGGGCAGTTAAAGTGGACTCAGTTTGCACTATTTCTGGCAATCTGCAAAGGCCCTTAGTCTCAAAGGTGCTACAAAATCTCTAAACCTCTTGTAACTGTTAACTGTAGGTTAAACTAGACATGGGTTGAGCAACCAGTAACTATCCACAAAGACCAGTTGTGTAAATTGAGAGGAATTAAACTTTGTGTGTTGACATCCTCTTGAAAACTTAGAAAAAATAAGTTCCCATGCTCCATAGGTTCGTGTGTTTTAAACCTTATGTTGTGAGCCATGTTCAAAAAGACTTGCCTATTAGGATTGATCATTGTTCTGCCATTTCATTGAAATGCATAAAACACATTATTTCTGCAGAAGTCCTGTAAGTTATCTATTTTGTTTGTTTTAATTAGTTGGTTGTTTCATCTCATGAGAACGCCACTCCAGTAAAACTGCTCCACAATTCAGGAGGACATCTGAATGGACCTGCACGTACCATTGGTGCAGCTCTTATAGGATATTTGGGTGAGATAAAATGCAGCTCTTCCATGTGCTTAGTTTCAGTATTCTGCACAATTTAATCATTCTCTAGAGCAGGGGTCCTCAAACTGGCCTGCGGGCCACATGCGGCCCGCCGAGGACATTTATCTGGCCCTCCGGGTGTTTTTGCTGCCGCTGCCTGTCCTGCTTAGCAGCTGATTTGTCCCAGCCCTCCAATGGGCTAAGGGACAGTGAACTTCCCCCCTGTTTAAAAAGTTTGAGGACCCCTGCTTTAGATGCTTAGATGAGTATGTTTGAACAGAAGAACACCTGGAGCATGTAGTAGAGAATCATGTATTTCTAACTGTTTCCAAACTTAAATTGACATGTTTCTTGAATTTTTCTTGTGGTAATTTTTTTTAAAGAAACACAAGTTGTGGCTTATTATACTTTAACTCATACTTAAACTTTCAATGTTTTTTTCTTGGTATCTGATACTCAGGAGTAAGAACTTTCATCCCTAAGCCTGTTGCCACTACATTACAGTATATTGGTGGAGCAGCTGCTATTCTTGGTCTAGTAGCCATGGCATCAGATGTGGAGGGACTTTATGCTGCTGTGAAGGCCCTTGTGTGCGTGGTAAAGAGCAACCCTCTGGCCAGCAAAGAAATGGAAAGAATCAAAGGTTACCAGGTATGTGAAGTTAAACAGCTGCTCATGTGGCTTGAACATGTATAGATGACTTAGCACTTCGGGTGTTATACTTCAACAGCATTCATCTTGCATCTCACCTTAAAATCAGTTGCATGCTTTAACAGTGTGTGTCTGTCCTGTAATATTTTCAGTAAGGACAGCTTTATGGTGAAAGTGAAGTGCCTTGGTCAGCATGTCAAATCTGTGACATCTGCTAGCTCAGCAGAGGCTCTTATCAGCTGTCAAATCAAAGGAAAAACACACAGGAGCCTGAAGAGAAGTAAATGAAGGGAAGCTTCTATTGTTAGGATGATCAAAGGCATTGTACCATCTGTGTCTGTTGAAGGGCATTTGAACCTACAGTGAGGCTGATTTGTTTGGCTGTTATTTAAAAAAACATACTGATCAGTTTGGACAAATGGAAGAGGCTTTTCCTATTTAATGGAAATTACTGTTCATCATGTGACTGGAGACCCTGTTCAAACCAAAACTGAGTTAATGTCCACTGGAGTTATCCCATTCGTGTACCATATGAATGGGAAAGAGCTATCTTGTGTTCATGGCCCATTTGTCCCTTGGCTTATAAACAAACATAGCCAGTATAAGGCTTAATTATTGATAGTGCATAGAACTAGATCATTGCTATGAGCCCACTTTATGAGCTGTTCTAGCTGCATCTGGTTTGATTTGCTTAAGCCAGGGGTAGGCAACCTTTCCCCTTTAAGGGCCGAGGGACTTCAGCTCCCAGAATCCCAGGAGCTATTGGCCAATATGGGACTATTGGCCAACATGGCTGAGGCTTCTGGGAGCTGAAGTCCCTCGGCCCTTAAAGGGGAAAGGTTGCTTACCCCTGGCTTAAGCATTGGATACTGTCATCCTTTAAGAATAGCCAAGGTCTATAAGAATGGCATTTCACTATATAACCTGGGATATGTAAACATTCATGGGGGATGAACATCAGCTTTAAAAAATGTTGCCTTGTAATAATAAAGCATTCAAGTAAACATTTTGAAATCTCAAGGTAATGGATTCAGAAATGCTGTGATTTTTTTTAAAAAAAATGTAGCTGCCTACCCTTTCCTGGACTCCTATTATATCTGCTTGAACAGTTGAAGTTTAAATTATAAAAGGCTTTCACTGTTGATTTTCTTTTTACACATGGCAGTTTAAATAAATTCTTTTGACAAATAAGGAATCCATGTGGAACTAGTTGCTAGCAAAAATCCAAGAATACCCTTCAGTTTCGAATGCCTGCATTTCTGGGATTAATGCCAATTTCATCTCTATCTACTTTTCCATTGTAATTCTTGGTATTCAGTTCACTACAAAGGAGCTACTTGTTCTCTGAATTTAAGAAGACATGTGTATGTGAATGACTCTGCCCTACTGTGATAACTTTTTTAAAGTCATGGATGTAGATGATATTTCTTTTGTAATCAAACTGCCTTGAGGATTATAAAAAGGAAGGAAAAAAACACCCCTTGGGGACTCATTGTCCATGTATTACTACCTTTTGTTTCAGTTATTGGCAATGCTTTTAAAGAAGAAGCGCTCACTTCTGAATAGCCACATTCTCCACCTGACCTTTTCCTTGGTGGGGACTGTTGACAGCGGGCACGAAACATCAATTATTCCAAATTCAACTGCCTTCCAGGACTTGCTTTGTGACTTTGAGGTACTTTGGGCATCTGTGGGCGCTGGAAATTATTATGTTCATTAACAAACCCAGGGCAATTGTGTTTTTGGTAACAAAAAGAACATGTAACTATAAAGTCTAGAGAATTTTATATTTATCTCAATTTGGGGCTGAGTTACAAGCAGCCTCAGGATACTGTTTCTATGTTTACAGAGGTGGGGAAGCAAAGGACTGCAGAGGCAGAATTCCTGTATTAGCTGTATTTTATTAAATGGATAAACACACACATGAAATACACACTCTTACACAAGTACACAAGAAACTAGGAAATAAAGGAGTTAGATTGGAATAGATATGAGGCTTCCCTAACGGTGATAATTACCAGCAGCGAGTTGTTCCAGTAGATGTGGTTTGGTAGCTGGGATGTGGGACTCGGCCATTCCTGAGAGTTCAAAGTGGCAATGACGAGCCAGGTTTAATAGAGTTCAGAGTGACAGAGTGTCTGCCTGCAAACCAACTAGTCAGCTGAGCAGAGGAAATTTGAGGGTTTTATAGGGTGAATTCTACCTGGAGCAAAGAACCAGGGGTCCCATGGCTAATACTCCAAATTGTATGAGGTAATCACCTAGAGTGAGGGCTTCCAAGGTGAGAATTAGAGTGAAAATGAACAGATTCCTGCTTTGGGCAATCCACAGGATGAGAGACAGGAATAAACATCACACCTGAAATTAGTGTACAGTTCCTTGAATGGATTTCCTCGCCTTCCCAAAGTGTGTGTGTGAATCAACCCTCTAGCAACTACCAATGTGACCCCCTTGCTTGGAAGCTGTGGCAGATACATTCAGGGTCATGGAGGACTGAATCTCACCCTATGTCTTGATATTAAAATGGGAGGAGGGCCTTGGGCCCACATAACTGAAATGGGTTGTTTTTTAGAACTTTCATGTGCTTCATAAGCAATACATTGTGCAGTTGCCATGCAGAGAGAAACTAGTTCATCAGTCATATTGACTGTAATGTAAGGCACTAAATACACAACACCATTTTGTTTCATACAGAAGGTAAGGTTTGAACTAATTTATTTTTCTTTGTAGCTTAATTCAAGAATAAGCAACAGAAAAATTGTTGAAATAATACAGGATCAACCATGAACTTCCTACAGTCTAGTAACTTTCCTACTGGAAAATGCTTAGTAGCTATTCTGATGGGAGAGTGTAAAGTGGTACACTTTTGTATTGTACTTGAAAAACTGATAGTTAATTTGCATGAAATCTTTATTGTTGGAATTGGCTTCTAACGAAACCTAGGGGAAACATAAAACAGGCTAGGCTTCAACCAAATTTTTGATGAAAATTTCTAGACTTATACATGAGTATATACATGTAATAATAATAATAATAATAATAATAATAATAATAATAATAATAATAATAATAAATTTTATTTATATACCGCCCCTCTGCATAGCAATCGGGGCGGCTCACAACAATTAAAATACAGTAATTAAGATACATTCTAAAAACCCAATCCCTCCACCCATCCCGCCCACCCCTTAAAACAGAATTAAACTTAGAAATTTAAAACAAATCAATAAAATAAAACAAAATTATCAAATGATAGTGGCAAAACAACAGAGAGCATAGGGAGAGGATTCAATATTTCATGTAGTCTTCTTTGACATCAGATAGTATTCCCCTCCTCCCGCATATTCTCATACCAATTTCTTGCAAAAAAGAAAACAGTAAATCTTTGTCGTCTTGTAACTGCTGTTCAGCTATAAGATTCTGTTGCATGTTCTTTTATGTTAATTCTCTGGAGATGTTATGGTTTGATTAATGATTTGACAACTGGTATAATATAGAAAGAAAAGAACAGTTGTTAAAATATTATGATAATACTATTTAGACTGTGATTTTTCCCACCTTGGTGGGTAACAAAGAAGGGAATCTTAATACAGAAACAATGCCTATCTCTTATCTTGGCAGCTGTAGTAAGTTGGCTAAACTGAATAACATATAGACAATTATAAATTAACTGTATATTTTGTATTATAGGTATGGCTTCATGCACCCTATGAACTTCATCTTTCATTATTTGAACATTTCATTGAACTTCTTACTGAATCCAGGTAATAGATAGTGTAGTTTCTGTTATAAACAGTGTAGTTTGTGTTTGTGTTATGTGAATGTATAAGCATCCTTCTTGAAATGTTGTGGGGATTAATCGAAATTCGATTTCTGGTGTATAAGACGACTGAGTGTATAAGACGACCTCCAACTTTTCCAGTTAAAATATAGAGTTTGGGATATACTCACCATATAATACTAACCCTCTTCCAATGCACACCAAATAAAAATTTAAAAAAACATCACATTTGATTTCAATATG
>CM034708.1:14608843-14620153 GCA_020142125.1 Phrynosoma platyrhinos | reverse complement strand
TACGCCAGAAAATAAGGTAAACTGTAGTGGCTTTGGCTTTGGGTATTAAAAATACATGCATGTAAAAATGTGGAGAAATTTCATTTATCAGAAAGAAGTAGGGAAAATAATCTTATTTTATGATGTCATTTTAAATCTTTTTCTGGCCCTCTTCTTCATTATACTTTATAATCCTTATGTGTGAAAGTTGAAGTTTGAACCAGGTGAGGTGAAATGGTCACTATAGTTGAAAATGAGTGGTCTCTTTTGATTTTGATTTTCTTTTCATGTAAAAAAGATTGATTTAATTGGAAATTAAGACCACCTGAGTGGAAATAAAATGGAAATGTTTATATTGGCACTTTTTGAAATGTATAATCCACCAAGAAAAGTAATGAAATTGCAGGTGGCCTGCAGGGAACAAGGTTCTTCACTTTGAACCACAAATTGCATAACAAGGCAGTGTAAATAATTTGCTAACATGTATTTTAAAAGCAGTGTCGCTTTTTCCCCCCATTAATTTTTATCTGTAATGATAAAGAAGGTAGGAAGTATTCCCCCTTCTCTGCTCCCCTGCGGAAAAGAAAAAAGGACGAAAAAAGTTTGTTTATTTTAATCATTCTTTTTATCTTTGTGCCATCTACTATTCTATCCCTTCTAGTGCCACATATGGATTTACTGTTCCTCTACATAAGATGTGTTTATAGGCCTCCTATATAAGCTCTATATAGGCAGAAAGTGGAAAAAGAAAGAAATATGCCTCTCTAGTATGCTGGATAGCCATATTGCTTTTGATTTCTTTGATATTAGTAGCCTCTACCCATGCAGATTACATCAGTTCCATGGTGTGCACAGTTTTTCATGTTAAGGTCATCCTTCTGATGATGAACATCTCTCAACTTAGCTCCGCTGATCTTTGGACACCAAACACACAGTCTATATCTCGGTCCAGACTCAAAGCTTTGTAGCTTACATTAGTTAAATGTTTTGCTATAATGCTGTAGATAGGTTAGACATACTCCAGTATGTCTGCAAAGCCTGGAATATATCTTACTAACTTATATCCAAAAGAATAATTTTGATTCAGACTTAATGGCAGCTGATAGTTACTTTAGATAACAGAGTACTCGTTTGTTTCAAAATTAATTAGCCATATATTTTGTATTTAGGAACAGAGGAGGATTTTGGAGGTCTTGTTTCTGCAAATCTCATTCT
Source organism: Phrynosoma platyrhinos (assembly GCA_020142125.1). Lineage (NCBI taxonomy): Eukaryota > Metazoa > Chordata > Lepidosauria > Squamata > Phrynosomatidae > Phrynosoma > Phrynosoma platyrhinos. The sequence continues at coordinate 14,618,959 of CM034708.1, read as the reverse complement.
TCTGAGAAACAGATTGCTAGATATCCTGCTCAAGCTTATGTATACTTCTAAAGAAAAGACAACTGTCAACTTGCAGTGAGTACAATTGTCTTACATTTTGGTGGAAATTAGGAGTTTGATTAGAATCCATAGCACATTAATGTACCTTTCATCAGCCTGATGCTGCTCAGATGTTCCGAACCAAAACTACCATCTTCTCTGAACATTGGCTGTGACAGTTGTTTCTGATGGCATTTGTAGTCAAAAACATTTTAAGAGAGCTATGTTGGGAAGGCTGCATTAATAGATGAGAAGGAGGCTGTGATAACATCTATTTGTGTGTCTTATCCTTGTATTTAGTAAATACATGTGATTGACAATTGTAAGCACAATCACTTTCACATTATAGGGAGCATAAAATTCCCTTGTTGAAACAGCTTTACTGACTAACATTATAGGGAGCATATAGTTCCCTTGCTGAAACAGCTTTACTGACTACCGGTTCGCTTCTAGGCACAATTCAGAGTGTTGGTCATGACCTATAAAGCCCTACACGGCTTAGGTCCAGACTATTAGAGAGACCATATATCCCCATATAAACCTGATAGAACCTTAAGATTTTCAGGAGAAGGCATTCTCTCAGTCCCACCACCATCTCAAGCTAGCTTGGTGAGGACACAGAAGAGAGCCTTCTCAGTGGCTGCTCCCAACCTCTGGAACTCCCTTCCATGAAACACTCACCGCCTACCTGCTTGCCTTTCACTGGCAAGCAAAAAAGTTTTTATTTAAGCAGCTTTTTAATATAATAATCATGACAAGGTGGTTTTATATGGGTGTGTGTGTGTTTTAGTTATGTTTTAATTTTTTGTATGTTTTAATGTTAATTTGATATTTTTTAAATTTGATTATTTTAACTGTTTTTAAATGTTTACTGTACGGTTTTTAAAAATGTTTTATCTTGTGTGTCAGCTTGGGTCCCTTTTTGGGAGAAAGGCAGCATAAAAATGAAATAAATAAATGCTTGTAAATTAATGTTATGGTCTTTAAATGATTTCCACATTCAGAAGTTGTGGATATGTGACTGGAATGAGGCAATATTCAGAAACTTTATACATTAAGAGATTACATGAACATGTGAGGAAGGGAGCTTGCTAGCCCTGCCCTGCCATCAGTTTGATTGCATGAAAAATGATGGAACTGAAGAGAAGAGTGTCTTCTAGGCATGAAAATGTTCTACACAAGCCAGAAATGCATCAGCCAGTTTTCTTCTTCTTCCTCTTCAGACTATTTCTTTTCATGCGTTTAAAGTGACAACAAAGGGGTAAATCCTCCTGTGTTGATTTTAACTCTGTTTTCCATACCTGAATTTGTTCTATGGGATTGTTCATTTGCCTTAGATTAAGTCTCGTTGAACTCAGTGGGGCCTACATCTAACCATAGATGTGTATTTCTCTCACCATTTACTACTGGAGACTTAATGAGATTCCTCTTAAGGGGAGTTAACATAGTACCAATCATGTATTCAACTTTCAGAGGAAAAGCTGGGTTAAATTTGTGTTTAATCATAAAAGGGAAAAGATGCTTTGAAAAACATATCTAAATCTTTTTGCTGTGAAATCTACTCTTTTTTGATTGAGAGCACTATTTCTGTGTCATTTTCCCTATTGTTACTTAGAGCTTGTGAAGAACTGGTCCGGACCCTGGGCTTTGACTGGATTATGCTTTTTATGGAAGAGCACTTGCACCCTACCACAGTGACAGCTGCCATGAGGATTCTGGTAGTCTTACTGAGCAATCCAACTATACTCATCAAGTTCAAGGAAGGCCTCACTGGTGGAGGCTGGCTTGAGCAAACAGATTCTGTACTGACTAATAAGATTGGAACAGTACTTGGTATGAATCTTCATGCTGTCCCTATATCTGTATCTTTTCTGTTCTTGCTGTAGGCCTGGTACCAAAAAAGCCAGTTTTGCTGTCACATTTTTCATAATTTTGAGATGGCTCCTGAAGTTATTTTCACAGACCATATATTCAGAAAGCATTGTGAACATATGGATAGTCTTGTGAAATATATTCATTTGTAGAACCTACTTAAGACTGTATTGTAGATAATTTGAGTCACACATTGAATGTCGAAGAATGTTTTACGTATGGTTTATTAATACAAAATAATTTTAATTTATCTGATTATTGCTAATAATTCCATTTAAATCAGCAGGATTTAAGCTATATGCAGTGTTTAAAGTTAACTTGTGACATTATCAAATACAAAAGGTCCTGCTCAATTTAACAGATTAGGGATAATTTATATACTGTATATACTCAGGTATAAGTCTAAGACATTTTAGATTAAAAAAATTGACGCAAGAAATCTAAATTGACTTATTCATGCGTACTGTACTTTAACTCTTATATTTAAAAAAGGAACCAAAGTCAATGTTTTGTACTCTTAGAGAACTATTTTGACTACCAAGTATAAGAAGACAAGCATTTTGTTTGAGTTTTTCTTATTGTTACATTTTATAGGCAATTGGCATGTAATTGCAAAAAGAAAAATCTTTTGGGGCTCATTCACACTATGATTTAACCCAGTTTGCGAGTGTATCTGGGGTGAATTGGGACGAACTGACAGAAGCCCTCTTGACCCAGGTCAATTTTAAAAGGATCTTTTAACGCGTCTTTTCAAAAGACGCGGATTGCCCCAAATTTGAACGAGCTGCTGATCACATTTGGCCCCTGGGAGGGAAGGCCAATGGGCAGAGGGCTGGAACATACCCATCCCAAAGATCTTCCTAAACTGCCTCCTTTTCCCCCTGTCAGTGCTCACACCAGTTCCTTAGGGTTCTTGTGATTTTAAATTTCCCATGCTGTCAAAGTGGTCCCTTTAAATCACCGTGCAGTTGTTTTCCACTTCTATCAGTAAATTGTTCCCTTTTCCCCTATGGAGTAGAGGTTGGGGAAGCTGGAGACGGGGGTCCTGGGGGGGCATGGCATGGCATGGCATGTGCTTTTTTAAAAACTTTGTCAAATCCTGCACTCCACACAATCGCAGTGCCGTGGGTTCATGGGTGAGGGGACTCATGGGAGCAGTGGGGGGGAAACTATGAGAGCAGTTCCCCCCCCCATGCGCCCATGAGTCCCCTCACCCATGACACTGAGATCATGTGCAGGAGCGCAGGATTTGACAAAGTTTTTAAAAAACAGACACACATGCCACACCATGCCCCAAGGACCCCCCTTCCTGGTTTCCCCAACCTCTCTCCTACAGGGAAAAAGAGAACAGTTCACCAGCAGAAGTGGAAAACAGCTGCACAATGATTTAAAGGGACCATTTTGACAGCACAGGAAATTTAAAATCACAAGAAGCCCTACGGAACTGGAGCGAGCTCTGATGGGAAAAAAGGGGCAGTTTGGGAAGGCCTTTGGGGTGGGTATATTCCAGCCCTCTGCCCATCCTCTGCCCATTGGTCCTCCCTCTGGGGTGTCAGCTCTGATCACCATTCAAATGTGAACTTTGATGGAAATACGGACAGATTCAATCATGGCAAACATAGTGTGAACATTGCTTTGGTTTCAAATAACTTTATTGCTTCGAAATGGTCCAGTTAAGCAACCAGTTCATCCCTAAGTGTAAATGAGCCCTCAGAATTTGTCTTACAAAGTGTATGAAGATGATGCAAGGCAATTGCTTTCATCAATCTGATATTAAACGGTTAGTTTAATAAACTACAGGAGACTTCTCCATTGTTGAACTCCTGAACAATTCCATTCACACCAGTGGGTTTACACAGAAGCTCCTAGTGCAATCATGTAGCCCTCTAGTAGTTATTGAGCAGCAACTTCCAGCATTTCTCTTCATTGGCTAGGGTGGACCAGCAGCATCTGGTGGACTGCATGATTCTTACCTCTGCCCTAGCAGATTACACCCAACGCTAGCAGAAGGATCAAGCATGTGACTAGACTTAAGATGTCTAGTTATTGTGTCTTCATATTATGGGTTTGACCACATGAATAACTTAATCCTTTGCTTAGTGCTCTGCAAAATCCTAAAAGCATTTGGGGAGCAGCCAAATAAAATTCCATAACTGAGAAGCACTCGCTAACATGTTTGAGGTTCTTCCCTGAATTAATGCATGTTTTATTTTTAATGACCAGGGATTTTAAATAGACTTTATCCTATTTTTAGTATTAATTATGCATTGGTACAAATCTGAACTGTTGTTTAAGATTCTTTCTTCAGTTAGTAGTGGTAATATAAATAGAACTTAACTGGTGGTTGTTTTTTGTTTGTTTGTTTGTTTTTTGTTTTTTGTTTTTTTGCCTTTCCCCTTTCCCCTCTTAGGTTTTAATGTTGGCAGGAGTGCTGGTGGCAGATCAACTGTCAGGGAGATTAACCGGGATGCTTGTCATTTCCTGGGCTTTTCAGTTCTTCAGTCATTTCTTCCTAAGCACACAAATGTGCCTGCACTCTATTTCCTTCTCATGGCACTTTTTCTGCAGCAGCCAGTCACTGAACTACCTGAAAACCTGCAGGTCAGTGCACCTGTCATCACCAGCCGATGTAATCAGGGTGGCCAGGTATGGATTACTCAGTAAGATACTAATGTTATTAAATGTGCTGTTGAGGTGCTGGAGAAAGGATTCAAAGCTAACTTGACAATAAAAAATTTCAATTCCTCATTGAAATGTCTGATGGAAAGTTCTTCATTGAGAGGAAGTTGTAGTAATTGCCATTATGTCAGTTGGGATCTCTTATACTTTCTGAAAATATAATGCTGCTATAGAATCATTACATTGAAAGGAAGCAGAAAGTCCATTGAATCCAGTCCCTGCCATGCAGGAATCCACTGCTAAAGCATTTCTGAAAAGTGGTCATCAAATTTATGTTTCATTTTATTTCAGCATGGATATATATTTGGTTCCCTAAACAATGATCATATTTATAAGGGCCTCATCCTATGTTGTTGTCGTTGTGTGCCTTCCAGTCATTTCTGTATTATAGTGACCCTAAATCAAATCTGGCACAGGATTTTCTTGGCAAGATTTGTTCAAAGGGATTTGCCTTTGTCTTTCTCTGAGGCTGAGAGAGTATGACCTACCCAAGGTCACCCAGTGGGTTTCTGTGGCTGAGCAGGGATTGGAACCCTGTCCTCCAGAGTCAAGAGTCCAACACTCAAACCACTACATCACAATTGCTCATCCTTCACCCCAGCCTAAATACTCTAAAGGCACTAGATCACATCTGATCTTGGAAGCAAAGTAGAGTCAGCTCTGGTTAGTACTTGGATGGGAGACTACCAACAAATACCAGGTGTTATTGGCTATATTTCAGAGAAAGGAACTGGCAGAATCACCTCTTGACTATTCCTTGCCTTAAAAAACCCTATAAAATTCATGAGGTTGTCATAAGTCAATAGGTGACCTGAAGGCACATGCATACAATCATCCATTTATAAATGATATCATTGTGTGTAGTGTATGATTGAGTTATTATTGTTGTTAACTGCTGTCAGATTGACTTCGACTTACAGCAACTCCATGAACAAGAGTCACCCTGTCCTCAATAGTCTTGCTCATGTCTTGCAGACTCAGGGCCGTGGTTTCGTTGAGTCTATCCATCTAGAACATGGTCTTCTTCTTTTCTACTTCCTTCTTCTTACCAAACATTGTTTTTTCTAGTGAGTCATGTCTTTCCATGCTATGTCCAAAGTATGAGTCTTATGACAGTCATCTTGGTTTCTAGGAGAGTTCTGGATTGATTTGCTCTTTTTGGCAGTCCATGGTTTCCATAGAACTTTTTTCCAGCACCACATATCAAATGTTGGGTTTTTTTCCTGCTGCCTTTCTTCACTATTTAGTTTCCACAACCATGCATAGAAATGTTTAAATGCTTAACAAAAAATAATCAGTGCAGCTTAAGTAACACTGATTTGCAAGGATCTCATAGTGTCCATGAATGCATCTGAGACCAAAGTAGCTCAAAATCAAGCTGTAATTATATATGGAATGCTTATAAATGAACCCCCATATAGCAAAATGAAATCTTCAAGTGAATAACTCCCAAATGCTGATGCTTGTCTCTTACTCATTTCCCCCTCTCCCAATTTTATCTCCATTCCATAGTTTGATTTAGACTCAATTTGGACATTTATATTTGGTGTTCCTGCATCAAGTGGAACTGTAGTTGCTTCAGTTCACAGTGTTTGCACAGAAGCTGCATTTTTATTACTGGGAATGCTTAGGACCATGTTGAATTCAGTAAGTATGATATCTCCTTCGATATTAATTAGGAAAGGAATTGGTGCTTTCGTTATGCATTTTGCCAGGACTAGGCAACTCCTGCAGGGATGGGGGTGACTTTTTAGATTGGACAAATGTTCAAGGGGTGCACTTTTTTCTTTTTAGCTTTCTTTTAACATTTTTGGTAAAGGCATTATTGTGGCAAATCTAACAGCAGCAGAAGTATTCATTTTTAATACTTGTATTTTAATACTTGTTTTTTTGAGTGTTAACAAATATTCCATAACCTTCAAGTAGTTAACCTTCAAACCTCTGTTCTAAAAAGAAAACGCCACTGCATAAAATGTTTTCTGTCTATTCCACCCAAAGTTCTTCCCTTTATTTCATCATTCTAAGTTTAATATTAGTAATTTTGCAACTTTTATTCAGTCAAATAAAAATGTTTGAATAGCTTTCTCAATAAAGAGTAAGCATGTGATCCCATAGGAGATTTCCCCAGACTGTTATTGCCTATATAAATAAATGCTGTGCTACATCTCATTGTTTCTTTGTAGAAACTAGAATACGTGTTACTTCTGTGAATGAAAATTATTTATTATTTATTATTTATTTATTGCACTAATATCCTTCCTTTCTCCCAAAATGAGATCCAGGGCAGATCCCAACATGAACAATAGCACATTGTTTCTTTTTTTGGGGGGGGGGGAGGGAATCTTGCCATATTTCTCACATGAAAATACTCTTTATCAATACAGAATTACATTAGAATGCATTGCTAGGGTAGTGTGATGCAACAAATAAAAGGCTGATTTCTGTGGATGCTAAGAGTCACTCAGCAATAAAATTTACCTTGTGAACCAGTGAGATCAGACTTCAGTGCTCTTAGCCCCTCTCCTGATTAATTCTTCATGTTGCTGTTGCAAAGAGACAATCCATTAGTGTTTTTTAAAACTAATAATACTGAAAAAGTGCTGCATAGTTCTTTTTATATTGCATTGTTATTTAAAATAATAACTTTATTTTTCCTTGCAGCCATGGCAGTCAGAGGAAGAGGGTTCTTGGCTTCGTGAATATCCAGTTACCTTGATGCAATTCTTTCGCTACTTGTATCACAATGTTCCTGATTTGGCTTCAATGTGGATGAGCCCAGAGTTTCTTTGTGCCCTGGCAGCCACTGTATTTCCTTTCAATATCCGGCCATACTCAGAAATGGTAGGAGGGGGGAAGACAAAGTACTAGTCAGCTTATCTTTTCAGTTCTCTCTGTTATATTTGCCTATACACCTGTACTATGAATGCAGACATGTTTCTGGTACAAAGAGAAGTTCTAGGAGGGAGGTTAATGTGGGGTCCAATGTTTTTCCAGTTTGTACATGTACATGGTTTCAGCTGTTCCATCTTATTTTGATTTATTATATACCATGTATACTCGACTATAAGTCAAAAAATATATGCCCAAAAATTGACCCTAAAATCCTGGGTCGACTTATATACAGGTCAGTACAATAATACTGCTTAGAAAGGTCCTAAAAGAATTCACGGGATGCCCCACTCTCCCTGTGTCCCTGTGTAATTAAACCAGTCCTCATGCCAAAATTAACATGAAGAGCACCCCTGTAGAATTTAAAGTTAATGTAAAAATAGATTTGCAATATTAAGCCTAATTGACCGGGATACAGAAGAACTCTGGATTAAAGCAGCAACATTATCAGGGAGGACATTGTCAGAGATAGTGACTCTTTCTGCAAAGAGACACTGTCTGCAGCCAAAAAGAAAGAGGGGCCTTTAAAGACAGACAATAAGCAAAAGTACAAGGAGACAAATATAGGGTCAGAACCCTGGGCACAACTGTTCAACAGATCATTGATAGAGCAAAGAAAAGTTCTGGAAAGGAAGGAGCACTAGGAATCTGTTGCAAACAAATGTTACATAATGGAGTGGACAAATAATTTCAGAGGGAAATCAGCCTATGCTGATTTTAGATTATTATAGATAATCTATATTAGATAGATAGATTATAGCAAAGCCTTTAATTGTGTAGGTCAGGAAAAACTATGGATCACTCTGAAAGAAATGGGTATGACACAACATTTGATAATCCTGATGCATAACCTGTAGTCAGGATAAAATACGGAGAAACATAATGGTTTCCAGCTGGCAAGGAGGTCAGGCAAGGCTGCATTTTTATCACCCTATCTGGTTAACTTCTATGCTGAAAGTGTACATAAAGCAGGATTAGACTCAGAGGTGTGTAAATGGAGGAAGGAACATCAACAATTTAAGTTATGCAGATGACACCATACTACTAGCAGAAAATAGAAAAGTTTTGGAATAATTACTGAGGAAAAGCAAGGAAGAAAGTGCAAAAGCAGTTTTACAGCTGAACATTAAGAAAACAAAAATAATGACTACAGATGATTTGTATAACTTTTAAGGTAGACTATGAAGCTTTTGAAATAGTTCAGGATTTTCTACACCTTGATTCAATCATTAATCAGAATGGAGACATGTAGTCAAGAAATCAAAATACTAGGACTTGGAAAGGGCACCTATAAAGGAACTAGACAAGATCCTAAAGTGTAAAGTTATGTAATTAAATGCTAAAATTAGAATTGTCTGTGCTATTATATTTCCCATTACTATGCATAGTTGTGAAAGCTAGACAGTGAAGAAAGCTGATAGGGAAAAAAAATAACTCATTTGAGATGTGGTGCTGGAGAGTTCTATAGATACCATGGACTGCTAGAAATACAAATAGATGGGTCCTGGAACAAATCAAGACTATCCCTGGAAGCAAGGATCATTACGCTGATACTGCCGTACTTTGGACATATCATGAGAAGACATGTCTCACTAGAAAAAACAATAATGCTTGGTAAGGTAAAAGACAGTAGGAAAAGAGGAAGATGGCCTTACTGATGATGGTCAATAAAGGAGGCCATGGCCTTAGTCTGCAATAATAATAATAATAATAATAATAATAATAATAATAATAATAATAATAATAATATATGTTATTGGATCTCTAAACCTGTTAATGGTTTCTTGTTTTGCATATTTTTGTTTCCTACAAAGTTAGCTCAAACAAGAAAAAAATACTTTAACATTTGATTTGAAACAACAGCTGTGAGGGTATTTGTCAGTTTCTGTATCAACATATGCAGTGCAATAACATATTTTCCCTGTGTGTCACCAGTAATTTGATTTACTGTAAGTAATTTCAATAGAACTTTTGACTAGTACCAAGGATAAGCATGCCTGAGAAATGTGAAGGATGGAATTCATGGGTAAACAGTTTGGGGCCTCAGCCATTACAATAGATAAGGAACAATAATCAACACACACACACACACACACACACACACACACACACACATATATATATATATATGTGTGTGTGTGTGTGTGTGTGTATGTATATATATATATATATATATATATATATAGAATTTTAGTTATTTTGCTTATCTTTAATAGTATTGTAAGAAATCATTTTGTTACTAATCCATGCTATTAAACTCCAGTCATCAGTTTTATGCTTGCTATTAATGATACATTTTTATGTGTAGTACTGAACGTGAAATCCTGATGGTTTAGCACTGTATTGTAACATCTGCTAATGTTGGCTGAGTTTCTGTTCTAAATGCACCAGTTAAGTTCTTTTGGATTTTATTTCCTCATCATCTTCTTATAGCAACTTTCTGAGGTAGGCTAAAACAGGGTGAGATTACTAAGCAGAGTAAGAAACAAATGTGATTGACATATACTCTGGAGCAGCCTTTCTCACCCTTTTTACCCTGGCGGAACCCTTGAAATAATTTCAGGTCTTAGAGACCCCCTACATAAAAACTATCCCTATAGCTATTTTTTAAATTACAGAAACAATTGGGGGGGGGGG